>CM068300.1:3965777-4494687 GCA_034768395.1 Linum lewisii | reverse complement strand
AATTAACATCATACCCTTAGAGAATATAAATAGAAAAAAAATTCCCAAATGAACAATGTGGTAATAATGTAAGAAGATATTAAAACACCGCCTGCTCTAACTCTTTTGCTCTGGCTTCAAAATTCAAAACAGGCAGTAAAGAAGACCAAACTAATTCGTTTATGTGACCGACCTCTAATTCGTCCCAAAGGGCACACTCCCTCCAGCTCTGCACATATTGCAGGATTGCTAGGAGGACACAGTGCAAGCAATATTCAAGTAGATTTCACCTGTTGTTAAATTGATGTCGCCACACAACTGAACACAAACAAGGCTGAATTGAACAAAAGAAAATTAAGTCTCTACTGAGAAGCAGACAAACTGCTAGCTTGCTCTTGAAAAAAATTATAATGGTTACATGCCCTGATTCCTCATCACACCCTCAACAGAAGACAAGAAGAAGAAAGAATCTTCATCCATATAGCAACATTTCTTGATCCCATTTCTCTTTATTACACAGATCGGACCGAGCTAGGACTCTGATTCCCGACTTTTCGATCAGACCGACCGGTGTTGTCCGATTTTGTTAACACTGATTAATAGTCATAAAAAACAAAAGGTATAAAGGGAGAAATGTGTTCGATATAGAGGTAGAAGGGGTGAGATGAGTTTTACTTTTCCTATTTTATTTTTGGTTAATTATTTGCTCATGTATTGAAATATTATTACTTATTTCAATTTTTTATTAAGTAATATTAATGTTGGGTAGGATGCCACGCAATATTCTTTTATATTGTTACCGATTTGTTTGGATGAAAAAACTTAAGGAAACATAAGTTTTTGCTTTGTCTCCAAAAGTTGGCTGGATTGAGCAAGATTTTGAAACGTTTGACATCAAATGTATAATAAAGAAGAAGTTAGTAAATGGCGACATATATGCACTAATACATCTTTATGCTTGATCAGGTTCCAAGAAATCTCATTAAAGAACGGTATGAAATTAGTATATGATAGCTCTTTAAAAAAACATTTAAGTTTAAAATCATATTTTACTAACAACGGGGAAAAGAAAGACGTTGGATGTAAACAAATATGTTTAATAGATTGTGTTAATTGTCATAAAAAAAATATAGTCCAAGATTGGAAGGTAATGTTCAATAAATTACATTAAAAAAAAACTTAAAATGTGGTCTAGATTGGGAAGCCCATCTAGCTATGTAGACTTGGGTGGCACCAGCCCGTAATCCTTCCACTGCCTGAAGCGAGAGGTGTTCGCTGCTCTGTGAAACCAGCCTAACGCTAATGTTTAATACATTGTGTTAATTGTCATAAAAAAAAATATAGTCCAAGATTGGAAGGTAATGTTCAATAAATTACATTAAAAAAACAAAAAATATGGTCTAGATTGGGAAGCCCATCTAGCTATGTAGACTCGGGTGGCACCAGCCCGTAATCCTTCCACTGCCTTAAGCGAGAGGTGTTCGCTGCTCTGTGAAACCAGCCTAACGCTTTGCCCTCTACTCTAGGAACCAGACCAACTCAGTTTTCACTGAGACATCCTGGCCCAACTCCAGGCTTGGAACGAGCAAGCTAGAGTTTAGCCAAACCCGAAGTCCAACCATCTGAACATTTCCATTGTCCCACATCCTTAATGCCTCCATTTGGATTACAAGTCCTCATTACTGGACTCGACAATTAACATTCATACCCTTAGAGAATATAAATAGAAAAAAAAATTCCCAAATGAACAATGTGGTAATAATGTAAGAAGATATTAAAACACCGCCTGCTCTAACTCTTTTGCTCTGGCTTCAAAATTCAAAACAGGCAGTAAAGAAGACCAAACTAATTCGTTTATGTGACCGACCTCTAATTCGTCCCAAAGGGCACACTCCCTCCAGCTCTGCACATATTGCAGGATTGCTAGGAGGACACAGTGCAAGCAATATTCAAGTAGATTTCACCTGTTGTTAAATTGATGTCGCCACACAACTGAACACAAACAAGGCTGAATTGAACAAAAGAAAATTAAGTCTCTACTGAGAAGCAGACAAACTGCTAGCTTGCTCTTGAAAAAAATTATAATGGTTACATGCCTTGATTCCTCATCACACCCTCAACAGAAGACAAGAAGAAGAAAGAATCTTCATCCATATAGCAACATTTCTTGATCCTATTTCTTTTATTACACAGATCGGACCGAGCTGGGACTCTGATTCCCGACTTTTCGATCAGACCGACCGGTGTTGTCCGATTTTGTTAACACTGATTAATAGTCATAAAAAACAAAAGGTATAAAGGGAGAAATGTGTTCGATATAGAGGTAGAAGGGGTAAGATGAGTTTTACTTTTCCTATTTTATTTTTGGTTAATTATTTGCTCATGTATTGAAATATTATTACTTATTTCAATTTTTTATTAAGTAATATTAATCGTTGGGTAGGATGCCACGCAATATTCTTTTATATTGTTACCGATTTGTTTGGATGAAAAAACTTAAGGAAACATAAGTTTTTGCTTTGTCTCCAAAAGTTGGCTGGATTGAGCAAGATTTTGAAACGTTTGACATCAAATGTATAATAAAGAAGAAGTTAGTAAATGGCGACATATATGCACTAATACATCTTTATGCTTGATCAGGTTCCAAGAAATCTCATTAAAGAACGGTATGAAATTAGTATATGATAGCTCTTTAAAAAAACATTTAAGTTTAAAATCATATTTTACTAACAACGGGGAAAAGAAAGACGTTGGATGATAAACAAATAATGTTTAATAGATTGTGTTAATTGTCATAAAAAAAAATATAGTCCAAGATTGGAAGGTAATGTTCAATAAATTACATTAAAAAAAAACTTAAAATGTGGTCTAAATTGGGAAGCCCATCTAGCTATGTAGACTTGGGTGGCACCAGCCCGTAATCCTTCCACTGCCTGAAGCGAGAGGTGTTCGCTGCTCTGTGAAACCAACCTAACGCTAATGTTTAATACATTGTGTTAATTGTCATAAAAAAAATATAGTCCAAAATTGGAAGTTAATGTTTAATAAATTACATAAAAAAAACAAAAAATATGGTCTAGATTGGGAAGCCCATCTTGCTATGTAGACTCGGGTGGCACCAGCCCGTAATCCTTCCACTGCCTGAAGCGAGAGGTGTTCGCTGCTCTGTGAAACCAGCCTAACGATTTGCCCTTACTCTAGGAACCAGACACCTCCTCTACTCTAGGAACCAGACCACCTCAGTTTTCACTGAGACATCCTGGCCCAACTCCAGGCCTGGAACGGGCAGGCTAGAGTTTAGCAAAACTTGAAGTCCAACCATCTGAGAATTTCCATTATCCCACGTCGTTAATGCCTCCATTTGGATTACAAGTCCTCATTACTGAACTCGGCAATTAACATTCATACCCTTAGAGAATATAAATAGGAAAAAAATTTCCCAAATGAACAATGTGGTAATAATGTAAGAAGATTATTAAAATACCGCCTGCTCTAACTCTTTTGTTCTGACTTCAAAATTCAAAACAGGCAGTAAAGAAGAACAAACTAATTCGTTTATGTGATCGACCTCTAATTCGTCCCAAAGCACACACTACCACCAGATATGCAGATTTCTCTTTATGATTGGATGATCATGCTTTCAGACTAATCTGTTGACCTACACAGCTCTTCACTGTTTGCCTGCTTTGTGTTCCAAGGCTCTCATCTTTCAAACCATCTTCTGCAACCAAGTGCTCTCTAAATCTCTCATCTCTTTGAAGTTTCAAAGGATTCCTTCCTTTCATGCAAATGTGATTTAGACACCACAGTCACCCATTTTTTGGTCAATTAGTTGTTGCGTTGGAGTCAAGTTGCTAGCTGTAATTAAAACTCTACAGCTAACAAATTTCATACTATGTAGTATTTATATCTGACTTAATAATAATGAGTAATTTTTCGGATACAATTCGTGTGCATATCTTGTTGGGAAAACGGAGTAAAGGCATGTGACTAAGGTGAATGAGAAATTGAGTCTCGAAATAGTCTTAGTGAAAAGGAGTAAAAGTGGGAAATAGTTGAATACCATATTGCTTAGAAAAGAGGTTGTAAATATATTTTTAAGTAAAGAGGTCTAACTTATGAATAAGATAATTTGGCATAAAGGTAATCTCTAAGTGCGTGTTTAGTTGATGGTAGATCTTGTGTTTGAGCCAGGCTTTAGATAATTGACTTGTTGGTGAAGCTTGTAATTTGCCAAATATGTTTTACCACTAAACTTTAAGAATATATATTCCAAAGACAAAAAATAAATAATTTAATTACTCCAAGGTTTTCTATAATACCCATGTATTCCTTCAGTTTAATACTTATACACTTCATAGTTTACGAATTTTCTCTCCCAGATCGAGTCTTCTTCTTTTTTCTAGTCATTCTTCGTTAAGGTCAATCACTTTGCTCAAACATGGCTGTGTTTGGCCGTATTTTACATCGTTGTATCTTGAGAGAAAGACGTCCTTGTGTAGGGAGAATCTATCTTAAGGAAACTGTGACAACACAAGCCTCAATTACAGTTTTCTTTCGATTTCTATTTCGGTGTATTTATTTTAATCCACGTTGATTTTATCTAACACATATGACACTTCCCATATCTTTGTGTTCTTTGCCGATCTCTTAATCTTTGTTCCTGGCTAGGTCTCTAGACTTTGATGGACCGGATTACTAATTGTCAACAATGGGTCCATAGCTTAGTGGTAGAGCATTTGACTGCAGATCAAGAGGTCACCAGTTCGAACCTGGTTGGGCCCTTTTTAATTTCCTTAGTTTTTTCTAACTAAATCTCGTGCAACTAGTCCAACTGAACCACCTATAGGAAAAGTGATTGTTTCACCAACATTAATCTTCGAGGAGGGTAGGAGCGTCAATATGACAGAAAAGGGTACTAGGATAAATAAAAAAGTCACTGAATTTCGAGACTTTCAAACACTACAAAAAAAATTACTTTTAGCTACTGCAAAATTACAACGGCATGAAAATGCAGTAGCAAATAGTTGATATTTGCTATGACAATCACTATTTCAAGTAGTAATTTGCAGTAGCAAATACTATTTGCCACACCACTATTTGCTACTGCCAGCATCCCGTCGCAAATAGTGGTGTGGCAAATAGTATTTGCTACTGCAAATTTTTTTTTTTTTTTTTTTTTTTGCCGAGGCAACTCCCCATGGGGAGAACCTTTAGATAGCGAGCCAACCTAGGAGATACCAAAAGAAAGGGAGGGGGAAGAGGGGGAGAGGGAGAAGAAAAAGAAAGACCAACACGATTTACGAGTAATCACGAGACCTAAAAGAACTTTTCAACAAGAAAGTGTTGAAGCAAAAAGGGTAAGGTTCATGAGTGCGGAGGATGTCGGCAGGAAAGACAGCGCGAATTTTGCTACTAAGTGAGCAAAGTTATTTTGAGTTCTAGGAATTGTAATATAGTTAAACCTTGTGAGTTTTAGTATATTTTTTCTAACTTCTTGTATAATTGCTCCTACCACTGGATGTAACATTCTTGTGTCCATTATTTTTTTATGAACACATTCTGCATCTCCTTCTAATTGGAAAGGAAAGGTGTTTTAAATTCTACAATCATTTAAATTGGTATTTTTGAATAAATTAGAGGGAAATAAAAAAAGGAAACAATAAGTCGATAACATGTTTTTATTCATTAGTATTAATGATTATTAATGGTGGGAAAAAATTTTAATTGTCACAGACAAGGAAGGTCAATTCAATTTGGCTATTGAAAGCTCTGATTGGAAAAGAAATTAATTTCTCCTAAATTATGGTTTCTTACCTAATCAAGAAATGTTAAATGGTTAATCAAAGTGATGAATGGAGCAATTACGGGAAAATCACCAACAATCATGGGTGACAAAATAATCAATGAGGACATCAATCATGGCTTCAAACCAACTTCCACGGGGAGAGAGTCTCCGACCATGTTTTCCGACGAATCCACTGATCTCCGATAACAATGATTCATCATCCCAGACCATGTAAATTCGAAGACAAAACTCAGTACTATATTCATTTGCCAAACAAACAAAAGCTGCTCCCTTAGACGTATTCTGAAACAAGAATTGGAACACAACTTCTTTGACCCCCCCCCCCCAACGTTGCAGCATAGGGTTCTTTTCTCTTCGAACAAAATCATAAACGGAACTTGTCCGGTACCTCAACGGAACTTGTCCGAGAATGATAAACGGAACTTGTCCGGTACCTCAACGGAACTTGTCCGAGGATGATAGACGGAACTTGTCCGATAAATGATTATGGGACTTGCCACATAATAGGATTGAAAACCATGGTAGATCTCCTAGCCGTCGATCCGGAGTGTCAGAGGCACCAAAAGGCGTCATCGCCCAGCTCTATCATTCGTACAAGACTTCAAGCTCGGCCACTACATGAAAATCCCACCAAAGTCGATGTTCATCGCCCAGCTAGTCGGAACCCTAGTCGGCTCGACAGTCCACTTTGCCACAGCATGGTGGATCCTCTCATCAGTACCACACGTCTGCGACATCGACAATCTCCCCGAAGGCAGCCCGTGGACGAGAGAATGCGTTATAAGCTCATTTACTACTGCAAATTACTACATGAAATAGTGATTGCCGTAGCAAATATCAACTATTTGCTACTGCATTTTCATGCCGTTGTAATTTTGCAGTACCTAATTACAAGGACCCAACACAATCCTTTCGACGGGTTAAATTTTTATAAGTATCTCCAACTTAAGGCTAGATGAGTGAGTGAGATCGAATCCAAATCAACTTATCAAACACATGAACACAGTAAAACATTAAGAAAATTGGAATCAAATTCAAGTGAACACACCAAAATATTAGTAAGTTTTGATAAGACAAATTTGCTAACTTGATTTTGTCATTTTATGTATCATTTGGGTTTATTTATATTTGATGCTTCTTCCATCTTCCTCCTCGATCTTATTAGTTTCTCAATCCGAACGAACAAAAATATTTCACAATACAGAGTTTTCAAAAAACCCCGCCTAACCCCTCAATCTAAATTGATTTAATTGCTGACTTTCAATCTACTGAACAAAATAAAAAGTAATTCACACAAATGCACCCCCACCAAAACAATACTCAATTTTTTTTGGCAGCCACTGAAATTGTTACAGTAGAATATAACACATAACTTAATGCACATTGGTGAGGCTGAAGAAGCTGAATCATAAGAAAGTAACAAGTAAATATGATTAGTAAAGATGAAGAACATGTGTGCAGAAAACTCAAATAAGGCCATTTGCAGAAGGAAAATCACAAACAGCCTATATAATGAGGAGAGCTTTTCATGCAAGTCGATCTGCGCAAAACTATGGCCGCTACGCCCATTAAAAGCCCTGAGGGCTCTGTTGCATGCGGATGGAAGTCATTTGCACATTATTATTATAACCTTCAAACAAAATTAATATGAAGAGAAATCAATCAATCAATCAGAGTATAACCAGAAAAAAGAAGAACTGGAAAATAAGAAGAAGAGGCGGCGGCTAGAATGGGATTTAATTGTGAGGAGATGGTAGAAGGGGATTTTGTTTATTTATAGAAGAATTCTAATTAGGGTTTCGGAGTTTTGGGACAGCTAGCTCGGTTTCTATGTTTGAGTTGGAGGTGGCTGCCTATGGGGTGGAAATTCGGCCGGTTCGGTCAAATCGAACCAAATTCGGTGGATGGCCGGATTCAAATTTGGCCGAAAATCATGATTGCTCATGGCCGATTTTGAATTTGGTCAATTGTAATTGTAACCGTAACTAAATTGAACTTCAAGCTATTTCGGATAATTTTGAATAATATTACATGAGTTTGAACATGTAACTAGGGTTATAATTGCCTATTTATGTTAACATACAGATTGCATATAGCAATTGGCTAGATATAACGTTAACAATATATTTTCTAAAAGATAAGTTTTAAGATATTGTTATTATATTGTATAAATATTTTCTTGACCAATAAAAATTAACAAAAAGAGGTTGAACACTAATCCATATTCTCCTATGTCACTGCAATAAGTGATTATTCAAATCACGAGTGTATAATATCTATAAATTTCTTCATCTTTTAATTGTTTACCTTCAATTAAAAAAAGAATAACTATTTAATTGTTAACAACAAAAAATATAAAATTGAATAAAATACATGTAACAAAACTAAAAAAAAAAATTAACACTAAACACGGACTATGTTAACAAATATTTAATGTGAATGTAACTATTTGAGTTATTATACAATTCCTAGAAATCTACCAAAAAATACAAGTCCTAGAAATCTCGCAACAAATTTGCTTCTGCCAAAAATTGAAACAATGTCATTCACAAACAAAACAAGTGTTTTAGCCATCCAACTACAACAACTTTTATGTCTTAATTCCCATTATGCTTGTATTTTATTACGTTTTTGTTTTAAACTTGTAAGCATACCATATATATTTATTGGCGGTTTCAATTTCTCGAGATCGTCGTGGCATCCCCCAACTCTAATGCAGTTGTGCCCCTGAGTAGCTTAATAATAACGAGTAGTATTTCATATTCATTCTTTGTGCATCTCACACTTTCCATATCTTTATGTTCTTCGCGAATCTCTTAATCCTTGTTCCTAGCTACTAGTTAGGTATATGGACTTTCTTGTATTGAATTACTAGATTCCAACAATGGGTCCATAGCTCAGTTGTAGAGCATTTGACTGCAGATCAAGAGGTCACCAGTTCGAACCTGGTTGGGCCCTTTTTAAATATCCTTACTTTTTTCTAACAACATTGAGTCATAGTCGAACAATTTGGATCTTCGAGTCTAGCGCATATATTTATTGATATGAGACAACCTTGCACAATAAGATAAAAAGGGTTATTGTTTCTTCATGTGAGAAGTTCACTATCCAAAATAGCTCCTCGTTGTATTGACGAAAATGATTGATGCGATCTCTAATAGCATATGTCATGTAACTATGTAAGGAGGGAAGAACTCCTCGAAGAAAGCTTTGGGTCCTTTCCAAGTAGTTAAGGTCCTACTTGGTTGGTTCTCCAACCATGACTTTGCTTTCCCCTTGAATGAAAATGGGAATAAGTGGAGCTGGATAAAATTAGGATGGTCTTTATCATACTTCACGATGTGTCATAAATCTCCAAGAATTCCTTGAGCTGTCTAACTGGACACTCACCTTCAACACCATGGTAAACCACTCCATTTTGCATCATTTGTATCAGGTTGGGATTTAACTCAAAGTTTCTAGCATTGACATACCTCCAATCTATTCTAAACGCGGCTCCTTCCAAGGTATGCCTAACATACTCGGTTAAAGTACGTCGTACACCTTTATCATCTTCACTATAGTGTGATTGGTTATCATCATCTTCATGGTTCAACGAGTTGGTAGGCTCAACCTCTACTTCTACAACTCTATGAGCTAGGACTTGGTGGGTGCTCACTAACTTTCTCAAGATTTGTAAGACGTAATTGAAAGTGAGCGACTCAGCTCATGCACCACCTTTCAATGTACATACACACAAGCACAACGAGCAAAAAAATAACAGCAATGCAGGATAACACATAACAAAAGTAAAATAGTAACAAGGAAGTAAAAATTAAAGTGAAAGGAATGATTAGATCGAGTGTGTCGCTGGAACGATGCCAAAAACTTGACAAACGCTAGCAATTAATCCCTTGAAGGGGTGCTATCTAGTAAGGTCGTATTCTTCGAGGTCTCTCAAAGGGCTAACTCACTCATTCAAACACGGTTTAACTTCTTGAAAATGGGTGATTTTCATTTAAACAACTATCAGGTACTAAGGCAAACAAGTAAACAAAGCAAAAAGAAAGAATATACAAGGGGATTGAAATCAAAAAGAGATAAAGTAACTAGGAAAGGTTGTTGACCAAGCCCAAACACACCTAAACATGAGGGAATGGACGGATCAACTTCGTAAGGATAGAATGACCATACATTTATATTAACTAGACTCGATGCAGTCTCGTAGCTCCAAATTCCTGTTCATAGGCTACTCAAATTAGACTTTCACACTCAATTCAAGCAAACAAGGGATGCACACAAGGTGTTCGATGCCAACAAGGTTTAGTCACTATTGAGACATATCAATCACCTAGAAAGGATCACAATGTTGATATATTACTAACCTAATTACACCTTATAACATTCACCCAAATTTATCAATTGGGCAAAATGTTTAGTGTCCGCCAAGTATTTGATAAAAGTCCTCAAAATGATGTCAACACTAATGGTGCAAGGATGATGTACACCTTTCCTACATTCCTCGTAGGCTAGTTACAAACATGAATTTTATTAATATTCTCTTTGTAGATGAAAAGAATGGTAGAGTTGAATTTAATCCCTATGGTGGTGTCATTTCGAAAATGTGTGGACAAGTGAGTGAGTTTATTAATTTCGGATTTACAGGACCCCACTTTACGTGGTTTAGAAGAGCCTTGTATATCGTGGACTTATCACCCAAGAGTTGGATTTGCGCCTTCTCATCCTCGACGGTGCGCCATTTACCTCGTCTTAAATTGGACCATAGACCAACTTTTGGTTTGTGGAGGTGATTCAGCCACCCCCGTCTTCGCAGCGGATTTTTCCGTTCTTGGATACCTGGTTAATCCACGAGGATTTTCCATGGTTACTTCGTCGATCTTGGGAATTTAGGGAAAGCATTTCTTCATACTTATTCAAACTTACCTGCAAGCTTCGTAAATGGAACCAAGAGGTGTTCAGGAATATCCAGCGTTGTAGACACGCCCTTACAGTTCATCTTGAAGAGTTAGAGAGGGTTGCCTCCTCTACAACCTTGGCACTTAATCTTGAGCTGAAAGATGCTACCCGTCGAGATTTGGAGAAGACGTTTTGGGAAGAAGAGTTGCACTGGGCTTAGAAGGCGAGGACGAACTAGATTATTGATGGTGGCCATAACCCCCGTTACTTCCACACCAATACTCTCAAATGGCGCCATCATAATTAAATCATCATGCTTCGTAAATCGTAATGATTTGGGCGTTTGGATTGAGAATTAGAAGGAGTTGGAAGTGCTTGTGGTTAACCATTTTGGCAACTATTTCAGGACGAGGTAGCTCGGGTTACCATCATGAATGGATTTATTCGATTAGCCTCTACAGAGGCCAACCAACTCATTCAACCACCTTTCCCATGTCAGGTGAGGACACTAATCTGTTACACGAAGGGGATGAAAGCTCTAATGGTGATAGATTTCAACCACTTTCCTTTCAACGAAATTGGGAGGTGGTTGGGGATTGTGTTACTTTTACTTGCTACATCCAAGCCTGCTTTGCTAGTCTGATGCTTGTCTGAGGGGTCAATGATACAATCATAGTTCTCATTCCTAAGATACCGAACCTAGACTCGATGCTTCATCTTAGACCTATTAGTCTTTGCAATGTGACATACACCAAATGTTTAGTTGCTAGGCTTCGACTAGCTATGAAGCACACCTCATCCAATCCACACAAGCTAGTTTCGTGCCATGTAGATTGATTTCTAAAAATATTATTATTTCGCAGGAAGTGGTTCATATTATGACTCATGATAAGGGACGAAAGTGAAGAATGATCCTGAAGATTGATTTGGTTAAGGCGTATGGAATGATTTGGTGGGGGTTCTTGGAGGAGACTTTTGTTGTTGTTGGCATCAACGCGAGTATGGTGGCTCTTATTCTGGATTGTGTGTGGTCCACTCACTTTTGGGTTCTTTGGAATGGAGACCTTATGAATCGTTGTGAAGTTGCGGAGCGAGGCTGTTTTTTTCAAAATAAAGTGGCGACAACTTACTTATCCTTTCGTATTCATGCACTAGAAATTATTATGAGAGCACAAGACAGGGAACTGAAGCATTGGATTTCATAGTGGCACACAAGAGAGGGAGTCAGTTGATGTACATTGGGATCCCGACCCTGAGGATTGGTTGACACTAAACACTGACGGCTCTGCCTTGACAGACTCGAGCAAAGCGGTAGTGGCGGGGGGAGTCTTGGTGCGAGATGTGGCAGACCGGTTCTTGATTTCCATCACGTGAATTTTGGCATATGCTCCATCACTAGAGTAGAGATTCGAGTAGCAGTCATGGGTCTCCAAGCTGCATGGGAAGCTGACTTTCATAAGTGCTACAAATGGATTTTCGAGCAGCGTTTGCAATCCTTCAAGGCGAAAAGGAGACATTTCTCATCGCCATGCATCAAAACTCATATCTTATAGAGAGTGGAATGTTGAGATTCACCATGTGTTTTAAGAGGCTAATCGAATTGTCAGTTTCTTCGCTAACAATGGTCATAGCTTTGCATTTGACTCTCACCCCTTTATAATTTCTGATGCTACTTTCTGACATGTCTTGCTATATGACTCTATGAGAATCGTCATCCCTCGTTCGACTCTGAGTGTTAATTAAGGCACCTTACGCCGCTTTTTCACAAAAATGAGTGATTATTTAAGGTCGGTACACGTGTCACCAAAAGAGAAGTCAGCTATAGCCAAGGAAACTAAGCATTTTATTAATTAACCTAACTTATGGAAAAAAGGCAAAGTGGAAGATGATGACTTGTGGATAATTGATTTAATTGAAATGGAGAAGAGAAGAAGGTTGGCTGGATTGTGGGTGTGCAACCTGCAACAACCCATACTAACACTTGACACGATCGCTACTTCCAAATTGGATCAACCACTAATTTAATCCCCCCATTTTTAATTATATTATTATTTACTGAAAGTTACATATAATGCAACATTTTTAATACATGGAATAAGACACAGTCACCTAACACAACTAATACAAAAATAATATCCCACCTATAATGTAATCACACAAGCAATAACACCCAACATTAAAACAAATGGATGCATAACAATAAGGGAAAATAGCACTTTGGTCCCTTCTATTTTTCCAACTTAACAAATAATCTCTATACTATAAATAGCTCTTTTTATTCAACCTATTTTGATCACTTTATCGTTTGGGTCCTTTCGTACCAATTTTTATCTTCATTGTGTTATGTGCACACTACAAAAAAAGTTTGTCTTTAGCTACTGTAAATTACAACGGCATGAAAATGCAGTAGCACATAGTTGATGTTAGCAACGGCAGTCACTGTCTTATGTAGTAATTCGTTGTAGCAAATTACTACATAAGATAGTGATTGTCTTTGCTAACATCAACTATTTGCTACTGCATTTTCATGTCATTGTAATTTACAGTAGCTAAAGGCAAACTTTTTGTAGTCACAATCACTACACCATGTTAGCTCCAACAATCATGTATTAGCTTACTAGGTATTTTTTTAATTGAGAATATAAATATATATAATTAGATTGGATGAAATCGACGAAATAAAATTTGAAAATCCTCCGTATTTCACCATACTCTCTTCGTGATACCTCCCCAATTTACTTCTCCTACCTCCGATATCTCTTTTCATCAGTGTGCATATGTGTCCAGACTTAATGTTAAAAAGCCGGTAGTTGTAACAAAATGACCCAAAAGGCAATGTGACCGAAGTATGAGAAGGTAAAAAGAACGATTTATAGTATAGGGAGGCAATCTGTTAAATTGTCAAAGTAGAGGTGTCAAATTGCTATTTTCCCCAAACATTAATCTAATATATAAGTGGTTGATATGCTACATACACATTGTGTTACTCTCATCATCATTAGCAATGAATAGTGCAACCCACAAGAACAAAATCTGGCCGGCAGGAAGCAGCAGTACTCAGACACTAAAATGGCGGCCGAGCACATCATCATCATCATCAGAAGAGAAAGTACAATACTACCCTCCACCAACTCCACATCATCATACCTACATGATGATCCAGAGGAGCCGAAGCATCAGTAGCCGGGAGTACTGGGACGCAAGGCGGGCGTTCCTGAGCAGCTACAGCTTCACGGCGGCGGTCGACAAAGGCGGCGGCGGAGATATGGAGTGGATGAAGAGGAAAGGGAAAGTGTGGGTGAAGGAAGCTAAGGAGAAAACGGTTGGGTTCACCGGTTATGTTGTGAGGGAAGTGAAGAGGAGGAGGGTTGTGGTTAAGGATTTTAGGTTCACTTTGATGCTGCCTTCGTTTGTTGTTATAAGGATGAGATGCTTTGCTCCTTGGATTGGTGCGAAAAGGACGACTGATAGGTTTGGGTCGCTACACGACTGATCGAGGACACGACTGATCGAAAACACGACTATATGATAATTATATGACGTGGCGAAGTCAAGAGTGTCTACCCTTGGCCTAGGTTCAGGGTCTTCTAGATCCAAATAGTTAAAATATATTCGGCCGATTGTATTTTATGTATCGGGTCCATGTGCTACTAGAGTCCTGGCTTGGTCACTGCTAATATGCATCTTATAATGTTTGAAGAAGGTAGAAAGTACTATATGAATGCTTACACATGCTGATATAAACAGTTTGTTATGTTCCAAAATTTGTACCAAAGTGGGTTGTTGTTTGTTATTATGTGCCTACTCAAGAAAAAATATTAAACAAGGTAATGGATTTTAATTATTTTGCTAAGTTTCAATCCAATTGATTGGAGAGCCAGGGTGTCCAACCTCCATAGAGATCGTAACAAATTAAGGGATCGTTTTTCGGTCTAAATTTGAAAGTAGGAATTGAGCAATTTCGTCGTATTTTCAAATTCCACAATTTGCATCTCTAATTGTTCGTCCAATATCCCCGTAATTGAATCCCCCCTTTCTCTCAAATCCAGCTCCAACAGGAATTTGAAATCCTTTTTGAATGGAAAGAAATTTATTATTCACTTCCAATTCTAGATCGTCATTAAACGGGAAAACAAGAAATTCACTTCCAGTGGAATTGCCAATTCCCACACAATCAAATTCCATTGGATTTATAAATTCCCAAGCAATTCATTTTCATTAAGCTAACAGAGGTAAATAAGTTACAACAGCTATGGCCTCAGACTATTTTTTTTTTTTTTAAATGATTGGATGTGGATTTGAACCTCATGATCGAGTACTAGTGATTCAGTGATCTATCTAATGTGCATTTTGTCTTGTATTTGTCTTCTTTACCTCATCCATTAAGCTATAAAATTAGCTGAAAATATGTATGTTGTGAGCTTTATTAATAGCAAAATGAGGTCTGAATTAGTCCATTTTGTGATGTCAATGTTTCTTATGTAGCTGATCATTTGCCTCATGTGAATTGTTGATCAATCATGCACATGACCCATCGCTCTTGGTGTTGCTCAAACTACCCATAATCCAATTATTAAAACGCTCAAATTCAAACCATAACCCACCATTTGTTGTATTTCATTAAATAAACAAACTTAAACAAAAGTCACATCAAGGCGCCCATGGCCTAATGGATAAGGCGCTTGACTTCTAATCAAGCGATTGTGGGTTCGAGTCCCACTGGGCGTGTTATTTTTTCTTTTTCTTTTTTTTTTCCACTTGAATTCCCTTTTCATTCATGGGTTATGCATTCCTAATTATTACGTTAACACATGTACAAAAAAAATCAGAAAACTCTAAATATACTATTTTTTTTTTTCTTTTTTTTTTCCACTTGAATTCCCTTTTCATTCATGGGTTATGCATTCCTAATTATTACGTTAACACATGTACAAAAAAAATCAGAAAACTCTAAATATAACTCCTAATTTTATGCTCTTCCTTTCTCCCGCTAGCATAAGTTTGAATGTCCAACTTTAGCTGAGAGATACAAGAATCAGTCAAACGTCTTTTCCCATTCACCACAAGAACTCATATGAGCCTCTTTACTTTCATTAAAACTCTTTTCCCTCTCTAGGTCGTAGCAATTCTGATAATTTGATCAGGAGAGCCCTACACTTTCCAAGATAATAGCACTAATGATATTGTTGTTAGAGAAAGAAAAATCAAAGAAATGATAATAAATAAGTTTATTTTATTTTGTCATCTTGTCAATATTTCGCCATACTTCATAACATATGCAGATTCAACATAGTATACAGATAAATTTTCATTCAATTAATACTCATCAATCAGTTTTAGACTTTTAACAAAAAAATAAAGTGAAAATAGATTGTAAAAGTGGAGGTTGAACCTATGATCTCACCTTAATATGACATTTTCATCACTAGACTACATAGTCTTGTAAATGTAGGAGCCATGGCATCCCTTATATAATAACATAGCTCCGTCCATAATAGAATACAATATATATATATAAACACTTTAATACACCAATAAATTTGCGGTAAATGCAAATTTCTATGCAGCAAATACTCATTTACATTCTAATAAATATTAATTATCAAGACTAGTTTTTTTGGTAAGATATTTATAAATATTTTCTTTCATTATATTTTGTACCAATTCGTGAGATTTTGTGCTCTGTGTCTTATCAAAATGAGAGAAATCATACAGGTGGCATGTTTTGACAACCCCAATGGACTAATGCGTGTGAGGATGATATTGGTCACTCGTGGGAGTCAATAATAATCTAATATTTCAAAAAACAATGTATCTTATCTCATTGACCAACAAATTTTGCAACTTAAATCTTTTGTCAAGTGATTAATTCACTCTTATAATTCACTTAAAAATTGTCAAACTAATATCATGTTGTTGCTTTGCTCTTGTTATTCACCGTGTTGGTGAGTATCTATTGTTGTTGATTGGTAATCCAAGAACTCAGTTCTTGAGGTGTTTGTAATCTTCTGGCTTGGCTAGAGAGGACTTGTAATCCCACCAAAGTATAGTGGAGTTGTTGCTTGGACTGCGGTCCCGTGATTTTTCCCGATTTGAATTTTCCAAGTAAAAATCGTTGTGTCTCATCTATCATTCTTGCCTGATATAGTTCTGCCCGGTTTCCCAACATCTTTCGATGAAAATATAAATTCACTTGAACGTCCCTAACCACACAAATTTCATCCATTCAAATGACTAACGAAAAATCTAGCCACTGGCAGATGGGCCGGGCTGATGAGTAGTGAGTAATGAATAACCGGTTTAGAGTTAATAGCCGATATGGGTTGCTGACCAATCAAATAAAAGCTTCCTGTATAGTTGTGGACTGGAATGAAGAATCCTTGTTGCTGCAGGAGAAAGACTTAAGCTTGAAATCCTTTTCCTTTTCCTTTTTGGTATAGACTTGGTACCATGTTTCTGCTTCTATATAAACCACCTTTCAATTCACCCTAGTTCATCACAATCACAATCAAAAGCACACCAGTTTCCCTGAAGATCAATCACTGAATCATCAATCACCTCTACAAGACGACTAATTTCAACATGGCTGCCGCCGAAGAAGCTCTCAGCAACCAACTCAAGCAACTCAATCTGCAAACCCTGGAGAAGCTAGATCCCAAAGTGGGTAGCCGAATTGATCGTCTGAGGGCGATACAGAGTCATCACGACGATCTCGAATCAAAACTATTCCAGGAATTAACCTCCCTCAAATCCAACTACCACAAGCTGTCCGAGCCGCTCTACTCCCATCGCTACGACATCGTCAATGGTACTTGGACCGAAATATCACTCGAAGACGATGACAAAAAGGAAGAGAAATCAGAATCAGGAGTTCCAAAATTCTGGCTCACAGCAATGAAGAACAACAAAGACCTGGCCAGTCAGATCACTGCTAGAGACGAAGGAGCTCTGGTGTATCTCAAGGACATCAAATGCAGTCGAATTGTTGATGAAGTGAATCAGAATCCAAAAGGGTTCAGGCTTGATTTCTATTTTGATAAGAGAAACCCTTATTTTGAGAACTCTGTTCTGAGCAAGACTTATGAGATGGTGTATGAGCATCCGGATTATAAGGAGCCGCTTATTGAGAAGGCTATTGGGAGTGAAATCAAGTGGTGTTCTGGGATGTGTTTGACGAAGAAGATTAAGGTTAATAAGAAGAATGGTAAGGAGAAGAGTGTGGATTGTGATAGCTTCTTTGATTTCTTTAAGCCTCCACAGATGCCTGAGAGTGTTAGTGATTTGGATGAAGATGGTGCTCAACAGCTTCAGAATGATATGGTGAATGATTATGATCTCGGATGTACGTTTCGCGACCAGATCATAACTCGTGCTGTGGCTTTCTTCACCGGGGAGGCTGCTAAGGATGACGATGAGGATGATCAGGACAGTGACGATGATGAGGACGAGGATGATGATGAGGACAGTGACTATGACGAGGATGGGGAGGAGGAGGAGGATAACGATGACGAGGATGGGGAAGATGATGATGACAAGGACAGTGCCAGTGACGAGGAGGACGATGATGACGAGGATGATGACAAGGATTTACCGAATTAATATTCTCAGTTTTTTAAAATTATTTCGTTTATTTGAGTTTCAATTTTAATTAGCTGTTTAATTTTTTATTATGTAGTTTAATTTCTGTTTGGTTTACAATATGATAATATAAAGGCTAATGTTTAAATTGATGAATTAAGGAAAAAAATTTATAATGGTTGTTTGTTTTCCTAATCTGATGTGTGATATAGCTTAATGGGTTGAAGGCCTAGAAAAATTCTTCACAATTCACAAACATTTTTTTCCCCGAAGAAGAGCCACCATCGGTATTCATTAATCAAGGCTAAAATTTACGCAAAACACATTTACAAACTCAATCAATCAAGGTGGGGGTTTACACCGATATGATTCGAACCGTGAGAAATAAAGTGGCGGCCAAGCTCATGTGCTACTCTATTTCTCTCCCGCCGTACGAACTGAACTTTCCAACGTGGAAATAAGCTCAACAAAGACAACTGTTCACAATCCTACCAAACTCAAAGACATCGTTACGTGTCTGCTCGATATTGTTGCATAAGGTTTTAGAATCAAACTCAAAGATGACTTGTTGTTGTCCTTCATGTTAAAATCTAGATTCACATGTGTTCCGATTGAGAGTGAATCAGTGGAACACGAGATTGCTGACTTTATGAAGAAAGGCTTGTAAGATTATTGTGAAGGTTAGAAGGTGATCGTTAGAATTTCCCTTACTATTGTAGATGTTCGTCATAGGTGGAGTGAAGCACATTAGCCCATAGATTTAGTCATTATTCGACATAATTTATTATCAATGTTTGATCACTACAATAAGAGTATCGCTTGTAGTTAAAGTTATATTAACATTTGTTCTATCTTCAGCGAGTACATTATCTGCGCCCAACATATCTTCTAATATCAATTATGTACACATGCTTAATGGACCAATTTCAAGAACTGAAAAAAGGAACTTACATAACCATAATGTTTTACAATGTAAAATATATCAATAATCCATGAGAAATTATTGGATTAAAAATTATTAGTTGAACATATAAGTTTAAACTTTGAAGTTGATATCATAATGTAAGACACAAAAAAATAAGTGACAAATTATGTTAATGCATTATAATTAAAAAAAAAATGTCATGTACATAAAATACAGACACTAAATGATTCATTTATAATTTAATAAGGAGCTAAATTATAAGTTATCAAATAATATTAGTTATAAATAAGATTATAATCTCCTAGAGATAGTATACTCATCTCATTTCTTTTTATATCCCGTTCCAGAGAATTTCAAGAATCTAATAAAATATGATAAGAAATGAAATAGGTAAACTAATTCTTCAAAACCATAACCCTATTTATAACAAAATGTTATTTAGTCATCTAAAATTTAGCTTCAAAGTATTTAATATCTACACTTTATCATCATAACATTTTAGTACTTATAATACATTAACTTGATTGAGCACTTAATTTTTGTCTATTAATCTATAATAACAACTTTAAACATATTTGTCCAACTAAATTTTTTTTGCACTCTTTCGTTCTTGGGCCTATATGTTTCTGAAGGCCCCATTACATTATCCATACTAACATAATCAAGGCAGGAGTGGGACCCCTAATTACCCCAACCCAATGTAAAAATAAATAAAGAATCCAAATCTAAAATAAACTTAGGTCGAAAACAACACTAAAAACGTCAATGTTCATCATTCTAAAAACAGAGCTTGAAAACAGCATAACGAAATAGGAAGAACATGTATGCAGAAAACTCAAATAAGGCCATTTGCAGAAGAAAAATCACAAACAGCCTATAATGAGGAGAGCTTCTCATGCAAGTCGATCTGCGCAAAACTATGGCCGCTACGCCCATTAAAAGCCCTGAGGGGCTCTGTCGCATGCGGATGGAAGTCATTTGCACATTATTATTATTATTATAAGCTTAAAACAAAATTAATATGAACAGAAGAAGAGAAATCAATCAATCAATCAGAGCATGACCAGAAGAAGAAGAAGAACTGGAAAAATAAGAAGAAGCGGCGGCTAGATTGGGATTTAATTGTGAGGGAGATGGTAGAAGGGGATTTTGTGTATTTATAGAAGAATGGTGGGTGCTACTCTCATTAGGGTTTCCGAGTTTTTGGGCAGCTAAGTCGGTCGGTTGTACAGTGCAACTTGACACCAATTCTATATATTTTTCTACCAATAAATATCTTCTATATTAAATAATAATTAAAATTAGGGAAAACAACACTTTGCACCCCTCTACTTTGCCAACTTAACAAATAGCTATAAATCGTTCTTTTTACCCCTCCTACTTTGACTAGTTTGCATTTTGGGCATAACGTTAATTGGTGCACATTTAGTACACCACGTTAGCTTCGGTAGCCATGTATTAGCTGACTAAGCATTTTTTTAATTGAAAATATAAGTATATATATTTACGTAGGATGAAATCGACGAATAAAATATATGATTCTAAAATTCTTCTTATTTCACCATACTCTTCGCGATACCTACTCAATTTATATCTTGGGTCAGTTATTAGTGTCCTACCTCCGATATCTCTCTCCGTTGGTGTGAAAATGTGTCCAAATGTAACGTAATGAAGATGATGGTTGAAATGGAAGGACCCAAATGTAAAGTGGTCAAAGTAGGAAGGGATAAAAAGAGTGATTTATACTAGGGGGCTATTTGTTAAGTTGGCAAAGTAGGGACCCAAAAGCGATTTATAGTATATGGACCCAAAATGTTAAGTTGGAAAAGTATGGGGGCAAAGGGTTATTTTCCCTAATGTTTTAACATAAGCAAGTGGGCTGGCTGGCTTCTGACTCCGTGTTTTGAACTTATCAACTTGGTGACGTGTCTTTCACTAATTGCGAAAAAAGGCTGTGAATTTTTATTGTGATTCCCTATTTAGATTATTGAATTTTGGTTTCCCTAATCTATATCTATATATATAAGGATTTTAAAAGAGGGTACCCAAATAGAACCTCTCCTTAATCCTAGCATTTTATCCAATCACATCTCTTCATTTTTATAAATTAATTTATTATAATAATAAAAAAATTTAACCACGTCCGACTAAAGATATCCATAACTTCTTAACCTTTTATTCATAATAACACCCTTTTAATGGAATTGACAAAAAAATTATGTTTATTATATTTTTTTTTGCTGAATCATGTTTATTAGATTTAATCTATCATATTTTAACTTCATATATCATTTATTTTGTTTATACTTTTAGCACAAAATTCACATCAATTTTTTTACATGTTACATAAAATATAAATTATCAGTTTGAATTAATTTGTATCTTTTGGAGTGCCCATCAAGGTGTGTCGAAACCTCATCCATGCTTCTTACCGTGTCTGTTTTGTTCGTAGAGATATGAACGTGGTTGCCCATACTCTGGCTAGGCAATCTCAGTCATGTGTATAACCCTCTTCGGGTAGTACCTCTATCGGGTGGTTGGAAGAGGCTCTTCATGTAACTTTTTTAGACCTCTCTCACTGATTTGATGAATGAAAGTGATGATGCTTTACCCAAAAAATGTATCTTTTTGAAGATGTGTATATTTTGCACTTATATTTATAAATTTTATTTGATTCGTATTTTTTAACAATCTAACATGATAATAAATTGTATATTTTTACCATGAGAAAAAAATAACTGGAAAAAATAGACAGCATATTATGTATAATTTTTAGCCCAAGTGATAGTGTTCTTTGTTATGCTAAAAAAATATGATTACTTAGTAATCATCATACTTATTGTAATAAATCGACTTGAATAAAGTAATTTTAAGAAGTTTCATTCATATTATTGTTAGAATTTACTACAAAATTATGTAACTTTTAAAGTATATCGTTCTCTAATGTGAATGATAAAAATATGACAGTTTAGCAATCATAATATATCTATAGTTATAAACCGGGTTGAAAAAAGTAATTTTAATAATTTTCAATCATGCATATTTTAATTAAAACCACATGTAAAAATTACAATTCTTTAAACCCACATAATATTATTCTTGATATTAGAATGTTGGTAAAAATATGATGGTTTAGTGATCATTATACCTG
Source organism: Linum lewisii (assembly GCA_034768395.1). Lineage (NCBI taxonomy): Eukaryota > Viridiplantae > Streptophyta > Magnoliopsida > Malpighiales > Linaceae > Linum > Linum lewisii. The sequence continues at coordinate 4,472,349 of CM068300.1, read as the reverse complement.
TAGTGATCAACCGGGTTGACTCAAGTAATTTGAATAGGTCAAACTTCCAGTCATTCATATTTATTAGGCCAAATACACAAATCTAACAAAACCTTTTCGATTTATGTCAAATCTAGCAACTTCTTTTTTGCTGACACGAATTAGGCCAAACCTTTAATTATTGTGTCAATCTATCATTGACCATCAACGATGGCGTTGTTTATAACAGATTTGTTACATCTGTTAGTGGGAGTGTCATGCCATCCCCGTGGCACGCATTTTGGCCACTTATGATACCGCATGGACTTAATTACCCTAGGGGTTGGGTTATTCAGTAAATGTCATGGCGTTCCACGTGGACGACCACCTGAATAAATAGGCGTCATATCGGTCCACATCAACCATGAGATTAGATTTCGTCAAAATGCATTAACGGAATGCAGGAAAAACAGATGGAACAACTGAAAGTGGTCAAACTGGCTTTTCGAAAAGAAGTGGTTAGATTTCACATAAACCGAAAAGATTATATAATTAGTGTATTAGTATATTTTTGGCTAAAGTAGTGTATTTTTCTTATTTATAACAACTATTTAAAACTTATATAATTAATTTATCATTACCTCACATACATTAACAATCATATTAAATAATTACACCTATAAAAATTCAAGAAAATAAAATAATCACTTTACCCCGGCCAACGGGCCGGCTAAAAAACTAGTTTGTATTATTAGTCTTTCTTTCCTGATTCAGTGAAATACCATTTATTAAATTATTAGCATGAGATTTATGGCTATTTAAATGCAAAAATTCGATATTCATTTAAGGAGGGCACGTAATCTATTCCTGAATTAGAATATTCGGTCTGGTTAAATAGTTAGCCGGTCCTGGAACTATGGTGAGGTTACAAATTCATCCTAAAATTTTAATCTGTTACAGAGTTTTCTTATAACTATGAAACGGGTTACAAAGTAGTCCTAGTGATATTATCAGTGTACTTTTCCAACCATTTTGCTTAAACTTATTCAAATCTAAAATTAAATCAATATATAATTTAAAATTTTGATATTAACATGTCATCAAAATTTAATTTAAAATTTAGCTTAAACTTATTCAAATCTAAAATTAAATCAATATAACTCACTAAATTTAGTTTTGAACCAAAATTTATGAGTTAAACGATATTAGATTTAGATTTCAATCAGATTGTTGAATTTTAAATTATATTTGCTATGTAATTTCAATGGTGGCATGACGAAATGGCTGAAAAAAGTACACCGATGACATCATTAGGATTGATTTGTAACACTTTTCATAGTAATAGGATCACTCTGTAACAGATTAAAATTTTAAGATAAATTTGTAACTTGGCCGAGACTTTTTAAGTATTTGACCCATACCGGTGAATGAGTATAAGATAAAGAAACTAAAAAAAATTACTGAAATTTTTTACTAAATAAATAACTAAAACAATTTAATGAAATATATAAAACTTTTGAATAAAAATTTCGGAGATTTGATTGTGGATCATAACAAAGAATCATATCTTAAGTTTATATCATATCAAAATAAATAAAAAATAATGATTACATTTATATCTTTTTTTTTAATTATGGTGTTTATTAATTATTATTAGTATTCAATAATTTATTCTTGCGGATGATATATGGTGAGAAATTGATGAAATTTCTTATATAAGAAATAGCTAAGTGCCACTCAGTCGTTAAATTGTATCATTCATTTATTTCATGAATGGTACCACACATAATAACATTGTGATCATACCACTTAAAAATGCAAAAACTATAATTTTCAATAATCAAAATAATAACACAATCCTTATTAATGCATGTGAACATAAATGGTAGAATTCCAATGTATACTGTAATTGTATCATTCGATGTTAGAATGTATCATTCATAAAAATACATGAATGGTACAATTTCACAATGAATGGTACCATCGCATAATATACAAAAGTACAATATACGAACGAATGGTACAACTATGTGATGAATGGTACCATCACAGTGAATAATTTTTAATAAAATAAAATATAAAATGTGAAAAATACAAAATAAATAAAATAATTGTAGGAACCATGAAACGTGGAAAGTGGGGAGGTGGGTGGTTATTTTTATTATTATACATTTACTAACTAGTTTTTGCCCGCCATTCGGGGATCGTAAGTTATGAAATATATAATTCTAAAGGTTGTTTAAAGGAAAGAGAAAATTAAATTGATGATTACGGCTGTCAAAAAAAAAAGGAAAGAGGGAAAATTGACTGTCTTTATTAAAACTAAAATGTTTGAGAGAGGAAAATAATATTCTTATTAGGAAAATTGCCTCTTCTATACATATTCTATTTACATTTTGATTTCAATGTTATCAATTTTGTTATACTTGCATAATATAGAAAAATTACTATTGTGAACTATAAGTAATACTCAACACATATCTAACTATTCAAATTAAGCCCGTCTCCACTAATCATAAAATCAATATCAAAATCGTTACTTGTGTGCATGATTATTGATTAGTTCTACAGCTTTCATGTTTACATTTTTAATTTGTTTCGTTCAAATGAATATATCAATCCTATCAGCAGATCTCACCAAATTTAGGACAAATATAAATATTGATATATCCACCTCATGACCATTTTTATTCTTAGTCGTAGGAGGCTATGTTAGGTTGGTTAATATATTGATCAAATGAACATAAAACAAATGATTTGCTGAGAAACTTAAATTATAATGGAGGTTGAAAAATAATTGGGATAACAAAGGTATTAGAATTTGTGCTAATTTGAATAAAATGTATGGCGAAAATAATATGAATGAATTTTTTCAAAATCAATTACCATTGAAATATATATATATATATATATATATATATATATATATATATATATATGGAAAACACTCCGGTGCACTAAGTGCCCCCGCTTGCGTGTCGGATCTCATCCGTCCGTTTAATCAACGGATCTCAAGCCATTGAATTAAATATGATTAAATTAATTAATTTTATTAATATTCTATTCCACACAGGACATATTACATATAAGTCCTATTATTATACAATATTACAAAACTAACTTATAACATTCTAATTCATTTCAATTAAACATTCATCCATTTCAACGTTATCTCTCCCCACCCCCAACTGACAACCCATTCCCCCCCAACTGACATCACATCTCTCCTCAATCCCCCACCCCACCGACCCCTCACCTCTTTCTCTCCTCATTCTTCTTTTCTTTCCCCCATCTCAACCCCCCACCCCACCCACCGACCCATTGCCGCTTTCTCTCCTCAATATTCGTTTCTTTCCCCGACCACCGCCGATCGCGATTTCGACGAACGCCGCTCCAATTACTACCCCTCTCATTCTTCTCCTCTTCATCCCTTCATTCTTATTTCCCTTCAAGAATATCCGTCGCCGCCATCGTATCCTCTTTACTCGGTCGGTGCCGGCGTTCCCCTTCTGAGTTCAGTCATCCGACGTCGTCGCCGCCACCTGTCTTGACTTCCACCGTTCGTTTCGGTAAGGGCTTTGCCTTCTTCTTCCTCTCATTTCTTTATAATCATAGATCTGATCGACCCTTCTTTGTTGCATGTCGTTCCCCTGTGAGTCCTTCTGAGTTGACTCGGTCGGTGCCGTCGTTCCCCTTCGTCGTTCAGTCTGCATCGTCGTTTGAGGAGCTGAGCCTCTCGCCGGAGCTGTTGAAAGGGTTATATGTCGAGATGAAGTTTGAGAAACCTAGTAAGATTCAAGCCATTAGTCTACCGATGATGCTGACTCCTTCGTACAAGGATTTGATTGCTCAGGCACATAATGGTTCGGGGAAGACAACTTGTTTTGTGCTTGGGATGTTGAGTCGTGTAAATCCATCGTTCCGAGCTCCTCAAGCTCTGTGCATTTGTCCCACCAGAGAATTGGCTATTCAGGTGAGTCTTGTGAAGTTATTTGCATTGTTAACTATAGGTGTGGATGTGATATATAGAGAAAGTATGAATTCTCAACTCTTACAGCTTCGTGAAGTTATTTGGATCGTTAGTAAGCTACCTGAATACATCATTGATTGGCCTTTTAGTTTGTAGCTGCCGGTTTGAAATAGCTAGAGGAAGTATGAATTTCCATAGCCTTGCATCATTTCAGAATTAGGACTGATTCGACTTACAATACCTAGCATTTTACAGAATATAGAAGTTCTACAGAAGATGGGGAAGTACACAGGGATTACCTCCGAGTGTGTTGTGCCTATGGACAGTGGCAATGATAGATTCAAACCCCGGCCTCCAGTGTTTGCTCAAGTTGTTATTGGGACACCTGGAACCATTAAAAGGCTAATGTCGCAGAGAAAGCTAAGTGTAGAAGAGATGAAGGTTCTGGTATTTGACGAGGCAGATCACATGCTGGCAAAGGTACTTTCACATTCATGTAATGTTTTATTGGTCTTTGTAGTATAATTTTGGTGATAATGTAGGGGGTCGTTTTCCGTGCAGGTTTTGGGACCTGGATTTGGCTGAAATCCATTTCCCCCCAAATTCCATGTTTTCCGGCCTATTTAAATAACCCAAATTCGGGGGAGTTCAATTCCTGGCAGGCTTTCAAATCACCCCTGGGCGGATTTTAAGGTCCCAACCCAATTTTTTTCCAACCTTGCCAAACTTACCCCAAATTTTTTTGTTCTATTTTCTTCGAGTTCGTCTAATACCTCGAATCTGAACCTTATCCTTCTTCTCCATTGTCCCAGAATCGCAAAGTATGTACGAAAATTTGTTTGAGGAGGATAACGAATAATTGTTTTGTGTGTTGATTTTTTTTTTCCGTTGATAGAATAGAGTTTCACAGACAGGCCTTATTTGAATATTGGTAGAATATTGTTGATCGTTTGAATATTGATGTTTGATCGAATAATGTTTATTATTTGAATATTGAGTTTGGTCGAATAAAAAACTTTGAATATTTTTATAATAATGGTGAGCTCGAATTTTTTTAGTATATTGTGTAGATAATGGCATAAATGAGATGTAGAAAGAATGTAGAGGTTGTTCGGATTGATAAGAAGGTTAGTTTAGTAATGCTAGGTGGTCCTTTATTTGAAATCCATATGGTTATGGTATTGTGGAAAACAAGGAATTAAAATTCGGAAGGAACCTCAGCAATCGAATCCCTTCCGGATTTTAATTCCATTACAATTCATTTCCACGCGGAAAACGACCCCTAGATCTTCTAATTGCACTTCAGTTGTCTAGCAACTGAACTTTTCGCCATGTTTCATGTTGAATGAGTTCAACGTTGTCTTTGTTTGATCCATTGGCTTCCTTGGTGCTTGAACCATAATTTGACTATTATTTTGGTTTGGTCGACCAGCTTTTGTTGTCTATCTTGATGTTTTCTTTATCCATGAGTTGACTGTTGTTTTAGTTTGGTCAATCAGTATCCGTTGCCTGTCTTGATGCTTGAACCATGAGTTCATTGTTTAGGTTTGATCCTTCAGCATCTGTTGCCTATCTTAGTTCTTTAACCACGAGTTCTGTTTTGTTTTGGTTTGACTTGTAAATATTTGTTGCCTATCTTGGTTCGGTAAGGGCTTTGCCTTCTTCTTCCTCTCATTTCGTTCTATATTCTTATGTTACTCTGTTTCGCTGTTGTTCGTTTCCTCTCTTGATGTTACTCACATTCTTGATTCCAGTGATAGTCATGATAGACACGCATTCCGTTCTGACTTCGGCATGCTTATGCATTTGAACACTATGTTTCGCAGGTGATCGCTGGGCTGTGGTTCATATCCATCATCGAAAGTATTTGCTTGAACCTTACCCGCTCCAATCCCGGCCACCGCCGACATCGGATCCCTTCCACGGTGAATCTCGACTTTCGATGGTGGGAGGAAGGTTCTGGCTAGACCCATTCCGATTTGGTTATTGGGTCTGAGTTAATTGGTTCAGAAAATTATATAGTCGGTTTGGTTTTTTGGTTTGTACCTATCCGGGTTTGGTTATGTGGTCTGAGTTACTTGGTTCAGAAAATTATAAAATCGATCTGGTTTTTTGGTTTGGTAATTTAATGAAATATTAAAGATTGAATAATTACAGCGAAATCAAATTAGTTACCACAATTGTGTACAACTCAATTCTTTAATTATTTTAATTAGTTACCAAAATTGTGTACGACTCTATTAATTATTACGTAAATATTTAATGTCCCTTTATTTAAGGAATTTTTATGATTTATATTAGGATTATTATGGTGGATATTCGGATTAGGAGTGGTGACAAAATTATGGATTATGTCTTATAGACATAATTCATAAGAGCCATTAGATCTCCATAGAATAGATCTAATGGTGGAGGGATTATAGTAATAAAATAATGGGATTCCCCTATTTATTGTGTCATATTAAATATTTTTATTACTCCAAATTCCATTATACTACTTACCTTTTCCATTTTCATTCCTCTTTTAACCGTTGCCACAAAAAACCCTGCACCCCCATTCTCTCCCAAATCTTCTCTGCAGTCAAAAACGAGTCTGCTCTTAGTCGCCGATTGCAACCGTCGTCGCTGGAAGAGCCGACTCAGTCTTCTCGTTTAGGTAAGCACTACCGAGCGACATTCCCTCTGCCGATTCATCCCAACTAATTTCGATTCCTGATTTGGTGCAGTTGTTTGGTGCAGTTGTTTGGTGCAGCCGCTGTGGTTTCGTGCAATCAGACGTTTTTGGGGTTTCGATTGTGTTGGGAATTAGGTTTCTTAACCAGCATTCATCGCGATTTTCCGTTCTGCTGCAATTGTTTGGGAATGGTTTGGGTACTATTATTAGGTTAATACTAGTATCGCATATGAATCTTGTTTGAAATGTCTATGTTTCGATTTCCCGTTTTGCTGCAAATGTTTGGGAATGGTTTGGAGATCTAATACTATTATCAACATAAGTTGTTGTTTCAGATGAATGATTTGTGTTATTGTGGTTTGTTTGATTCCTTTTGTACGAGAATTCTTGTATTATTAGTTGATTGACTCTGTTTTTGTGTTCTATGAAAGGGTTGAAGTGGTGCTAGATGAAGTAATAATAGTATTGTAGCGTTACTATTATTGATTTCGTAAGCCTGATGAACATCAGAATTGATAAAATACTATTATTAGATATATAACATTATCGGTTATTTGAAACTAAAAATGAACAATGAACGAAATATCAACTGAAGATGATTATGAACACAAAACATAAAAATAAATCATTTATTATCGTATTGAAAATCGAGTTGATACTGAGTAAGTAAAAAATGAAAGTTTAGAAATAATAGTATTAGCTGGATAATATTATTATCTACATACTGTGTCCTTGCAAAATTTCGAGATTGTCTGTCGATGGTACAATATTCTCAGTCGTTTCTGAATGATTTTCGTCGATTGGATCATCGGGTATGAGATTGAGATCAAAACCTTCGCTCCTAGGCTGCTGGTTGGCTTCATCGATTACAACATGAGACTCCATGAGACAAGCAAACAGCCGCAAGCTAGGGAAATGAGAATAATGACTGAATAATGAAAAAATAGCAGGTAAGATAAAGGTTTCATCTCGGATTTGAGCAGGAATAATATTAGTAATAATTTGGTAACAAAATAAAAGATTGATTACAAAGAATAAGAATAATATCATTATATAAATGCCTTCCCAAATTGACTCAAATATAATTAATGCAATTAATTCACTAATTTCATAATTAATTAGCCCAAGAGATATCCAAATCTAGGATGGGTGAATCCTAAGGCTGTGAATGGATATTGTTGAGGTGACATAATTTAAATTATGTCACCATCCTTTGGCCCGTGGATATTAGGATTATTATGCTTGATTTTAGGATTAAATATTTAACAACTCTTTATTTAATAACCCTTTATTTAAGGGTCGTTTTTAGCAATTAATGCATGATACGGGCTGCTGAAACGGATTCAGGCAATTAATTATCTTAATTTTTTTCCCAAACCCTTCCCCATCAAAATAATTGTAGCTACTAGAACGGATTCAGGCCAACTTCTTATATTTGTTTAAAGGCCGGTCGGCCCAAAGTTTAATTTAAATTCTTGGGTCGGACTAATTGTTTGGTCGAATTGATTTAGGGCCTCAAATGTCAATTGATTTGAATTCATTAACCTGAAAGCTCATTTCCATCAATCATGGTAAATTAATCTCACGAATTAACAATTTATTTCGAATTAATACTCATGGGCCCGAGTTGAATCCGCCCTCGAACATGGCCAGGGCGGTCCGTCGCTCCAGGGCGGTCCTCTGTCCGCCTCAGCCAAGGGATCACCTGTCATGTCTACAGGAGGCCACCGCCCATTACTGTTGACGGTGACCCGCTGCGGCCCACTCAGAGCAGGACACGTGGACCCTGCCAGACCAATGGGACCTATAAATAACAGGGTCCCCCATTCAGAAGAAGGGACAACAGACTTAGGACCATACGCCTGATACTACAAGCTTTCACGCTGTACGCTAAAGGCTATCGGTTCCGCCCACACAAAAGGGCTCTCGCCCGGTACTTCTCTGTAACCCATTCTCCCTACATTATCCACATACTTGCCACCTTACACATACTAACCCCTTGCACGTCCACCCTGCAAGGTACCATCCGCCGAGACACTCCGAGGACGGATTCATTGCCTAACCTCCAAAGAACCACAGTATTGATCCACCGGTCCAACTGGGCGGATCAAATACATTTGAGGTTTTCCTCACTGACATATGAACCACAAGTTTAAACTCAACCGGTTAATTAGGATCAAATTGTTACTGTACCTTCGTAAATTTTAGCCTAAATATTCACTGAGCTTGTTGATTAGTACCCAAAGGGATTGTTATGCGTGATATTATGATTTATTCTCCCAAAAGATATTAGAATTGATTTTGAAGTGATCAAAAAATTCACCTATTTATTAGCTTGTTATACACATTTTGTACGTTTAAAAGTAAAAAATTGCGTGAGATACATGGACATTCATTTAATTTTAAATCCAACAAACCATAGCATATGTACAATCTAAAAAAACTTGTTCACTCACTCTTCCTAAAGCAAAGAGGCGGTGATTCTTACTAATCTTCTCAGTAAGTGTGTGTGAAGTAGTATGTCATAGATACGAGCGCATCGTTCCCGCCAAATTATAACTATGACTCACTTATTTTAATTTTGATATTTCTATTAGAACCTATGTGATCTACGTGCGGAAACAATGAAACCCTACGAAATCGTCTCAATGTAGGTGAGTTCGTCCATAATTGGGGTAGGTAATGGTATTTTGGTGCAAAGTTTCGAAGCACGATTGTAAATATGTGCTGGACTTCGAGATCAACCATTAATGAACATGATCGAGCGTTGAAGCTTTGAGAACTACTTTAAAAGTTGTAATCATTTTGAATAATGTAATTTTTATTTTATTTTTGGGATATGCTACATCAGTTTCCATATGACAATCTTTGGAACATTGAAAGGTTTCATTGAGTTCCTGCACTTTTACAAGAAAACACTTTGAAAATAACTAATAACCATTAACCAATTTCCTCACCTACTAGTCCGCACGCAATGCCGCACGACTACATGCATTAACTTGAAAAAGTCCCTTAAATGTGGAGCTGTAAAAAAACTGACTACATCAAACCCATAAAATAAGTTGACTTTAAGCCAACATCTCAAAGTTAATCTAATTTTATTAATATCGCAAACACCTTCAAACTATGCAAACTATGATATAATATACTCATACTATGATGAATAAATTCCCCGATATACCCCCACGTTGAGAGCCCATCCCCCAACCAATCTAACCCGTCCAGTTGACAACATTAGCTAAATGTAACATTTCGTAGGTCAATTCAATTGAATGATGACAAATCGTGCAACCACTTCGAGCTACCAGAATACCTCTCTTTCACTTACTTTACATTAATCGCCTAGGTATCTCATCATCTGTATGAGATACCTAGTTGTCACCTAAATTTGTCTCTTGTTCACATTTTGGAATTGAAATTTAGATTTAACATAAGTGTGATGACTGCAAATGTTTACGGGTTACGATTTATGGTTTATGATGACTTGAAGTTACTTATATCCAACTTACGGAAAATGATGAACACAAACCACATGAATCCATCAAACTTTGTTAAGAGTTTTATATACCTACTACTGAACGTATTTGTTTGGTTGGTTGTGGAATGTTCATGGGTTTCTCCACCAAGTATTTAGAGGAGATGCATTTCAGGTAGCTTTATCCTCCATACGTTACTAAGCTCTGTTAGTTGAAAAGGTTATTTTGTTTTGTTTTATGAAATGCTTTCACTACTAAGAGATCAATGAATTTTTATTTGTTGGGCTTGTGTCGATTGACTGCCTACGTATCTAATTCGTATCAGAATTAAAGCCTCATAGTAGGTAAATTTGATAGTATATGAGATTCGTTAAATTGTGAAACAATTTCTATGATTTTTATAGTGGAAAGATTTTCGCGTGTCACTACAACGTCGAGACTAACGATACTAATTTTATTGATTGTTAACGAATATTGGTGCATTTTATTATAACACTTAATTAAATTAAATCTTCCAACAAATCAAGCTCAAAACTTGGCCCAAATCCGCAACCCGTCGGACCGGAAACAGACCAAAACGACCCACTTTTGGTCAGCCCACTCCGTGGCAATTTCGTAAATAAGGGGTGATTGAATTAAAACCCTAATGAGCTGCATATATAAATCAAATTTAGCTACAATTTTCGGCCCCTTCTCTCTCTATTCTCTGCACCGTTCAAACCCTCACTCTTTCTTGTTTCTCTCAATCACCTCTCTTATCTATACTCTGTTTTTTACTTTCTTAACCCAAACAACAAAACCTAGTAGGAAAATGAAATGAAAGGAAGGGCCACCACCGGTATTTCGATTCTCTCCTGTAGAGCCCTCTCTTCTCTCTAGTAGAGCTACTCTCTTCCTCAGTCGTAGGACTTCGTCGGCGTTCACCTTCCCCTTCCCCGTTTTCCATCCCCCATCCCTCTTACTTTCCAATCCTCAATGGAGCACCCAGCACAAACCGACCAGGTACAAGAGCTTATAAATCAAACGGCTTTGCTCACCTGTACCGAACCAACAATCAACCTGACCAGACAAAAAAACAGCAACCAAAATCTCTCCAAAAAGTCTCTTGTGGGTAGATTCATAAGCCAAAAGCCCTGTTCCATTTCAGCAATAAAAAACAACTCACAACGCGTATGGAAACTTCAAGGGGATCTCAGAGTCCAAACTCTTCCAACCGAAAATTACTTCTTATTCACTTTCTTTGATGCAAGAGACAAAAGCAGAATAGAAGAAGCCAGCCCTTGGTCCGTTATGCAGTCACACCTTGTCCTGTCTGACTGGAATGAAGCTGGCAACCCTGAGGCAATCACCATCGACCACACAAGCGCTTGGGTTCGAATCATGGGACTCACCCCAGACCTCCGAAGTGATGCGAATATGGAGACTATTGCAACGATCTTCAAAGGAATATGTGAGGTTGACAGCTCAACAAAAACAACTGAAGAATGGTCAACATTTACAAAAGCCAAGATGCTCATCCACATAGACAGACCTTTACCTACTGGGTTCCAAGCTCTCAACGATGTAGGAGACCTGGAAAAATTCACCTTTGTCTACGAGGACATACCTGATTTTTGCTACTGCTGCGGGAGAATGGGTCATACCATTTCATATTGTGAAATCCGATTGGCGAACCCAAATCTCTTCAAGACGGTTCCTTCTAGATACGGCTCGCATATGAGAATCGTCACCTCAAAAAGGATGGACGATCGGAGATCCCAGCCGTGGCAGAAATCGAAGTCACCGCGGACAGTTTACTCGCCAGCTCAGCATCCACAACCTCACCCGGGAGCAAGCTTGTAACCGATGGTCTCTTCAATTATCAGGTACGACTTCCCATGACCCTCCCAACCCCCCAACCTCGATTCTACCGCTTCGTACTGATAACCCCAAACACCTCTTACCTTTTCAATCCCTTCAATCCCCATCAAAAAACCAATCCCAAGAACATATCTCAACCGTCCAACACCGCATCTCTCTTATTAATCATCTCCCTCCACATGACCTAGCCGCTGCCTTCTCCAAACAATCTAAACAAGCCTCTTCCCACTTGGCCCACACTTCCCTTCATAACCATCTGTTGAATCCCTCTTCCTCTTATGGCCTAAAGCCCACTATTACCAACAAGTTGAGAGAATTAGCCATTTATCACTCCAACCTCCCTTATGAGAGAACCCAGACTATGCCCCCAACCCATTTAGCTCATTTCCTCCTTCAACTCAATGATCCACACATCACAAACACAATTAATCATCTCCTCTTCTCTTTTCCACCAAGCCCAATCCGAACGAATGATACAGAAGCCCCACATTCAGTTAACACTTATTTCACTTCTTCCCATCCTGAACTCGAAATGGAGGAACATAATCAATACGGTAAAATGAAAGATCAACACCTTCAACTCCAAACAGCTGCCTCAAAGAAACCAAAAATTTTACAAAATACAACCCCACCAATTATCACAGAACCCCTGGAACCATTTTCCCTTGGCCTTCTCAACCAACAAAATCCCGCAGGAAATTCAAACCCATTACGACCGCAATTTCCCATTCCCATACCTCCCCAGAAGCAAACGAGATGGCTATGGTGGCAAGCCAAATGCCACCAAATCCCCAATGATCTTAAGCTGGAATTGTAGGGGCCTAGGGCAGCCCCTACAATTCTGTATTTGCAGGACCTCATCTGCAAAAACTGCCCTTCCATTGTGTTCTTAATGGAGACCAAACAACCATGTCAAGCAATGGAGCAAATCAGAAAGAAGATGAAATATGCAAATGCATATTACGTTGATCCCATCGGAGCGTCAGGAGGTCTAGCGCTCTGGTGGATCAGCGATATTGATATTACGATTCTGCGAGCTTCCAAGCACTCATTGATGTGGAATGGAAGGAAGGACAAAGCTCCTTTTATACCTTCACTTACGGAGCCCCAATCCAAAGTGAGAGACTCGCGGTTTGGAATCAAATTCTCACATTCAGCCGCGATGCACACCAGCCTTGGTGTCTCGTGGGAGATTTTAATGCTATCTTGCATCGGGAGGATAAAGAAGGTAGCAACCCTCCCAACGCGACCTCTCTCCGAGACTTTAGGAGCTTTGTGTTCGATGCTCATCTCTTGGAAATCCCAAGCGAAGGACCAAGACTGACTTGGAGCAACAATAATAGGAGGGGCAAATCTGGTTAAACAGAAATTGGACAGAGGGCTCTGTAACCTTCTATGGAGCGAGCTCTTCTCCAAGGCCATTATCTCGGTTAAGCCCAGACTTGCTTCCGACCACTCCCATTTACTCCTCCTTGCCGATCCTCAAGGCAATAGAAAAAAAAGAAGATTTCTTTATGAAGCAGGATGGATCGGGAAACAAGGCTACGACGACACAATCAACCATTTCTAGCAGGCAGGACAGCCTTCTAGCACCAATCTGAAAAGATGCGCGAAGAAACTCACTCACTGGAAGCATGATACGATTGGAAGAAATAAAGACCAAATCAATCAACTGATGGAGAACCTCAAGAACCTTAACCTCCAACCCACATCTACGGGGAACAATGATGAAGAAATACGACTTAGAAGAGAGATTACTCGCCTTTGGCAAGACGAAGAGATATATTGGGCGCAACGAGCACATATCAATTGGCTCAAGCTAGGAGATAAAAACACGCGATTTTTTCACAACTCTACAGCTCAAAGACGGCGCCGCAACCTGATTACGAGTCTCAAAGACGACCACGGAAATTGGATTGAAGAACCAGATTTTTTGGAGGCTCACATCAAGGAGTTTTTTCATTCTTTGTTCTCCGGAACAAAGAATGTCACTGACCTTTCTTTTTTGCAGGATTTTCCAAAGCTCGTGACGACAAGATGAATACGAATCTGTGCAGGCCGGTCACGTTTCTTGAAGTTAAATCAGCGGTATTTCAGCTCGGTCCCTTAAAATCTTCGGGACCGGACGGTTTCCCTGGGAAATTTTTTCACCATCACTGGGATCAGATTGGGGGGGATCTGTTTAATGAAATCAACGGTTTCTTCCAAACAACTGCTTTTTCCGCAGTCCTGGAATGATACTAATATTGTCTTGATCCCAAAGCTTCATCACGCAGAGACCATTTCACAGTTCAGACCAATCAGCATCACCAATTTCAGAGCCAAGATAATATCGAAAGTCCTCTCTTCTCGTCTCAAACCGTATATGCCGATTCTCATCTCGGAGCTCCAATCGGCCTTCACAGGGACTAGAGCTATACAGGATAATGTTATTATAGCACATGAGGTCATCCACAAGCTAAAAAACAGAAAGAAGGGTCATAATTATGATTTCTTACTTAAGGTCGATATGATGAAGGCTTTCGATCGTGTTTCTTGGGATTTCCTGCTCTCCACCCTGGCTGCTATGGGCTTTTCCCAGCTCTGGATCGCTTGGATAGAATCAATTATCTCTTCAGTATGATTCTTGTCCTGGTCAACGGAAATGCAACTCAGTTCTTCAAGCCGACGAGGGGTCTTCGTCAAGGTGACCCCTCTCGCCTTTTTTATTCATTATCATTTTAATGTTTTATCTTTTCTGATAAAAAAGGATATGGAGTCGGGGCTTCTTAAGGGTATTAAGCTGAATTACCGGTGCCCATCTCTCAGTCATATTCTGTTCGCCGATGACACGCTCGTCTTTGGCAAGGCCAACGCTAGAGAAGCGACTCAGATCAGACTTATATTTCAGAGATATAGTTATGTCTCGGGACAGGCTATAAATGAAGGAAAATCTGCTCTTCTTTTCTCAAAGAACACTCCTGATGCTGTGAAGGAGGAAGTCTCTAGGATTCTTAATGTGGCACATCATATTCAGCTTGGGAAATACCTGGGAATGCCTGCAGAGTGGGGGACCTCCAAGGTGGATACATTCCCATTCTTATTGGAAAGACTTCATGCCAAAGCTCAATCCTGGACCAGTCTCCTCCTATCTCATGGGGGCAGAGAAACCTTATGCAAATCAGTTTTACAGGCCATTCCTTCCTACATATTTTCTTGCTTCATGCTTCCTGACAAGCTTCTCAACAAAATGGATTCTCTTGTTCGAAAATATTGGTGGTCAGGTGATCCAAAGAGAAGGGCGATTCATTGGTGTGCTGCTAACAAGTTGACGTCGGCTAAGACAGCAGGAGGTCTCGGATTCCGTAGTTTCAAGGAATTTAACGAAGCTTTCCTGGAAAAGTGGGATGGAATATCATACATCAACCAGATGCTTTGTGGGTGAGACTACTAAAAGCCTTGTATTTCCCCCATCACGATTTCGCTTCTGCCCCAAAGCACCATCGCCCCTCTTGGATCTGGAGTAGCATTCTTAAGGGCAGATCGGCCCTCTTACGAGGTCTGAGACGGAATATCGGCAACGGGGAGGACACCTTGACTTCTGACCCTTGGCTGCCGGACATGCCTGGTTTTTCAGTGAATCCTGTTTCTATCTGCACCATCTCTAGCTGTATCTCTCGACCTCAAAATGTTTGGAAGAGACCAAACTCTCTGCCCTCTTCACGAGGGATGTCGTCAGACAGATCTTGGCGATTCCAATCGGGCCGAGCAACCTCAAAGATCGCTGGATTTGGCACTTCAACACCAAAGGCAAGTTCTCAGTCAAATCATGCTACCATCTTTTGAAGAACTACTCCACTGATCCTCCCCTCTCTACCAAAGAATGGAAATGGCTTTGGGGATTGAATCTACCACAAAACATTAAATTCTTCATCTGGAGAGTCGGCAACATCGCCCTTGCGAATCTCACCAATTTGGCTTCAAGGAATTGTGCTTCAAACGTTTCTTGCCCACGCTGCAATAGAGAGCCCGAATCGATCCTTCATCTCTTCTTCACTTGTGAGTATAACGATGGTCTTTGGTCTTATTTTGCCACTAACTTGAGCCTTCCTCATGCTGCCGACTCGATACAACACTGGATTCTTGACCTCAATAAGGTGGATCAGCACCTTGCTCTCAGGGCAGTTGCTTGTCTTTGGACAATTTGGAAGACGAGAAACGATATGGTCTTCAAGGGCTCCCGCACCTCTCTCTTGATTTCCCTCAAGCACAAGTGCTCTTCTCACATTGCAGATTTCCTGAGCCTTGTGGACACCCACCCCCCCAATGGAACCAGCCAACAAATCCACTCATCCAGTAACCAACCGCCGAGCAACGATCATAGAACGCTGCTGTGTGACGGCTCCTTTCTAGGAACTACCCAGAAGGCGGGTTTTTGTGCTGTTCTTTTCAGCACAAATGGTAATGTGATAGATGGTAAGGCGGGCTCCTTTTTGTGTAGAACATCAATCTGTGCTGAGGCTACTGCCCTGTTAAATGATGTCAACCTTGCTCTGTTATACCCTTATCCAACTGTCATTTTCTCAGACTGCCGTGTCGTGGTTGAAGCACTGCGCTCCCCCCGTCATCAATGGCCTTGGGAATGTGAAGCCACTTTGGCTACCATCTCGGATACCCTTCTCACAGCGCATTGGATAGAGATACAACATTGCAGACGACAAGTTGTCCACAAGGTGGATCGAGTAGCCAAACTCAGTCGAGATAACCTTTTGCCCCCAACTGGATGGTGGCCCTGATGTAATCTTTTTTGCTTTACATTCAGCTTTTGTTTCCTGATGTATTCCTGGTTTCTTTACATTCATCTTCTCTTTTGTTGGTTATTCTCGTATTGCTGTACCACATCACTGTACTAAAGCAATTTGTTCTGATTGATTAATGAAATCAATTACCTCTTTATCAAAAAAAAAAGTAGGAAAATGAAACCGCCGCCGTCCGAGTCCCGATCGAAATCGCCCATGCGCTTCACTCTGACGATCTTGGAGCCATCGTCGGTGTAGCCGCCGACTGTATATCCTTCATCTCCAGCCGTCTGTTGTCCAGGCGACTCGCCGCCGCCGATGCATGTCGCCAACGTCGGGGCTTCGCCTCGTCCGCTGTCATCCCCGAGCCGCCGCCGCTACCGATTGCTCGAGTCTAAGCCGCCACCATCGTAGCCTGTGACTCGGTCAGTGCCGTCGTTCCCCGTCTGAGTTGAGTCCTCCAACGTCGTGTCTCCGTACGTCGCCGCCACCTCTTGACTTCCGCCGTTCATTTAGGTAAGGGCTTTGCCTTCTTCTTTCTCTCATTTCGTTTTAATCATAGATCTGATCGACCCTTCTTTCTTGCATGTCGTTCCCCTGTGAGTCCTTCTGAGTTGACTCGGTCGGTGCCATCGTTCCCCATCTGAGTTCAGTCATCCGACGTCGTCGCCGCCACCTCTTGATTTCCGTCGTTCATTTTGGTAAGGGCTTTGCGTTCTTCTTCCTCTCATTTCGTTCTATATTCTTATGCTACTCTGTTTCGTTCTATATTCTTTAATAGATCTTGCTTTGTTTCAGATCTATGTTGAAATTGAGAGGGCACGTTTAGTTAAAAGATTAGCTACGATTAAGGAGCAACAAGGGCTTGTAGCTGAAGCCGCTGATCTAATTCAAGAAGTTGCTGTAAGTTTGTGGTTACGTTGATCTTTTGACTGATTCTTTCCTGATATCTTTTATTTCTAACGATTTTCTTGGGTACAATTGTCTTCCAGGTTGAAACATTCGGTGTCATGGCAAAGACTGAGAAAAATGCCTTCATACTTGAACAAGTATGTGTCACTTTGTAGTTTCATTGAACCACTGTTATGAGATTTTTTAGCTATATCATTGATTGAAAACCAGGTCATGCATTTTGTTATTGCACTGCATACTATTTCTTCACTGAGTTGCCTGTATGGTATTGTATTGAGTTTTGATGGATCAAACGATTGCTACTTTCACACAGGTAAAATTTCGGACAATTATTGCTTGTAAAACTTCAAACTTTTGCTTGGTGAGGACTATTATTTCCTATATATATTGCATTTTCAGTCTTCAAATATAAAGGATATGGAGTACAAATTCTGGGCATGTAGCTCAGGAATTAATCAATCTATGTTACACCAATAATACATTGGCAGAATTAATCATGATGTTTAAAGCAGTTGAGTGAAAGCTTAGGGATTATTGGACTCCTAATCTTGTCTCCATCATGTTCTTAAGTGAGTCGTAGAATACTAAGCCACAAATGAGTTGTTAAGAAAAATAGAACTCTGGTTTTGTTTGTTCTCTGATCTACTGATCTTGTCATAGTATTATATCTTTACAGCATCTGAATATTCCAGTTCCAGTACTTCTTATGGCATATAATGTTACTGATTCAGCTGCTATTTAGGGATCCCCGACTTTGCAGAAGTGTACAGCTTCATTGGGAGTGTGTTTGATCCAGACACCAAAGGCCATGTGAGGAAGCTCAAAGAAATGGATCCGATAATCTATCAAACGGTGAGTTTGACCGTACGACGTTGAGTTTACTTTGCTTTAGTCTTGCCAATTTGTGCAAACCAAGTATGGGCCTTTTCGGTTAGAAATCATGGTTCAATTGTGTGTTGATATAGTCAGTAGCAGTTGCTAGTTGATGGAAAGCTACACTATTTACTAGTCATGGAATTGGTTTAGCTTTCAACTGGGAAATAGTAACAGATTAGGAGTCTTCTTTTTGTGTTCACAAGGCTGATCATACAATGGATACCATGTCTAAATGAAGTTATTCTATACTTGTTGCCATTTCTCAATGATTTTTCTGATCATCTCTGTGGTTTTTTTGTGAGTGAATTCAGATTGGCTGCTCCTGCCCCAGCTTACATGCTTGCTATCTCGACACCTGCTGCTCCTATTGATTCAGTTGCTGCTACGTTAGTATAGTTATACTAGAAAAGTATTTATTAACATTGCCTTTAGTATAGTTATGATTAAAATTTACTGTTTATGGGTTTGTAATAAATCTTGGGTCTGTTTGGGTATGCGTTTCGGTTTGGGTTTGTAATAAAATAAATCTGGGTTTTGGTCTGGGTTTGGGTCTGTTTGGTTCTGGGTCGGGGTCTGTTTGGCTCCTATTGACATGCTTTTATTTCGTTAGTGGGTTTGCTCCTATTGTTTCTTAATTAGTTAATGAGTTTATGAAAGTTTTTTTAATTTTTATACCTATTACAGTAATCATTCTCCTTTTTAGATTAATATTGTTCTGGATCCTTTTTAGATTAGGTAAAGTACTGGATGTATAATTAAGTAGTATAAATATTAGGTTTAGTTTCTTCCTACTTTTATCATTCTGCTTCTTTCTCAAGTTTAGCCTATACCTTTTATATTTAACTGCGCCACTGATCATAACACAAAAAAAGCATGTCTATCCAAAATCACATTGCTCAAAACCCCTTTACAAACAACCCAGATTCAACAATTCCGACAGATCAGCATCGAGTTCTATCCCGACAAATCAAGCATCGACCTCTATCCCGACAGATCCAACATCGAGCTCTATCCCAACAGATCCAGCAGCATCTGTGAACCAGGCAGAAGGAGAAGGAAGAAATCCTAATAATGAAGAGTTAGATGAGCTTACTAAACTTCGGAATCTTGAAGTGAAGGATGTTGAGGGGATGACATTTAGTAGTTTGCTCGAAGCTGAAAATTGGTATGACAAATATGCGAAGGCTTGTGCATTTACAATGCGACGATTCAAGTTAGAACATAATGCCAAAAGAGTGGTATACAAGCGTATTGTTGTATGTGCTCGCTAGGGACAGAGAAAAGCATCAGACAAAGATAGAGAAAGAGAGCCACGATCAGATAGGAGATGCGGTTGCAAAGCTAGAATGGTGGTTAAGCTAAACTCGGACAATTCAACATGGCGCGTGCACGAGTTCACGAAACTGCACGATCATGATATGGTTGTTAAACAACAACAACGATATATGACCAACAATCGAGGAATCAGTGATGTAGCTGGAGATTTAATAAAGTCTCGTCTAGATGCGGGTATGAGGCCAGCTCAGATAATGAAACTCGCTGTGCATGAAGCTGGAGGTCACGCAAATGTAGGATATGTAGACACAGATATCTACAACTTTGCTTACAAGAATCGCACACAACAAATCAATGGGGGAGATGCTGCAAATGCGTTGACCTACCTAAAGTCAAGAAAGGATGAGGATAAGGAATTTTTCTTGGAACACACCGAAAATGATGAAGGACAACTTATGAATTTGTTTTGGCCTAATAGCATCAGCAGAACAGACTACGCATGCTTCAGTGACCTACTTTTGTTCGATACGACATACAAGAAAAATCATTACAATATCCCGTTGGTAATATTTTCAGGTACATATTTCTATCATTACTTGATTAATTAATTTAATCATCTTACCTATAATTATTGATTACATATATAATGCTATTTAAACTAATTGATATTTTTATTTCGGTTTGGGTCTGGGTTTCAGTTTGGGTCTGGTTTGGTTTGGTTTGGGTCTGCTTTGGTTTTGGTTTGGGTCTGGTTTGGTTTTGGTTTGGGTCTGGTTTGGTTTCGGTTTGGGTCTGGTTTGGTTTCATTTCGGGCCTGGTTTGGTTTCGGTTTGGGTCTGCTTTGGTTTTGTTTGGGTCTGGTTTGGTTTCGGTTTGGGTCTGGTTTGGTTTCATTTCGGGTCTGGTTTGGTTTTGGTTTGGGTCTGGTTTGGTTTCGATTACGGCCTGGGTTCGGTTTGGTCTAGGTATAGGTATGGGTTTCAGTCTGGGTAGATTTTCGGTTTGGGTCTCGTTTGGTATTATGTTTGGGCCTGGGTTCGGTTTGGTCTGGGTTTCAGTCTGGGTAGATTTTCGGTCTGGTTTGGTTTTCGATTTGGGCCTGAGTTTCGGTTTGGGTATGGGTTTTAGTTTGGGTATGTGTCTGTATGGGTTTTGGTTTTGGTTCGGATTTATGTTTGGCTCCTAGTATAGTATTTAGATTAATTCATTAACTAATTCTTATTGTATACACTAGGTATTGTGTACTCATGTTAAAGTGTATGCAGGAATAAATCACCACAAAGCAAGTTGCATATTCGCAAGTGCTCTCTTGGCAAATGAGAGTGAGTCGAACTACGTATGGGTTTTGGAAACACTGTCAACCGTATGGGCAATAAAAAACCTAGTGTCGTTGTGACAGATGGAGACCGATCAATGTTGATTGCCATCAAGAAGGTATTTCCGGATGCAAGACATCGATTGTGTTCGTGGCATTTGAATAATAACGTTATTAGTCGTATCAAGCAAAATCCGAATTTCACAAAGCAGTGGTTGACATTTGTGTACGCTGATTATGAAGAAGAAGAGTTCGAGCATCAATGGCAAGCATTTGTTGAAAATTGTGGATTGCAAGACGATAAGTGGGTACGAGAACACTTATATGATAGACGCGACGCATGGGCTCACACTTACCTACGGAGTACCTTCCTCGCAGGGATAACAACGACGTCTAGATGCGAAGGAATAAATTCTCAACTAGGTAGGTATCTGCACAACCGCTACAATCTTTTTGGGTTTTTCACTCATTTTACCCGATGGATGAGGGATTTGAGGGAAACGGAGGTGAAAATGGATTTTGAAAGCAGCTACGGTTTGCCTGAGATCAAATATGGTGCATTAAAGAGTATAGAGGAGAGTGGAGCACGTGCATTTACCAGGAAGGTGTTTTATGAGTTCAGAGACGAACTCGGGAAGTCAATTGGAGTTACAACGTCAAGTTTTGAGTCATCTGAACAGTTACATACACACAAGCTTTCCGCATTGAACAACACCAACAAAACTTGGGAAGCTAAGTTCGATGTCTCCAACTTATCAGTGAAATGTAGTTGTTCGAAATTTGAGCATACGAGGATACCGTGCTCTCATATGCTTTACATTTTGAAGGAAGAACATAGAGGGGAACTTCCATCATCCTTTGTAGATATGAGGTGGTCAAAGAATCCAAAATCCTTGGAACGCCTTCATGAAGATAAAACTATGGACGATACTCAACTAGTTTCCTACAGGTATGGTTTATTACAATATTCTACATTGAGATATTGTGAATTAGGTTCGAAATCTGATCCTGCTTGCAAGCATGCCACAACAAATATGACAACACTATGTGAAGAATTAGAACAGTTTGACTCAAATTCTGCCAAGAGACCCAAGGTCTTGGTGGCTGATGAATATAAAAATGTCAAAGATCCGGCTGCAGTCAGGTATAAAGGTTGTGGTAACGTAAAAGGCAAGAAGATTAACAGCACTAGAAAATGTAGCAAGTGTAAAGAAATTGGTCATAGAAAAGACAAGTGTCCAAAAAAAGACGAAGAAGGTGGTCCATCGAAGGCGAACCAAGAGGTAAATATTCAATTAATTTGTTGTTTATTAATTATAATAAATTATGTGCATTGAAATCTAGTTTGTATTTTTTGTTTTTACAGAAATCTAGTACGAAGGGGAAGAAAAAGGCAAAAGCGAGTGATACTACTGACGATGATGATTCTCAAGAAACAAATTCAATTGATGGCAGTGAAGATGGCATGCTATACGAAGAACCAAATGATGACACTTCAAACCAGAAGAGAGAAGAGGTAACCATCTTTCATTTTAGCAAGTTTTCAACAATATTTTTTGCCTTTTAATATATGATAACTTGAAAAATTATTATTACAGGAAACGTTGCCGGCTCGCATAGTCACTCGTTCTCAAAATAAAGCAGGGTCCAACACCAAAAACATAGTTGAAGAAAGTTATGAAGCAATTAATAAGACTGTTATGTGTTTACGCTTGCTTTTATATTACTCTAGATTTCGATTTTATGTTGCACCGACTGATTCTATATGAATTTTTTTAACTATTCACCGGTTGGGCCACAACTATGGGTGGGGCTGAGATTGAACTATTAATTGGGCTTAAACTTAGTTCTGTTGGTTTGTTTCTTTTTCCATGAAAATGAAAATGAATGATTATTTGGTGGGAAAGCTAAAATTGAAATCAAAATTCTTTTATTTCCGCCAAACTTTCCCCCCAAATTGAAAATCAAAACACCAAATAAGAAACCCTAACATAAATTCCCAATTTGTTTCAAACTCTCACTCTCTTCGTTATGGCTCTTCTTCTTCAAGTCTCGACGACATGTGGGTTGTGGCATCTCCCATCTTCTTCCTCCATCGTTGCAACACTTCCTCCCCATCATTTCTCCTTATTTTCTTTGGTTGATTCCAGGTTCCAAGAGTCCTCAACCATTCCTCCTCTCTGAACAATTGTAGTGAAGACATGCTTGAAAACCATAACCTAGTCCCCCCATAAACTCCATACCCAAATAAGCAAGAGATCCGACTTACTTCTCTTCCAATCCCTCAAATCTCCATATCTCGAGATCTTAATTCCAAACTCTTCGATATCCCTGAATTTGCAGCCATGGCGACGAATAACATCGAGTGCCGCATGTACGAAGCCTGCCACCCTGAAGTTGACATGGCGGTGATGATTGAGGCGAATAACATCGCCGACATGGCCTTACGTTTCCTTGCTTGAGTACAACAACATTGAAAGCATGATCTTATTCTTCGAGCTCCCCCGACGCCGTATTCGTAGTGTCAACTGCTTAATTAAGGTTTGTGACCCCTGATTTTTCAAACCCTGGTTCATTAGTATTTTCATGTTCCTGAATCCCAAACTGCATTCTTTCACTGGAAGTTTCTCCTCAGGTGCCATCTTCTACTTCTCTGCCTGTTATCTGGTAAGAAAGGAGGAAAAGGGTTCTTGTTCATGTGCCTAATTTGTTGGATATTAATTTAGCTAGTGTCGTTTGTTTTGAGTTTGTTAAGTTAATTGTTTGGAGTCAATTTCTGTTACGAGTAAAGTTAGGAGTCAGTTAGCAATATCAGCAGAAAGTTATGAGGTGGTTAGTAGTGGGGGTCGTGGGTTTGTAACAGCACTAGTGCTGTATATAACTCTTGTTCTGTTTATCAAATAAAGGTTGCTGAGTTTGCTTTTATTCTCTGATTCTTTCTATTCAACATTTTGTATCAGAGCCTACACAAACACAGCGGGATTGATCGATCGGGAAACACGAGTGTGTGAGGTTTAATCAGTATTGGGTGAGTGAAACACGAGAGAGAGTGAGATTCACATAACTGAGAGTTTCAGGATGGGTGACTCAGGGTATGCTCAAGTTGGCATTCCGAGGTTTGATGGAGACTACGATCATTGGAGTTTGCTGATGGAGAATCTGCTGCGATCAAAGGAGTACTGGGATGTGGTGAGCGAAGGGTACAAAGAACCTACCGCAGGAGAGGAACAAACTAAGGAACTTGAAGCTTTGAAACTCAAGGATCTTAAGGCTAAGAACTATCTGTTTAGCTCTATCGACAAAACTATTTTGAAGACTATTACTCACAAAGCTACTGGCAAACAACTTTGGGATTCAATGAAGCTCAAATATCAAGGTAATGCAAGGGTGCAACGTGCGCAACTGCAAACCCTTAGGCGTAATTTTGAGATTCTGCAGATGAAAGAAGGAGAAACAGTTACAGAATATTTTGGTAGAGTTATGATTGTGGCTAATGATATGAGAAATAATGGAGAGGAGATGGCTGATGTTAAGATTGTGGAGAAAATATTAAAAACCCTAACAGAGAAGTTCAATTATGTTGTTTGTTCAATTGAAGAATCGAAAGATATAGATTCTTTATCTGTGGATGCTCTTCAGAGCTCATTGCTGGTACATGAGCAGAAGTTCAGTAGACACACAGGGGATGAGGAGCAAGCCTTAAAGATAGGCTACGACCAAAATCGAGAAAGGGGTGTTCGAGGTCAAGGTCGTGGCTATCGTGGAAGAGGAAGAGGAGGTACAAGCAGATCATGGAGGGATACTATCGAATGTTACAAGTGTCACAAGCTAGGACACTTCATTCGTGAATGTCCATTATGGAACCAACAAGTGCATTACACTGATGCATCTTGTGATATTGAGGAAGACATGTTACTGATGGCTTGGGTGGATGAGGAAAGGGAACCAAGGGGAGTTGATCAAGTATTCATGGCCAGCGATGGACGACAAGAAGGAGAGAGTGATATGATGTGGTTTCTTGACTCTGGCTGTAGCAATCACATGAGTGGTAACAAACACTGGTTTATTAATATTGATACTGCATTTTCTCGCACTGTTAAATTGGGAAATGGCATGAAACTGCAAGTACTTGGAAAGGGGTCTGTACGACTGAGGGTTAATCACCTTTCATTGGTGGTTCAGGATGTGTTCTTTGTACCAGGTCTACAGACCAACTTGCTAAGTGTAGGTCAAATGCAAGAGAAAGGGTTGTCATTTCTGTTTAAGAAAGGAGAGTGCAGTATCTTTCATGAAGAAAAAGGGTTATTGCTGCGAACTCAAATGCAAAGCAATCGAATGTTTGTACTACATTCAGAATTGAAGGTTGATTTGAGTACAAAAGAGAAGTGTTTACAAACAACTGAGGTCAACACTGCAATGGAGTTGTGGCATTGCAGGTTTGGTCATCTCAATTATCAAAGCCTCTTGAAACTGCAAAGAATGGTGCAAGTATTCCATCTCTGAAAGGCACGCCAAGTTTGTGTCCAACTTGTCAGATCGGCAAGCAATCAATAACTCGATTTCCTAAGAAAAGTACCTGGAGAGCTGAATATAAATTGCAGTTGGTGCATGCTGACTTGTGTGGTCCTATTACTCCTACCTCCACAAGTGGTAAGAGGTACATATTCACTCTTATTGATGACTTCAGCAGGAAGTTGTGGGTGTATTTTCTAGCTGCAAAATCAGAAACCATTCACAAATTCAAACATCATAAACTACTCGTGGAGAAGGAATGTGGTAGATCGATTGTGAGTTTGCGTACTGATAGAGGGGGGGAGTTTCTATCAAATGATTTCAAGCAATTTTGTGAAGAGATGGGAATCCGGAGACAACTCACAGCAGCCCTCACTCCACAACAGAACGGAGTAGCAGAAAGGAAGAATCGAGTCATTATGAATATGGTACGATGTATGCTGCATGATAGAGATGTACCAACCTATCTTTGGCCAGAAGCTGTTAATTGGGCTGCTCATGTCATCAACAGGAGTCCAACTTCAGTCAACAAAGATAAAACACCACAGGAGCTATGGTCTGATTTACCACCGACAGTAGACTATTTTAGAGTGTTTGGGTGTCTTGTGTATGTTCATACACCTGACCAGGCCCGAAAGAAGCTGGATGATAAGAGCACACCCTGCATATTTCTTGGTACATCACCTGAATCCAAAGCATACAGGGTTTATAATCCAGTTAACAAGAAGGTTTTGACAAGTAGGGATGTGGTGTTTGCTGAGTATCATGGCTGGTCTTGGGAAAATAATGCAGCACCAGATTCACAGGTTACACTTATATGGGAGGGCTGTGATGAAGAAACTTATGACTCAGATCATGATGTAGAGGAGGACCCAGGTTCTGTAGCTGGTAGCATTCCTGTAGCAATTCCAACAGCAGAAGCTATTGAGACTACCGATGAAGATGCAGAACATCAAGAGAATGTGGGTACTGAAGATGATTCCACGGATGCACTAGTGCGTTCTCGAGCTGAGTTGGGATCTCGTATTCGTAGAAGGCCAACCTATCTTGATGATTATGAGGTATCCAATGTCTTAGTTGATTATCATGCAATGTTGGTGGATATAGCAGATCCACAACACTTTGAGGAAGCAGTCAAGGAAGACAAATGGAGACATGCTATGAAGCTGGAAATGCAATCGATTGAGAAGAACAATACATGGGAGTTGGTTGTTTTGCCTGCAGATGCTAAGCCAATTGGGTGAAATGGATTTACAAAACTAAGCTGAATGAACATGGATCCGTGGACAAATACAAAGCTAGGCTTGTGGCAAAGGGGTATGCACAACAACACGGTATTGATTATACTGAAGTGTTTGCTCCAGTGGCAAGGTGGGACACTATCCGAGCTCTTCTTGCACTAGCTGCTTATAATAACTGGTCTGTCTACCAGTTAGATGTTAAGAGTGCTTTTCTCCATGGAGAACTAACTGAAGCTGTCTATATTGAGCAACCACAAGGGTTTGTGGTTGCAGGGGAGGAAGACAAGGTATATAGACTCAAGAAGGCTTTGTATGGTTTGAAGCAAGCACCAAGGGCCTGGTATAGCAAAATTGAACAGTACTTTGTTGAGTCTGGATTTGAGAGGTGTGCTCATGAACACACACTGTTCATAAGACACCATGGGAAGCATATATTGATAGTAAGTGTGTATGTAGATGATCTGATGTTCACAAGCAGCAGTGACAGCCTTGTTGCAGACTTCAAAAGGTCAATGCAATCGGTGTTTGACATGACAGATTTGGGCCAGATGAAGTATTTTCTTGGAGTGGAAGTTGTACAGGCTGAGGATGGGATATTCATATGTCAAAAGAAGTATGCTAGGGATCTCCTTGAAAAGTTCTCTCTTTTGACCAGCAATGCTGTCAAAAATCCCATGAATACGAGTCTGAAGATTACCTTGGAAGGTGATGGAGTGAAAGTGGATGCACGGAGTACAAGAAGTTGATTGGTAGTCTGTTGTATATCACTGCTACAATGCCAGATTTGATGTATGTTGTATGCAGGCTTAGCAGGTACATGGCTAATCCAACTAACCTACATATGCAAGCTGCAAAGAAAATTCTGAGGTATCTCAAAGGTACAATGAATCATGGCTTATGGTACAAGAAGAAAGGATCGAGCTTGGAGCTCATAGGCTACACTGACAGTGACTATGCTGGTGATGTTGATGATCGACGAAGTACAAGTGGATATGTGTTCTTCCTAGCTGGAGGGGCAATATCGTGGGCATCAAAGAAACAACCAATTGTGACACTGTCAACTACAGAAGCAGAATTTGTGATAGCAGCTTATTGTGCAGCTCAGAGCATTTGGCTGAAGAACATCCTAAAACAGATGGGATGGAATGAAGGAAGAGGAACACAAATTCTATGTGATAACAGCTCAACAATCAAACTGTCCAAGAACCCTGTAATGCATGGTCGAAGCAAGCACATTGATGTGAAGTTTCATTTTTTGAGGGATCTTGTCAGGGAAGGAACTGTTCAGTTGGAATTCTGTGGAACACAAGATCAAGTTGCAGACATAATGACCAAGGCAGTGAAGCTTGACACATTCAAAAAACTAAGAGCCTGCTTGGGAGTTTGTGAAGCTGCTGAAGTGCTTGATGTTGTTGGTAACATGAAGTAAGCTAAACCTGAGAGGTTCAGCTTAGGGGAGGCATTGTTGGATATTAATTTAGCTAGTGTCGTTTGTTTTGAGTTTGTTAAGTTAATTGTTTGGAGTCAATTTCTGTTACGAGTAAAGTTAGGAGTCAGTTAGCAATATCAGCAGAAAGTTAGGAGGTGGTTAGTAGTGGGGGTCGTGGGTTTGTAACAGCACTAATGTTGTATATAACTCTTGTTCTGTTTATCAAATAAAGGTTGTTGAGTTTGCTTTTATTCTCTGATTCTTTCTATTCAACATAATTGTCATCTTGAGCAATGTGTAATTAGCAGATCTTCTTCATTGTGTAATTTTCTATTTGTTTATCACTTGTTTTTGCAGGTGAATAAGTTCTATGACCTTGCAACCAGCTTTCACAAGTTTGGCTAGGGAGAATCTTTCCATTTTGCACACAGGTGCTTCTTTTGCTTTCGTTCTGTATTCATAATTAATTATCCATCAGTTTAATTCTGCAAGGTTAGTAAGAGATATCTATTACAATTTCTTTCTATAAACAGATTCAATGGTGAATCTCTTTGAGAGAGCATCAAGTGCCATGAACACTATCTTGCTCTGCAACTTGGCCTGAAACCTGGACAAAAGGTATTGGAAGTTGGATGTGGAAATGGTGGACCACTGATCGAAATTGCTAGATTCAGGTTACTCTAGGCCTTGTACTTGTGTGTATGGTAAACCTAGAATTGAATTGATTTCATTATCACATGGCATTTTGTGGTTTCTTTTTATGTTCTTACCTGCTTTTTATTCTCTTGGAACTTGTCTAAACAAGCATGACTCATACTGTGATTTCTTGCAATTTAGTATCAGTGACTGGGTTGATTAACAATGTTTTAGTGTGAGTATAATATATGATATATCCGGGAGTGTCTTTTCTACTTCGTAGGAGTGATGCAAAGCGACTACTGCAAATCTCTCTTTTGAACAGAATCATTGCTATGGAGTTTGGCTAATTCAAGCAATATGTCATGTTTTAGATAGGTAAGCCTTCCTTGTCCGCATTAGAATTTCCTTGCAGAGCTGATAGCTGGATCGATCAATTTGCATCTCAGATTGCTTAGGAGCTGCATCATTTGGTTGATCGCTCTAGTATCCGTCCCCCATTGAAGTGAGTTGATGTATTTAGTTTCTTCTTGTTGTATTCAGTGTAGGGATTTGGCTGGGGAATCTGTTCAGTGTATTTAGTTTCTTCTGTTATTATTATTTGTGTGTGTTTCAATGAAAACAGGTTGCTTTGCAGCTTCATGCTGTTTGTAGTTGCACTTTGATGTTGCTACTACTGGAGAATCCTGCTGCAAGAAGTAGCCAGCAACATCAAGTGCAATAGAAAACAGCAAGAAGCAGCAAAGCAAACTGTTGGACCTTTTTCTTGTAATGTTCCTAGCTTCAAGCTATGCTTCTATTTTGTCCTTCCATTTATACCTTTTACACGTGATAATTTTTTTTCATTTCTCTCCTCAGGCAGTTGGGGATGGTAGTGACACAAAATCGAAGTACAAGGGTGTGGTGCTTGGGGGTGATGTCTGGGAAAGTTGGAGCTAGTCTTGTAGCCATTAGTAATAGGACTGTTAGCCATCTTGTTCTCTGGAGTTGATATATGTAATCCAACTGATTGATTTGCTTCTGCAACTTTGTGCCACTGTATCTGGCAATTAAGGATTGGCTACCATTTGTCCTCAGCATGAGTTCTTGTTCTCTAGGTTCATAAATCCTTTCTGTAGTTTGTACTGATAAATAAGTAAACTACTATCATTTTCACAGGAAGGATTTGCTTTCTCCCATTGCACAACTTGCAAAGCACATTTTCATGGTTCATCTTTATGAGTAACATGTGTCATATTCCGTCAGATACCACAAACAGGAGTACAAATAGAATGTGTGATAACTAGTCAACAGCTACTGAAAGAAAAACATAGGAAATTCGACAAAATAAGTTGATTAAAAAAATATTCTATAATAATAAAAAAATGCGACTAGTCTTCATGATCCATTCTTCAACTTATGAACTTCAAAATCCTCCTAATCCTCAAATGATTTGAGTACCGCATACCATCATCTGCAGTTTCTAGACCCGCCAAATACAAATTAATTGCTCTCCTACGAATGATTGCATGTTCATATACTTTCGTCATAATATGGTCCTTAATGTGATTGTGAGATCCCATTACAAGTCGTAATGCAAGTTTCATTCGAGCTAGATTGCTTCGTAACTGCATTGAAAACAATTGAGTACAAGTTTAAAAATCTGAACGCTTTATATAAATGAATGAAATAAAATGATTATGCGAAAAGATATATACCCCGCCGACATTATATTCAAATGGGAGGTCATGGTACGTCATCCATGTGGTTAACCACAAACCGCAATCATACCTACAAAAATGTATCATACACAATATTTATAAATTTATTTGAAAAATAATAATTATACAAATAGAATGTCCAAAATTACTTACGTGTTACACTGTTTAGGAACAAATGATGGAACTTTAATCTCAAAGTCAGCCACTTTCGGCACTGTTTCACTCGACTCTCCCTTAGCGTATAATATGTTGAACAATTCTCCCATGAACTTCACCTAATTTGTACTCCAAAGAGAGAAGTATGATTATGTAGTAGGAGAAAATATAAATCTTAATATTAATTATCTAACGATAAAAACCATTAACTTGGTATTGTAAAAACTAACCATATTCCCTACAGCTTTTAGACGAATATCATGACGCGTTACATTTGGCAGTGAATCAACCATGTGGACCTCTTTTTTGTCCATTAATATTACAGCCAAATACCAATGTTGGCATCATTCATGGGCAAATAAACCTACAGCAAAACAAACAATAGAGAAAGTGAGTAACTTAACACATTATGTTTGTGAAAATAAATTCTCTAAACATACCTTTTTGCACTTGTCAACGGTAAGTAAAAAACTATCCTTGTATTCATCTATAACCTTTTGTGGCGTCCATCCAAGCTCCAAGACAAGTTTCTGCAACAACAATATAAAATACAGTTACTATAATTGTCAACACAACAATATTTAGCGGGTTATTTTCATGTTGTTGATTACCTGAAGAGTTGCTGGTAAAAAACAAACAGGCCTTGTTAAATATTTATTACTTGAATATAACTGTTCAAGATTAAGCTGGTATGCTAGACTTGTTATAACCTGCATGGATTGTCAATAATTAAAAAAAATAGAATAAAAGTTTGAAAAATAAATACTATACCGCTATTTAAGATATTAGTTATGGAACACTTACAAAGTTGTCCACCTACTTTCCAGGAAGTAAAGACCACATCGACCCGCGGTCACAAAAATAATGAGCATTTTGTACCAACACCTCATTAGATAAAAGTCCATCCACAAATATGTAGTACGCAACCTCAAGTTCTGTTTCATCAAGCTCCATATATTCTACTCTTGGAAACTTCATCTCAAACTATTAACAAAAAAAGGGATTATTACTAACTATTGTCTACTAAATGAGCAAGTGTAAATGTTTAACATCTTTAATTAGCATACCTGGACAAGTGATCCCGGTAAGCACTTGTTGACTATGTCATCTAAATCCTCTTCGAGATCAATTATGTCAACCGCTGGAGTATGAGACACACTTGTTTTGCACTTGTTGTCTATGACATCTGAATCCTCTTCGAGATCAATTATGTCAACCGCTGGAGTATGAGACACACTAGTTTTCCTAGTTTTCGATTTCATTGTTGTAGCCTTGTCATCGCGAAAAGTATACGAATCTTCCAATCTTCTTACTTTGCTAGTACCCTAACAGATAAGAGTAGATAGAAATAAAAATTACATAATAAAAGAAATCATATTGACAGTTCAAAACGAATTATATGAGTTCTAACTTAATAGCAATAAATAGCAATTCAATGAAACGGATATAGAGATAACCTTTTGTCGGCCCAAATAGACTGTGACGAGTTTTGCGTAAATTTACACCATCTTTCTCAAAACTTTTCTTTTCAATTTGAGACCTATAAAACACCAGTATAAATGAACAAACATACATGATAAATAGAGACCGAATATACATATACCAAAATAAACAGGAGAGCAACAACCACGCGAAAGAAAACTAGAAGACCAATCCAAGAAAAACCAATTGAATAAAGAAAACCAAGTGTTACGTGAATGTCACTAGAGCTAAATTAACTAGATGGGTAAACTACGAGTTAGGCTGCAAGATTCGAGCTTCGTAGAGGAGGATGATGATATGAACGTAGAAACTGCATTTTAGGATCCATGTATTCCACAATCGCAGCAGAAACGAGACTGATTGCATATGCATTAGTCTGAGCATTTTAAGGCTTATTGAGAATATTAATCTCAAAGAGAAAACGCAGAGCATTTGAAACAAACTCAGAGGTCATTGGATTTGTAGAACAATTATTCAGAAATTAAGAACATGAAGGCCACAATTATTCAGCTGGATTGTAACATTCAACTGCCATGAGGATTTGAAACAACAGTTGGAAGAGAAGGAGGAGCAGCTTACAAAACAATAAGAGGCATGTACAAGTAATACTGAACCGAATGAAAACAGTCAGTATTACATGTGACATCTGTTATGGAGTAACGCGAGTAGAGGAATTACCTGAGTGCCGGCGCCATCGTCGAAGGCAGCGGAAGGAAAACGTAAAACTTAATCAAGCAGTGAACTCCTCTTGGGTTCACAGGGCTGCCAGCTATTTATATTAAATAAAGTTAACTATGTGGACTAAAAAACAAACTCTTACCTTTTATTAAATCCTTATTCTAGAAGAATAGTAATAAATATCACCGTTATTAAAAAAAATTAAAGAAATAATAGAAATTCTAATATCTAAATACAAATTCCCGTAAAAAAAGTATCTATTTATTTGGTCATTAACCAAACCGGAACCCCAACCGAACTTCCTTATTTTTCGACCAAGCAGGTCAGACAAACCGATTTGAGATTACTCATCAGACTCGAACCGCACCAAGAAAACCGAGTTGAGATTCGGCATCCTACAGACCCAAACTGAGATGAGATTAGGCTACAGTTCCGTCGCCACAATCTTCTTCCAACTTGAGATTCGGCTCTGGTTCCGGCGCCGCCATCTCCTTCCAAGTCCAGATTCAGGCTCCGGCTAGGCCATCTTATTCAGTTCCGGCTCCGACATTCTGAATAACCATCATCCTGAAAAAAAATATATATCATCATCCTGAAGTAAACAAACTGAATGAAGAGAAAATGAAGTAAACAAACTGAATGACCAAACAAGCCAACTCTGTGTATCGCTACGCGCTCATCCTAACTGTTATGTCCTGAGTTCACCAAATAAAATCGAATTCAGTGAGCAGATAAGCTCCTAAGCTACAATTGCAACACCTTATAGATGAATCATGTTCAAACAAGATGACAGACATGCAAAACTAGCAAAGAGATCAAAGAGACTACCAGGTCATGCTTCTATAAACTACATCCTAAATGGCATAAGGATACACATATAGCACAACCGTTAAAAAAAGGAGACAGAAGTTTTAACTTTACCTGCAGTCGTTTACCGATTGCAATAAATGGTTGTACATCTCCGCGTGTGCCAACAATAAGATCTCTTCTTCTTCTACAGAAACTCCTAAATAGAAACAAATCATACACATTGATGAGTCGTTGGACCATATATGAACACACACACCATCATGTGAATGCAAGCTTAAACTTGTGGACAGAAGAAGAATTCAGCAAAAACAGCACACACTATTTGACTCCAACCAAATCACAAGACAAAAGTCAAAAGGGTTTCTAGCTTTCCACAAGTTAAAACCCACCACATCAGCAGTAAGAAGCAATGATCTAATCTAATCTAATGAAGAATTACTTCAATGAGACATGGTATCTGTTGTATGATCAGCCTATGACAACAGATCACTAGAAAATTAGAAAAAAGGTTTAGCACGGAGACAAACTCATAGAAACATCCAAACTGCATATCAAATTTACCTTGGTTACGATAATGGAAGCCTCCCCTCCATGGGTCTTGTGAAATGCAATCATTTCTTTCAGAGGATACTCGCTTATCACATCGTTGTTGAGGACAAAAAGGGCTCACCTGAACCATCTATAAGCTTATATCTTGCCAAAGCCAGGGGACCTGCCGTGCCAAACAGCTCAGTCTCCTGAGAGCATGTGATTGTAATTTCAAGCTTTTTCTCGTACTCTTTTAAGAAAGTCAACATTACCTTCACAAAAAAATATAAACAAAGAACCATTCAGCATCATATTAATCTGTAATGAACTGGATTCATGCACATAACTTCAAACCCATTCTCTGCTTACCTCTGGCTGATAATTTATGGCCAAAACCACTTCTGTCACTCCAATAGCTTTGAGAGCCTCAATCTAGATAAAAGGACATCCAAGAATGAGGGAGGTTGTGCATGCCAATAGTTTAAAAGTAAACAGGCTCAAAAGTGTTCAATGAAGTGGAAATTTAAGGATCCAATAAACACATTTCACCACTACATGAAAAAAGGATTTTAGTCAGGGTTTTTGAAACGTGACAAATTAGTCACGGTTTTCTGAAACTGTGACTAATTTGTCACGGTTCTTATGAAACCGTGACTAAATTAGTCATGGTTTTGGGAACCGTGACTAACTAGTCATGGTTTCATAAGAAACCGTGACTAAATTAGTCACGGTTTTGGGAACCGTGACTAACTGGTCACGGTTTCTTAAGAAACCGTGACTAAATTAGTCACGGTTTTGGGAACCGTGACTAATTTAGTCACGGTTTCTTATGAAACCGTGACTAATTTTTCCAGCCTGGCAATCCGTGCCATTTATTACTTTCCTTCTTCTTCTTCTTCTTCTTTCCATTCAATCAGCCACCCTCTACCTTCGTCTTCCTCTGCCTTCTTCTCTTCATCTACTAATCTCCAGCCACACCACTTCCTCTCCCTTCTTCTTCTTATTCCCTTCAATCAGCCACATCTACCATGAAATACAACCTGGGATCTGGAGCTCGGCGACGGTGTTGGAGCTCGACGGCGGTGGGGTCTGGAGCTCGGCGGCGGTGTTGGAGCTCGGCGGCGGCGGGGTCTGGAGCTCGACGGCGGCGGTGTTGGAGCTCGACGGCGGCGGTGTTGGAGCTCGGCGGCGGCGGGGTCTGGAGCTCGGCGGCGGTGTTGGAGCTCGGCGGCGGTGGGGTCTGGAGCTCGGCGGCGGTGTTGGAGCTCGGCGGCGGCGGGGATCTGGAGCTCGGCGGCGGTGATGGAATTCGAAGGCGGCGGCGGCGGTTGCAATAAATAAATAAATTGTCATTTTTCAATTTTTTATTACTTAAAATTGTAATTAGGTTATTTTTTACACAATTAATAAATTCAGTGACTGGTTTGCAATTAATTGGGATATCTTGTTAACATTCTAAAATCATGGATCATTTTGCATTTCGGAAGAAGTTGAGGGTCTGGACCTGTAATTCATGAAATTAACTAATGGGTCACTGAAAATTTCAATAGAACAATTTGGTCACCTGATTTGTCACGGTTTTAAAAGAAACCGTGACTAAAATGGACATTTTTCGTCACGGTTTTTAGTGAAACCGTGACTAAATTTAGTCACGATTTTACATAAAAACCGTGACTAATATTAGTCACGGTTTCACTAAAAACCGTGACAAAAAAAATTAGTCACGGTTTCATTAAAAACCGTGACAAAAAATGATCGATTTAGTCACGGTTTATAAAACCGTGACTAATTTTTTTTGTCACGGTAAAAACCGTGACTAAAGGCCAAAAAAACCGTGACTAATGTTAGGTTTTCTTGTAGTGCACAACTATGGCGACCAGTCTAAGAACAAGGATCCATTTGTGCTTATGAAACAGAACAAGGATCCATGATAAAGAGTGTTTATGGAAGTAAAACCTGATGCAGAATCATAGGCTTGTTGGCGAAATCAACCAGTGGCTTAGGGACACTGAGGGTAAGAGGCCGTAAACGTGTTCCAAACCCTCCAACGAGAATGAGTGCCTTTATGATTATAAGCAGCTAACCCAGCTCTGAAGCTCCTTCAATTGGATGATTAACCCAACTCCTCTTGTTTATCCTGCACACAATTTCCAGGACATCAGTTATAACTAATAGTTAAACACCGCCAATCTACCAAAAACCCCTCAAAATGCAATCTCTCACTTGTATTCAAAATCAACATATCAAAAGTCTAGTCGACGGCAGGGTAAATGCACAGCCCTTACCGAAATGAACGGCGGAAGTCAAGAGGTGGCGGCGACGACGATGCAGACTGAACGACGAAGGGGAACGACGGCACCGACCGAGTCAACTCAGAAGGACTCACAGAGGAACGACATGCAACAAAGAAGGGTCGATCAGATCTATGATTATAAAGAAATGAGAGGAAGAATAAGGCAAAGCCCTTACCGAAACGAACGGCGGAAGTCAAGACAGGTGGCGGCGACGACGTCGGATGACTGAACTCAGAAGGGGAACGCCGGCACCAACCGAGTAAAGAGGATACGATGGCGGCGACGGATATGCTTGAAGGGAAATAAGAATGAAGGGATGAAGAGGAGAAGAATGAGAGGGGTAGTAATTGGAGCGGCGTTCGTCGAAATCGCGATCGACGGTGGTCGGGGAAAGAAACGAATATTGAGGAGAGAAAGCAGCGATGGGTCGGTGGGGTGGGGTGGGGTGGGGGGTTGAGATGGGGGAAAGAAAAGAAGAATGAGGAGAGAAAGAGTGAGGGGTCGGTGGGGTGGGGGATTGAGGAGAGATGTGATGTCAGTTGTGGGGGGGGAATGGGTTGTCAGTTGGGGGTGGGGAGAGATAACGTTGAAATGGATGAATGTTTAATTGAAATGAATTAGAATGTTATAAGTTAGTTTTGCAATATTGTATAATAATAGGTACTTATATGTAATATGTCATGTGTGGAATAGAATATTAATAAAATTAATTAATTTAATCCTATTTAATTCAAAGGCTTGAGATCCGTCGATTAAACGGACGGATGAGATCGCGACACGCAAGCAGGTGCACTTAGTGCACCACCTAGCCGGGTGCACCGGAGTGTTCACCATATATATATATATATATATTATGGTAAACGCTTCGGTGCACCCACTAAAAGTGGGTGCACCGGGTACACCTACTGACATTTGTGCTATCTAGAGTGATATTTCTAATGAACTAATTGTTTATATCAATAGATTTAATCTTAATAAGTCTAAATTGAGCTTAATTACAATTTTTAGTCATCACAGTATAAAATTATACCTAATGTTCTTCAGGTTTCTTTCTACAGCTGCATTTTTTCTCGATATGATAGATTATCATCTCTACCAAAATAGTTTTTGTTCAAATCGTCTTATATATCCTTAACAACATGTAGATTATTATACTCGAAAAAAAAAAGATATTAAGAACATGTTTATCTATCAAAATGTTAGTGGGTGTACCGTGCACCACTTTTAGTGGGTGCACCGGAGTGTTCACCATATATATATATAAACATAGAATGAAGCGAATCCTTTCTCCCACCATTATATTTTTTAATCATACTCCTCCTTCCAACCTCATTTGAGTGAGCTAAAAGTATAATAAATTCTTAAATGTGATTTTTGTACATTAGTATTTATAATTAGTTTGAAGATTAATTAGACAATATATAAGTTATGATTGGCCATGCTTTAGTCAATCCTTCCTATAATAAACATTTATTGGATAAGTAATTAGATTAATTAATTGATAAAACTAAATTGGTTATGTAGTTACATTTATAGGAGCGTACTTACAATCATTTCAAACATTGGTGAGACTTATGGGTTCGATGGAGGGAGAATTGGAGTTAAAAAGGAGGGGCACAATTGGAGAAATTATAGTAGAAAAAGTGAGGTATTAGGTTGAAGATCGAGTTTTTTCAAAACCAAATGTGATTGTGATAAGAGAAAAAAGAGGATGAAGTAATATTAAAAGTGTAAAAAATTATTGAGCAACTAAAAGTGAAACAAATAAAATATAGACATATTATTCATTCGGGTATAATAGTGGTCAATTATTTTAGTCATGTATTTCAATGACCTCAATAGAAATATTTCAAATATACAAAATAAGAATTTACATCACTGAAGTAAATGTTACTTTCCTTATTAAATAAGAAAAAGTAAATCAAATAAATATTAAATATAGAAATATTGAAATTTTAATGAAATAATAAAAAGTAAACTTGATAGTATTCATGACCGTTTAATACAAATTTATTGAAATATGAGAATAAAATTTAATTCCAAAAGACGTAAAAAAATCTAAAACGTGGTCGATGTCTGGTGGGAATGTAGTAAAAGATAAAAATAACGCCCGTTAACAAAAAAAAAAATATTAGTATAAAGAATGATTAATTAATTAAAGAATTATGATTGGTGGAATAGGCAAATAGCTAGAATTAAGGGGGGAGGTGTAAAAATAAATATATAAAATGACCAAAATCCACTATAAAGAAAATAAACGGCAATGCGAGAGAGAGGTGTGGATGTGGGGTACTTTTTTTGTTGAAAAATAATAATAATTTTGATGAATTAATTAAATATTGAATATCAAATAATTTTCATTGGTGGAATTCCTACAATTAAGGGGAAGGGTAGAAATGAGGGGTATTTTATTTTGCTTTATATATTAGTATAGATATAGATATACCCTTTGGTACATTTAGTATCATTTGGTACAAATTCATCCAATTAAATTTTTTAAATAAAAAAATTTCTATAATTTTCTCACCTTAAAATTTCCAAAAACAAAAATTAGTCCTTGTACCGAATGATTTAAAATTTAATGGGCATAAAGCCCACCCACTGTTACAAGGCCCAATAAAGAAACCCTACTCCCACTCCGGCCACTCCCCCGTGAAATTCAAATTCATCATCTACTCCGTCGCAGCTTCCGACCAAATCATAGCTAGCGATTTAGCTTTGGATCAGAATGCTGTAGCGAAAGCTTTTGATTCCACCGATTCTGCATTCGTTGCGAAGGAAATCATATCATCTTCTAGTTTAGGGTTTGGGACTTGTGCATCATGCTGAGAAGAAGCAAGAGGATTCAGAACAGAGTCGACAGATTAAGTGATCTTCCAGACTGTATATTGCATCACATCCTCTCTTTCCTCGACACTAAATCTTCCATTCAGACCTGCATTCTATCAAGGAGGTGGAGATGTGTGTGGGAAATATGTTGATGTTCTCAATTTCAGTCGGAGCTCGTTTGAGGATGATCTGCATTTCCAACAACACGTGGACCAAGTTCTATCCTTACGTTCTGAACGCAGTATCATCAGGAAGGTTAGAATCGACTACAACTTCGATGTGTATCTTAGGGGTACGATGTTCGATAAGGTCATGAAATACGCTGCTTCTCATGGAGTTCAAGAGTTATTCATTTGTTCTCACCGTTCCAAAATAGTGGATGTGGCTGGATTAGTATGCACATCTTATCAATCTCTGAAAGTTCTGGAGCTGAGCCAAGCTGCTTTTGACAAGACTGCTTTTGGATTGTGGTCTTGTTTGCAACTGCTTGAATCTCTTACTCTGACTGACTGCTGCTTCAATTTTGGTGATGCGTCAGCTGATGCTTTTGCTAACTTCCCCATATTGGAAAGCCTGAAGCTGGTCCATTGCTATGATCCTGGAATCCAGTCTAGTTTTCTGAAAGTAACTGGACCCAAGCTTATTAATTTGGAGATTGTTTCTCCTGGATTCAACAGTTTTGAAATCGATGCTCCCAAGCTCCAAACTTTCGGTCTTAAGAGTCATTATCCTTATGGTACACTACCAGATGTGTCAAAGTCGAATCTTCCTTCCCTTAATCGTGCAAACATCGAGTTGTTGGGGGACAAACATATGTTTGTGTACATTTTTGCTAGTTGCAGTGATATCATTAAGCAACGTTTGCTCGAGGCGTATACAAACTTGTTCAAGGTTTTGCATAATGCACAAGCTCTTATTCTGCAGGTTGAACCCCTTGAGGTATGTTGCTGCCTGTTAAATCCTTCATAGTTTAAAGACATTCACTTCATTTCATCCCTGTATTTGTGCATTGAACTTCATTCTCATGTGTGTTCTTTAATCTTTGTCCACAGTGGTTGATCAAGGCTTGTAACTCGGTGAAACACCAACCTTCGCCCTTTAAAAGAATCAAGTCCTTGCATTTGAAGTGCTTTAAAGAATCTCTCGACGTACCTGATCAAATGAAACGTTACTTTCTTGGAGAATCTCCTAACGAAGAAGAAGATAAGCATTTTACAATAGAGAGAGTATATTCTGATGAAGCTAATCACTAATCACTATTCTTATGCCAGCTTCTAAATTGGTGTTGGGACTCTGTGCTTTTAGTTGGATCGTGTATGTGTATGTTCTTCAAATAACATCATAGCTAGACCAACTCTCGAGTTTATATAGTTGGGCACTTAGGCTACTATGTTCTCTGGTTTTTTTTGCAGTTGAAAACATCCCATCATCATTATAATGTAACTAATGTGTCCATTGTGGTCTCGACCGGGATGAAATATTTAGGATCTAGATTGGTGTCGAATTTTTCATGTACTGGTTATATTTCAAAGAAACCTTATGTGATGATTTAGGTTGGAACAGGTTGTCAACCAAGAACAGGACAAACATGAAGAACAGGACAAACATTGCCATGCAACAAACTCAATTCCTTAGCCCAAGACTTGAAAAAAGTCGTTGGCACGGTAATCTGAAACAAATTCCTTGCTTTGGTTTAGACCATATATACTAGAAATATGATCTTAAGTTAGTTTGATGGGCAAGATAGGTCTGACTTTCAGGGTTTGTCTGAAAATCGAAATGACCTATCATCCACTTCAATGGTTCAGCCTTGGATGACACAATAGGCAAATGTTGAACAAAGTCCAAACCTCTGATGATAAACAATTTACGACGTGTGGGTGGGAGGTAATTATATTATTCTTTCTTTTCTAATTAGGTGGAACACCATTTATATTAGAATTACCATTTTATGACTATTCAATTACTAAAATTCAACATTCAAGAGGAAATCGTAATCAACAAATTGTTTCTCGAATTTAAAATATTTGACACTCCCTAGTGATTAGATCGGGTACAAAATAAAAAAGCTAATACTGAATTTTTTTACCATACAATTAAGTTGACATTTAATGAACCTTGTGGTTCTATTCTAGAGGTTGTGGTTTCATCCCAACCTGCGAGTTCTAGAACTCAACCACTATGGTCTTCGCAAATTATTATCCAATTGTTTCACGAAATGTTTTTTTTTCCTTGAGGCAATCTCTTAAGAGGTGAGAAACCATAGATGGTGAGCAGGGTCGCCTAATAAACAACGGATTCCCTATTCGAAAATAATGAAACAGTAACATCGGTAATTTCTATGGTGACAACACTATTTTTGTTGTCATGTAACAACACTAAAATTGGTACCTAAAATTAATAAATTAAGTACCTACTATGAAAATTGATACTTGAAAGTTCAAATCAAGTACGTACTATGAAAAAACTGGTACATAAATATAACAAATCACGTACCTATTATGCAAATGGTATTTGCGGATTCAAATCATGTACCTACTATGAAAAATCGGTACCCAAAATAAAAAAACCTGCAAATCAACATTACCTCAATAGTGTTGTTATGGTGACAACAAAAAAGTGTTGTCACCATAGAAGATCCGCTATTTATGAACCAGTAACATCCATGTATCACAAGTAATTGACACAAGAATGAATGAATGACTTAGTGGTTGATGGTGCACTAGGCTAGGCTAATGAGAGAACCGCGATTCGATTCCTAATATCTACTTGGGAAAATGGAATTACCGAACTAATCCCCGAAAATATTCGATACCAAATTTTGAATATATGATAATCGGGTATTGGGAAAAAATAATATATATATAATATATTATATTAATTTTCGTTTCCTAATTAGTAATTTCATACTAGCATTATGGACATTAGTTCCCTAATTTCCCGTATAATTACTTCAGAAATTGGGATCTGATATCAACATACCAAATTTTCATAAACTGATGACATTTATTTCCTTTTTTTATTTAATTAGGGTGTATAAATCTTTAATCGATAGCAATAATCTATTCTTGTGATGGGCTTGCATGAAACGGTTAACTGCTGTACCGAATAATTTCAAAATGGGCTTAAAGCCCACCCACTATTACATGGCCCAATAAGAAATCACAAACAAAAAGAAACCTTACCGCCCTTGTTCTCATCTTGCAATTTGCATCTGAGCAAACTCAACTCCGGCCACTCCCCGTGAAGTTCATCACCTACTCCGTCGCTGCTGCCGAACAAACCACAGCCTGCGATTTTCCGGAGGATCAGAATGCTGTAGGAAAAGCTTTTGATTCCAATGATAGGTAAACAAAATATTCTGCATTTGTTACCAAGGAAATCATATTATCTTCTAGTTTAGGGTTTGGAACTTTGTGCATCAATCATGCTGAGAAGAAGCATGATGATTCAGAACAGACTCGACAGATTAAGTGATCTTCCTGACTGTATATTGCATCACATCCTCTCCTTCCTCAACACTAAATCTTCTGTTCAGACCTGCATTTTATCCGGAGATGGAGATGTGTGTGGAAATATGTTGATGTTCTCAATTTCAGTCGGATCTCGTTGGAGGATGATGAGCAATCTGAAGGACAGATGGAACGATTTCTATCCAACGATGACCACCAATATGAACGACACGTTGACCAAGTGCTATCCTTGCGTTCAGACCGCTGTAGCGTCAGGAAGGTTAGAATCGACTGTGAGTTCCACATATACAGGATGAATCTTAGGGACAGAATGTTTGATAAGATCGTGAAATATGCTGCTTCTCAAGGCGTTCAAGAGCTATTCATTTGTTCTCACCACCGTTACAAAACAGTGGATTTGGTTGGATTAGTATGCACATCTTACCAATCTCTGAAAGTTCTGGAGCTGAGCCAAGCATCTATTGAAAAGACTGGTTTTGGATTGTGGTCTTGTTTGCAACTGCTTGAATCTCTTACTCTGACACACTGCTGCTTCAACTTTGGTGATGTGTCAGTTGATGCTTTTGCTAACTTCCCCATATTGGAAAGCCTGAAGTTGGTCCATTGCTATGATCCTGGACAAGAAATCGAGACTAGTGTTCTGAAAGTAACAGGATCCAAACTTATTAATTTGGAGATTGATTCGCCTGGATTCGACAGTCTTGAAATCGATGCTCCCAAGCTCCAAACTTTCGGTCTTAAGAGTCATTATCCTTATGATACACTACCAAATGTGTCAAAGTCGAATCTTCCTTCCCTTAATCGTGCAAACATCGAGTTGTTGGGGGACAAACATATGTTTGTGTACATTTTTCCTAGAGCCAATGATATCATGAAGCAACAGGTGCTCGAGCAGTGTACAAACTTGTTAAAGGTTTTGCATAATGCACAAGCTCTTATTTTGCAGGTTGAACCCCTTGAGGTATGTTGTTGCCTGTTAAATCCTTCATAGTTTAAAGACATTCACTTCATTTTAGCCCTGTATTTGTGCATTGAATTTCATTCTCTTGTGTGTTCTTTAATCTTTGTCCACAGTGGTTGATCAAGGCTTGTAACTCAGTGAAACACAAACCTTCTCCCTTTAAAAGAATGAAGTCCTTGCATTTGAAGTGTTTTGAAGGGTCTCTTGAGGTACCTGATCAAGTGATAAGTTATTTTCTTGGAGGGTCTCCTAATGAAGAAGATAAGCGTTTTACAGTCGAGACAAGATGTAATGATGCAGCTAATCACTATTCTTATGCCAGCTTCTAAATTGGTGTTGGGACTTCTTACTTTTTGCGATTGAAAGCATCTAGGGGTGGGGTGGACATTATGGGGTATGGGGTAGAGACTAGTGATTATCCGTGTACCCTTCCCGAAATTTTGTGGGTATTGGGTACTTACTACCCATAGGTACTCACACTACCCATATTTAACCCTAGCATATTTAGTAGTTGTAGATTTGTGTTGGTTAGAACATCTTTTCCTTATATT
This sequence comes from Linum lewisii, assembly GCA_034768395.1. Classification (NCBI taxonomy): domain Eukaryota; kingdom Viridiplantae; phylum Streptophyta; class Magnoliopsida; order Malpighiales; family Linaceae; genus Linum; species Linum lewisii. Next base: position 4,427,975 of record CM068300.1, on the reverse strand, counting down.
TTGACATTGACAATATTGAATTGCCATTTGTATCTAACTTTTTAATGTTGGTTGTTAAATTGTGTGGGTATCCTACTACCTCACTCATATGAGTAGTGGGTACCCATTACTCGTATGGTCAGGGCCGTCACTTGAAATTCGGAGGTCCTGTTCTAAAATTATTATGTGGCCTTATTAAATTGGTATTTAAACTTGATTTGCTTAGGTTAACCTAATTTGACTTGTTTGAGCGGGTATACTGATTGGTTTGGGGCAATAATAATACTCTTCATGTTGGTATACACGCCCGACATGTGCCCCGTAAAAAATACCCTCCTCGTACCCGACCTTTCTTGAAGTGGGTTTTTCATATTGAGATACCCACATTGACCTAGACTAATTGTCATTCCCAGATTATATGAAATTTATTAACAATTAAAAAGTATGAAAAGTAAAATAATATATGAAATATAACTTAATATAATATCATATTCATGTATTCAAATAATAAATTTAGAGAACAAAATTATAATAAAAATATAATGTCCACTTAAAAAAAACAATGCTAAACAGAACAAAAAAGTGGAAAACTTGTCAAAGATGAGAATTGAACCTATGACCACCTAGAACTAAAACAATGTGTTAAGCCACAATATCACCAATACATTTATGTTTTACCTTTTGGAAAGTTTATTTATAATATATATCTCATGAGTTTCTAGTTAACCCAAGAATTTTGAGGGCCCCGATATTTTAAGGCCCTGTGCCGAAGAGCCTACCAGCACACCTTCAGGGCTGGCCCTAATATGAGTTATGAGTAGTTTAAACCAAAAAAAAAAATGTTATGAGTAGTGGGATGAATGTTTGAGTTATGAGTATGGGTACCCATACCCACCCATTTTCACCCTAAAAGCATCCCATCAATCATTATAATATTCAAGAGAGCGGCTTGAGAATCCAATGTATGTAACTAATGTGCCCATTGTGATTTTGACTCGAATGAAATATGGTATTTGATATCAGATCATTATAAAACAATAAGGAATCACTTGACGATATGTGACCATGACATTGTTTTCTTGAAACTTCACTACAACGAAGGATTCGAATCAACAAGATCACAAAATGACACCAACTCGAGACTCAAAATTGATGCCGACCCGGGTTGGTTACACAAATGGTCACCGACCTTTGGCCAAATAACCCGACACTCACCGTCCTTTAAAAATTTTTCCTTCCATTACTAAGCTTTGGCCTATTATCCTAAAGGTCATTGGCATCTACGGACATCCATTTTTCCGTCCAACTGCCTACGTGGCGATGACAACTCAATTGCCACATCACTTAAAATTGACACGTCATATAAAATCCTATCTACCTAAAACCAACAACCACCCGGCTCGATTATCAAACCAATTTATCAACCTAATTACCCAAACCAAACCAAATCAACCATCTCTTTCCTCCTCTCCGATCGGACCATCGACGCCGGCCACACTCGCTGCCGATTTCCCCCTCTCCGCTGGCTCCTTATTTTCCTCCTGTTAATCCACAGAGATTCCTGTATGTCCACAAGATTTTCTTCAGTCTTCACTCTATTAATAACCTCTCCTTCTTCCTCCTCTGCTTCTTCAGTCTTCACCATCATCAGTCTATATCTGCTTCGACGAAGGAGAAGAGCACGAGCAACAATCTAGATCTACTGGATTCGACTTGACTTTGTTAACTACGATTGGGATGGCTGGGTGTGGGTGGGTTCCCTCCTCCAGAAATCTAGATCTAAACTTCCCCATCTCTAATTCGGCTCGATCTAGGTTTCTGGGGAACAAATCGTCGGAGAGGAACGGATTAAACCTCTGCCACGATTGCTTTCCTCCTCTCCACTTCTTCTCCGGCACTTAAGAGTCTGATTTCCAATTCCCCGATTTCCAATTTCCGGCGGAGTTGTGGGACTTGGTTAGACTAAGAGAGAGAGATGGATTGAGAGGGGTAGGAGGCAGGTTCGCTGTTCGTCGGAGGGATTAGGTGCCCAGATGGCCGGCGGAGGCGTCGGACGACAAATGTATGCGGCGATGGCAGCAGCGGGGTGTCGTCGGCGTCGATGATCTGATCGGAGGAGGAAAGAGATGGTTGGTTTGGTTTGGTAATTAGGTTGATAAATTGGTTTGGTAATCGAGTCGGGTGGTTGGGTTGGTTTTGGGTAGATAGGATTTTAAGTGATGTGGATTTGAAATGACGTGACAGCTTAGTTGGCAAGTCCACATAGGCAGCTGGACGGAAAAATGGATGTCCGTAGATGCCAGTGACCTTTAGGATAATAGGCCAAAGCTTAGTAATGGAAGGGAAATTTTTTAAAGGACGGTGAGTGTCGGGTTATTTGGCCAAAGGTCAGTGACCATTTGTGTAACCAACCCATGCCGACCCGTAACCAAAGAATCTAGATTGGTGTCAAATTTCATGTCTTTAAAACAAACAAGACGGCCTCTAATTAATTACTAGTGATATATAGCCTCAAGACCCTTGAAGCTCAAAGAAGAGATAACTATTCTACCAAAGAGATAAAGAGATGATTACAAGTACAAGTTTTATAACTACATTTGCCTTCACGTCAGGGTGTGCAATGAATTTTGGAGGCCCTATTCCAAAATTGTGATATGGTCATATTAGAAATGGTAAATATATACTCGACATGCTTCTATCAATATAACCTGACATGATATTAATATAACAACAAAGATTTGGAAATAAATGATATATTTATATACAAATAATAAAATTATATTAATATTATATCAATATAATAGAGAACAAAATGATAAACCATAAAAATAAAAAAACATAAAATAAAACACAAACAATGTTAGTTAATAAACCATAAGCTTTATTTCTTTTTGTCAAAGTAAAGGATCGAACCTTTGTATATCCAAAGGCAAAACACAAGCTAAGCCACTAGACCACCACTGCATTGATGTCCACTTTTTGAATAGCTTCTTTTCTTTATGATACATTTCTCATATTTCTACTCAACCCGAAAATTTGGAGGCCCTGTGCCGTAGGGCAGGCCGACACACCCTATTGGGCGGCCCTGCTTCACGCCCACTCTTCTTTCCTTGTCCTCTACGGTTTTTTTATTGCATCTAATGCTACAGATTAAAACTGTCTTATTTTCTTTTACAAATGAAAGCTATAAGCACAGGATGATTAGTTTTTACGTATTTACAATCGGATTCTCCTACTTCACTTCATCCAGTAAACTCAGTTCCACCATCAGCCGATCGTACTCACAGTTTACTTCTTCTAGTTCCTGTGTAAGCTGCATCACCTGCATGATCCATCACCAGAAGAAAAGAAAAAAAAAAATCAAATTTCAAGCGATGTTTGAAATCAACGCAATGGGTTTTGAAGCAAACGTGTGGAAAGTTGCAAGCGATGTTTGAAATCAAGTACCCGAAGATTGAGCTCTTCTTTCCGTGTCGCGTATCCATATAACCTGGGGAAAAAAAGATGAAGAAAAATAAAGAGCAAGGTAAGGATGATTGAGCATCAAGAAACTTCAAGGCTCAGTTCAAACAAAGTAACACAACATACGCAAAAAGTCAGTTATATTGAATATTGTTGACATTGTCGAGAAATGGAATCAAAACTACATCATTGAATATATTGATGAGCAAATTACATAACAATATACTTACTGTAGCCATTACTAATATGAGGACCCTTAAGTGTCTTTATATAAGGACACCCATCTACACTTTTAATTTAAATTTAATTAATACATATCTAATGGTTATATGAAATAAGTATTAGGGTAAATTGCTTAATTGGTTGGTATTACCTTTTTTAATTTCCGTTTTGGTTCCATTTTTAATTAGTTATCCCATTTTCACCTTTTGCTCATACCTGGTTCCTTGCAGTTAAATTATGATCATCATCCAATGGTTGTAAATAGTGTCCTCATATAAGGACTCTTCCCACTTACAGTGCTCGGAGATCATTAATGTCTTGTGTCAAAACTGCGGGATCTACTATTGTGAGGACTCCATTAAGAGTCCTTATATGAGGACACTCCTTACAGTCGTTGGATGATGATCTTAATCTAACGATGAGGAACTAGGTATGGGTAAAATGTGAAAATAGGGTAACTAATTAAAAGTGGAACCAAATCGAGAATTAAAAAAGTCGTTACCAATTAAACAATGTACCCTAATACCCACTTCATATTAACCATTGGATCTCTAACAAGTAAATTAATGGTGTAGATAAGTATCCTTAACACAGGGGATTACTAATATGAGGACTCCTCAAGTGTCCTTATATAAGGACACTAATCTACCCTCTTAATTTATATAATAGAGATCCAATGATTAATATGAAATGGGTATTAGGGTAAATTGCTTAATTGGTAGGGCTTTTTTTAGTTCTCGTTTTGGTTCCGCTGTAAATTATGGGTCGTTTGGATCCCATACTGTAGAAATGGAGATATTTGACTAAATCTCTATATTTGAAAATAGATAGTAACTTAAATCGCTCATTTGTAACAATATATCGTTTGTATGTCATTTTCTTAATAGCGATTTGTAAATGATGATTTTTAATGATTACTTAACAAATACTAAATTACCCTTATTAAGAGGTGATGCTTATAATAAAGTACTGGACTTGGCAATTCGCATTAACCAAGAGTCATGATAAAAGTAGTATAAAATTACCATTGGTTGTTGTGCAGTGGTTAGGCGGCAACAGATGCAGAACAAGGTTCAACGGTAGCTGAATGGTGTAGGGTTTATTATTTCCTAGTGAGCCGTGTTGTTATTTTATATACTCATAATACGTAAATTTTAATGATTAATATGGATAATATTGTCAATAATGAAAGAGATTTTAAAATATATGGGGTAGTAGGTGATATTTGTAAATAGCTCAATAGAGATATTTCGAAATCTCTTTGGATTAAAATCCCTCTTCTTAATTGTTACACCGAACAAGTGACTTAGTGAAATATCACAAGTGATTTAGTGAAATATCTATATTTAATACAAATCTCTCTAATAAATAGAGGATCCAAACAACCCATTAATTATCTCATTTTTCCCTTATGTCCATACCTGGTTCCCCGCAGTTAGATTAGGATCATCATCCAACGGCTATAAACAGTGTTCTCTCATATAAGTACTCTTAATGAGTCCTTAGTACATCCCCTTGGAAGCAGATCAGCGTCCAAACCATTTTGGGTTTGGAAAGTTCCAAACCCAACTCCAACCATTAGATCTAGTTTGACCTTTTGACCAATCTAATGGTCCAGATTTGATAGGGGTATTTAGGACTTTACACAAACAATTTAATTATTATATTTAATTTAAATATTTTATAATTATATTTTATATTTAATATTATATGTTTTATGTAAATCGGCAAGTCGCTGACTGCCACCGCCATCCGTCGGCGACCGGTGCCGGCGACTTTTCCGGCGACCGGCGACTTTTCCCATGACTTTTCGTGGAATTTTTTGGTGATTTTTTCGGCGACCAATCAAACTCCGGTGACTTTTCCGACGACGTCTAGTTAACTAGTTAACTTGAATTTTTACGGTTAACTAGTTAATTAACATGTTTTCCGGTGATTTTTCCGGCGAGACTCCGGAGACCGAACAAACTCCGGTGACTTTTCCAGCAAGGACAAGTTAACTAGTTAACCTAATTTTTACTAATAACTTGGTTAATTGATAACTAGTTAACCTGAGTTTTAACATGTTATCCGATCGAGTTAACTAGTTACCAAGTTGTTAACTAGTTAACTAGTTAACTTGTTTAACATCATGATTTATCAAGTTAACTAGTTAACAGATCAAATTAATTAGTTATCTTGTCGAGTTAACTAGTTATCTACTCGAGTTAAGTAATTAACTTATCGAGTTAACTAGTTAACCAATCGAGTTAACCAGTTAATCAATCGAGTTAACTAGTTAACCAATCGAGTTAACTAGTTAACTTGGATTTTTACAGTTAACTAGTTAGTTAACATGTTATCAATCGAGTTAACTAGTTACCAAGTTGTTAACTAGTTAACCAATTGGGTTAACTATTTATCAAGTTGATAACTAGTTATCAAAATTAGTTAACTAGTTAACTTATCGAGTTAACTAGTTAACATCGTGATTTAGATAACGAGTTAACTAGTTACCAAGTTGTTAATTGGTTATCTAATCGAGTTAACTAGTTACCAAGTTGTTAACTTGTTATCTAATCGAGTTAACTAGTTACCAAGTTGTTAACTAATTAACTTATCGAGTTAACTAGATAACTTACCGAGTTAACTAGATAACTTATCGAGTTACCTATAATACAATTAGATTATGGGTCAAATACTTGAATAGTCCTGAAACTTTGAGCCAGGTTACAAACTAGTCCTGAAATTTTGTTTTGTTGCAGACTCGTCCCATTAGTATGAACTTGGTTTCATTGTGGTCCTATTCACACCGGCGGGGACATTTTCCGGTGGCTTTGCCATGTCAGCCAGTCCATGTCATTTAGAATATAATAAAATAATACTCTCGACCCATTTCGAATTAACCTCTCTAATCGAACCAATCAATTTAATTTTAACTCGAAACCACATCCTCCCTAACCTAATCTGAAATTCAAGCCGGAGGCTTTCCGACTCCTTTCTCTTCGTACTTCCTTCTTCCCGTCGAGCTCCCCACACTGCCCACGTAAGCTTCAACCCAGTAGTTCTATCACGTCGATTAAACCTGAATCATCTAACAAATCCACCACAGTTAAACCCAAATCATCTACCTAACCCCAATCAATAATTGAAACTTGATAGAGAGAGATGAACCAGAAACTCATCGGAGTAAGCCTTCGGGATTTGCTGGAACCGGCAATTCGCGTCAGCAGCGATGAGCCTAGGGACTCTCGCTCATTTATTCGGGTGCCACCTCTGGAGAATCGAAGTAGAAGATCGTTCAATTGAGACGAACAATTGCTAATATCAACAAATCAATCGAACAATCGAGGAAGTGTTCTTCTCGATTTTTTACCATGGCGAGGCGGCGGTAGGCGGATCGAACATCGGGGAACAAGGCGACCTTGCGAATCCCTAGGACGACATAGCAGGAAGATTTTCCTCCGCCGTTGGAACCTCCTTCCCGATCCATTCTTTCTTCCTCTTCCTCTTCCTCTTCCTGATTTGCTCTGCTACCTCCTCATGCGAGAAGAATCCAATCGACTAAATCAATCGAAGAAGAAGCAAGAATTGACAAGTTGGGTTACTGTTCGTCTTCGCGGAAGCAATCAATCGGGTCTTCAATGGGGACTCTTAAGAGAGAGAAATGGTTGGTCACACTACACCGGGATAAGAAGAGCGACGGACGGTGGCCTGAATCGGTGAGTAAAGTGTATCGGGAAGGGAAGGGGAAGCTTGGATTAATTTATTATTATTATTATTTTCTGAATGGACGATTTTGCCCCTCCGTTTTGAGTTTGGAATCTGTTCCAAACTTTAAATCTTGGACGCAGATCCGATGCCCATCCCCTTAACACAAACTGCAACCTCATTTTGCTGCCGCTACAACATTTGAGAAAAAAAGCTTATCAACTTGCGGTGACGTAATCTTGATTTAAAATTTAATGGGCTTTAAGCCCATCCACTATTACAAGGCCCAATAACAAATCACGAACGAAAAGAAACCCCTAACTCCCTTCTTCTCATTTTGCAATTTGCATCTTCTGTAGCAGAACCCAACTCCGGCCACTCCCCCGTGAAATTCAAATTCATCATCTACTCCGTCGCAGCTTCCGGCCAAATCATAGTCAGCGATTTTACCGGAGGATCAGAACTCTGTAGCGAAAGCTTTTGATTCCAACGATTCTGCATTTGTTGGTAAGGAAATCATATCATCTTCTAGTTTAGGGTTTGGGACTTTGTGCATCATGCTGAGAAGAAGCAAGAGGATTCAGAACAGACTTAAGTGATCTTCCTGACAGTATATTGCATTACATCCTCTCCTTCCTTGACACTAAATCTTCCGTTCAGACCTGCATTTTATCCAGAAGGTGGAGATGTGTGTGGAAATATGTTGATGTTCTCAACTTCATTCTTGTCTTGTTGGATGAGGATGAGCAATTTGAAGGACAGATGGACCAATTTCTATCCAACGATGATCATCAATTTGATCAACTCGTGGACCAAGTGCTATCCTTCCGTTCTGACCGCAGTAGCGTCAGGAAGGTTAGAATCGACTGCGAGTTCCATGCATTCAGGTTGAATCTCAGGGATAGGATGTTTGATAAGATCATGAAATATGCTGGGTCATCGACTTAAAGAGTCCCCTATGTTTCAGAAAATAACGCGTCGGTCACGTATGTATAAAATCCTTCAAAATGTCTCGTCGTCAAATTCCATCCAACTTCCATCCAATTTTTCTGTCCAAGGCTGACGTGGAAGATGACTCAACCGGCCCGGTCAACATAAATAATAATAAAATATTAGGAAACAAAAATAAATCAAAACTAACTAAATAAAAAAATAAATAATCATCTCTTCCTCCACTCCTCTCTCTCTCTGGACAATCGATTCAGCATACCAAACATTGATTCAGCATATGGGAAGCTCAGAAGCACAAACCCACATTTCCAAATCCATATTTGCCATTGTGATCGGAAGCAATGACATTTTCGGATACTCAAACTCCTCATCTTCGAGGAAACAGAGCACCCCGCCTGAGACGTTTGTGAATTTGATGGCTATTATTATCTTCGGTCCCGGCGGCGAGCTCGAGACATGGTCGCCGGAATCTTCCACACTGCCGGAACTCATCCAGCAGTACAGAACCTCGGACCAGCCGATGAGAAGCTACAGCGTGTCGGATTACTTCACGGAGAAGAAGAAGCGAGTGGAGGCTGAGCTCGCCAATGAGAGGAAGAAGATTTACAAGCGGAAGTTCTCGAATGAAGATGATGGGCGGTGGGTCGACGGGTTATCGGAGGATCAGCTGAAGATGGTTCTCGGGTCACTGGATTCGAAGCTGAAGGCTGCTGACGAGAGGATTGCTGCTCTGAATGCGGAATGGAATAATCTAGGGTTAGTTGTTCATCGGGGATGGCAGCAGATGGTGAAATTCAAATTCAGGATGTGGGTTTTGGAATTGAGACAGAGATTGAAAAAGGGCATCCTCCGAATTTGGGGGATTGTTCGGATCCGAGAAGTAATTGCCAGTTTGAAGAAAGGAACTCGGTTAATGCTCTGTGGGATTTGAATTCGTTTAGTTCGGTTAATTTCTATCAGAATAATTCGTTACTGGTTCCAGGTGAGTAAGGAGAGAGGCGGTGGATGGGAGACAAGGCGGCCGGCGATAGGGAAGAAGTGGCGGAGGGCGTTGCATCGGAGGAAGGAAGGAGAGAGAGGGGAGAGAGAATTTTTTTTATTCCATTTAATTTTATTTGTGTATTAATTTTTATTTATGAATATTTTATTATTATTTATGCTGACTGGGTCGGTTGCGTCATCTTCCACGTCAGCCTTGGACGGAAAAAATTGGATGGAAGTTGGACGGAATTTGACGACGGACCATTTTGAAGGATTTTATACATACGTGACCGGCACGTTATTTTCTGAAACATAAGGGACTCTTTAAGTCGATGACCCGAAATATGCTACTTCTCATGGCGTTCAAGAATTATTCATTTGTTCTCACCGTTCCAAAACAGTGGATGAGGTTGGATTAGTATGCACATCTTATCAATCTCTGAAAGTTCTGGAGCTGAGCCAAGCATATACTGACAAGACTGCTTTTGGATTGTGGTCTTGTTTGCAGCTGCTTGAATCTCTTACTCTGACTGACTGCTGCTTCAATTTTGGTGATGCGTCAGCTGATGCTTTTGCTAACTTCCCCATATTGAAAAGCCTGAAGCTGGTCCATTGTATGATCCTGGAATTCATTATAGTTTTCTGAAAGTAACAGGATCCAAACTTATTAATTTGGATATTGTTTCTCCTGGATTCAACAGTTATGAAATCGATGCTCCCAAGCTCCAAACTTTCGGTCTTAAGAGTCATTATCCTTATGGTACACTACCAGATCTGTCAAAGTCGAATCTTCCTTCCCTTAATCGTGCAAACATCGAGTTGTTGGGGGACAAACATATGTTTGTGTACATTTTCCCTAGTTGCAGTGATATCACTAAGCAACGTTGGCTCGAGCCGTATACGAACTTGTTGAAGGTTTTGCATAATGCACAAGCTCTTATTTTGCAGGTTGAACCCCTTGAGGTATGTTGTTGCCTGTTAAATCCTTCATAGTTTAAAGACATTCACTTCATTTTAGCCCTGTATTTGTGCATTGAAATTCATTCTCATGTGTTCTTTAATCTTTCTCCATAGTGGTTGATCAAGGCTTGTAACTCGGTGAAACACCAACCTTCGCCCTTTAAAAGAATGAAGTCCTTGCATTTGAAGTGCTTTAAAGAATCTCTCGACGTACCTAATCAAGTGATACGTTACTTTCTTGGAGAATCTCCTAACGAAGAAGATAAGCGTTTTACGGTCGAGACGGTCGAGACAATATGTTATGATGCAGCTAATCACAATTCTTATGCCAGCCTCTAAATTGGTGTTGGGACTCTTTACTTTTTGCAATTGAAAGCATCAAGGGGTGGGGTGGACATTATGGGATATGGGGTAGAGACTAGTGAGTATCCGTGTACCCTTCCCGAAATTTTGTGGGTGTTGGGTACCTGCTGCTTATAAATTTGTGTTGGTTAGAACATTTTTTCCTTATATTTCGACATTGGCAATATTGAATTGCCACTTGTTTCTAACTGTTTAATGTTTGTTGTGGCATTGTAAACTAGTTATTGCTACTAACTATCATTTATGTGGAATTGTGGTGTATTGTAATGGTCTAATGGACGGGGTAATGTAATGAAATTTGTAATTTGAAGCTCAAAGAGGAGATTGATATTCTTTTTTTTTTTTCCGAAGATAACTCACGCAGGAGAAGAAAGGTAACCAAACACAAGCAACTAAAAAGTGTCTGCCCAAGCCGTAATGTTTACCACGCCTTGGCTTAGGAGACATCGAAGACCATGGCGAGCCACACAATGGGCTGCCGAGTTTGACTGTCGGGGGACAGTCTGAAATCTGATCTGAGGAAGAGAATCCACGAGGCTCCAAATGTCCAACACCACAGCACCCCGTCACGACCACAGAATGGTTTGTTTGAAATTGCTTGAAGAACTATTGATATTCGACCAAAGAGATAAAGAGATGATTACAAGTACAAGTTTTATAACTACATTTGCCTTCACGCCCACGCTTCTTTCCTTGTCCCCTACTCCTTTTTTTTGCATCTAATGCTACAGATTAAACTGTCTTATTTTCTTTTACAAATGAAAGAATGAGACGTGAAAGCTATAAGCACGGGATGATTAGTTTTTACATATTTACAACCGGATTCTCCTGCTTCACTTCATCTAGTAAACTCAGTTCCGCCATTAGCCGATCGTACTCACAGTTTACTTCTTCTAGTTCCTGTGTAAGCTGCATCACCTGCATGATCCATCACCGGAAAAATCAAATTTCCATTGCGATTCCAACAAGCAGTCTCTGAACATACGGATATGAGAAGCTTGATTTTGAATGGATGCTAGTAATAATGACAATGATTTATATCTAAATAACTTGGGTGTCAAGTTAAAACGCAATGTTTTGAAGCAAACGTGTGAAAAGTATGTTTGAAATCAAGTACCCGAAGATTGAGCTCTTCTTTCCGTGTCTCGTAACCATATAACCTGGAAAAAAAGGTGAAGAAAAATAAAGAACAAGGTGAGGATGATTGAGCATCACGAAACTTCAAGGCTCAGTTCAAACAAAGTAATACAACATACACAAAAAGTCAGTTATATCGAATATTGTTGACATTGTCGAGAAATGGAATCAAAACTACGTCACTGAATATATTGATGAGCAAATGACATAACAATATACTTACTGTGCTCGGAGATCGTTACTGTCCTGTGTCAAAACTGCAACCTCATTTTGCTGCCGCTACAACATTTTAGAAAAAAAGGTGTTAAGCCATACAGAATGCAACTCTGGATCCAAGGAAACGAAATGGCATATGAAGCCCATTCGTACTCCACTCGCGGGTAGTATTAAAGATGGGTAAATGACCATGTAAAAATAATGCAGATAGAATGCTTAAGATATTCCAAAATTCTGAGGCAATGATGATAAATTTTAACCACTCTTTTTCCTAAGCCGAAAAGAGCTTTCAAGCATTATCCCCTCGCCATCATTTGAGACGTGTATGTAGAAATGGCGAGTTGCTCACCATTAGGTGTAATAAAAAAATGAATAAAAGGCATGGCAAAGTGACGCCGAAATGCAAACCAAAAGGAAAGAAAAACTCCTTTTACAGTTTAATATTAGAAGCTAGTTTCTTACAGAGATCTGTCCTCCTGGACCGGATGCTGACAAAACTGTACTTCCAGTTCTTGATAGCTTCCTGACACTTCCAGTTTGGTCGGGATAGTTGTGTTCCTTCCTCTTGGTGCCTAATCCTGATTAAGAGATGCCAATATTTTTCAGACAAATAAATAGTCTACAGATATACTAAACATTTAGAATTTCTACCAAGCACTGAAAAAGGTCGCAACTTCTTCGTGCATTTACCAGAAAAAGATTCCCTTGCTGTACCAACAGTTGAGAAGGTTCGATTTGGCATGCCAGCATTTGAATGGCGAGTATGTTCTATAACAGGAGGCACGTGTTGCGAGTTCACTGCGCTAACCTTCTTTCTGACCTGGTATCCAATCAGTCCACAATGATAATCCCTGCCGAAGTATACAACAAATGAATGTCATATATGCACAGGTAAACAGAATGTCTGAAAATGATGATAAATCTGATTAGCACGTATCCTGACAAGAGGGAATGGTAATACTAAAATGAGTAAGCCAACCATGCAGTATTTTCAACTACTTCGGACAACACTGAGCAAGATGCAACAATTAGGGCAAGACTACTACACTGGAAAGAGTTATAATTAACATACAGGAAACAAGTCAGAAGCTGCTAAACTGCAGATTATATATTATTACAGAAGAATGGCATGCCCTTCCTTCCCATCCTTCCGAGTTCTGAGACAGCTAACCCTATCTGGGCACAAACAACATTTGCTACAACCTACAGCAGCCGTCTTTCATCACCCTGATCGAGAAAGAATATTTTTCATGGAATTCCAGCACTTTCTGGATAAAATAAGGGTAGAGAGGAGTACCTAAAATACTTATGACACGACTTTAAATAAGCAGATAATATATTTCATTCAAGCTCATTTTCTAGTTCACCAAAATACATTATGAAATACCCGTGCACCTTTTATAAGTTCAGTGACATTCCAGTTGTTAAACCTTTCAAAGGCCAATATACTCCATTAGTTTGATAGAATTCATAATTTCCCAGTGTTATAGATTTTCACCATGGACTCTTTTCGATTCATAAAGCAAATCATGTTGATACTAAAACAACTCTTACCAATATTCAAATGTCATCTCCTTCAGCCGAACTTCAAGTTTTTGGAAAAGGGAAGTTCTCTCGAAGTCCTGTTTGTTATGAGTTGGCTGGATAAAGTTTGCTTCTAGAATACCTACACAAATAAGGACAGAGTTTCTATCTGACATTAGAAGCACCAATCAAAGACAACATGAAAGGAGATGCTTCAGCAGACTCCTTACCTACAACTCCTCTGCCCCTACTGTCAGCATACCTCACAACTTGCATAAAAGGCTGCAGTGAGAGACAAGTTAACAAGTTAGAGATATGATGATACTAAAATGACAACTGTTAGTGTCTTTACAGACTTACACGACACACAAAAAAAAAATTTTATCCATTTATTCATCCATGGACCTCAAAGAACGCAATAGGGTGGCTCGCATAGAACATATACCCCTAACGAAACCATAATGGTAAGTTGTAACTACTGCTGTATCACAATACCAAACCAGAATGCTAAACAAGTAGTCGTAGAGTTCTAAATGCTATCAACCGATGCCCAAAAGAACTACCACATAAGCAAATCACATGATGGATACTTTAGACTTAATTGCACATTATAATTTTCATTCACAAAAAAGTAAAAGGATTCAAGCGACTTCAGCCAACCTTAGGACCCAACCATGGATTAAACAAACCATCAAGGCTACCTGTATCAGCTAGACGTACCTGTATCAGCCGATTCTTGTGATAAATATTGAAGCCATGCATACAAACACGTGGAGCATCTTTTACAAACCCAATCGTAGTAATCACATGACCCTACAAAATTGAATCAAAGAAAAATAGGAATTCATACTACACCACGGGGATTATTATGCTTTGCCATATAAAGAAATACAGTATGAACAAAGAAAAATAAAACAAGTGCAAATACGAGATATAAAAAACAGGTATATGTAAAGAGCTAAATGTGTTAGCATGGAAAGCCAGGTCACCTTCAACATCATACTAGAGTTAGATACACTATTAAAACAAGAATTGATGCACCACATGAAATTTAGACTTTTTTCTGGAAATTAGTTACCATAAGCAACCAGTACAGTACCACTACTACACTTCTTCAACCAAAACCTATCCATCACGTGAAATACAACAACAACAAAATTACAAAAATGATGTCACAACTCACAATCACGGGAAGTTGAATTTAAATATACAGGATAGCACCAGCAGCTGGAACCCCCCATTTGAACAAATAATTTTGGTATTGCTTTTAATATCAAACTGCAACGTACAAGGCTAGCTAACAAGACCGAAAACAGGCATCCATAATCTACAGATATGGTAATTTGGTAATTACATAGCAGATAACAATGCCTAATCTCGAGTACACAAGAATTAACATATACATAACAGGTATATTACCTCCTTTACGCCACCAGTCTGAGGTTTGTACAAGATATATTGTTGAAATTTGAGTTCATCGGCAAGATTATAGGGCCTAACAACTTGCCCACGCAATATTACACTGAAACTTTCGGGAATCCGCAGGTACAAAATGGACATATACGCCTAGGAGAAAAACAAAACATGAGAAATAAGTTGTAATGCTAGTATTGAAAATGCAAGGAGTGTAGAGACTGTTAACGTACATGGAGAGAGTAATGTAAGCGATTGGAAATGTGTTGCTCATTTAATGTCCTCCAAGCAGGAAGTGATTCAATCTTTCTGATATCCCCTTCTATACGAATGTCCTATAACAGAAAAGAACAAAACTGACTTAAATCCAGAAGAATGGAACCCCAGCCTCATTAAAAAGTCACATCTCTCATTGGCTCTTCAGTGATCCTCATAACAAGTATTCAAAAAGCACAGAAGAATGTCCATCTTATTTTCCAACAAATGAAAATTAAATGATGGTAAAGCAAAACACCACTTTCTAGCTATTCAAGTTTCCAGCATAACATAACTGTAACAAGAAGCTTCAGTGCATTGAAGAAAACAACACAGACAAACCTGAGGATCTGTATCAAAGTCCAACTCCGTATTTCCATCATCATTGTGCCACAGGTTATAGATCACAACTTTTGTCCCATGCAACCCAATATCATCAAACTGCAGCAAAGATTGGATGATTAGTAATGCAAGAACATGTAATTCAACACATTAACAGAACCTGACAATAGTTGTTATTATGGGTGTACTCTGTTTATACGTTCTGATTCCTCAACTGTAGACTAAAATTTACAGACCTCTCATGTAACTAGTGCAGAAAACAGAAATTTCTTCCCTAAATGCATATTATGTCAACACCACACTAAGATAATATGTTTTTATAACTATTCCCCTACTGAGAACCTCAGACAAGAACATACAGACGTAAAGAAGAGATTAATGATATCTCTGATACTGTAAATTATAAAACATAAAAGGTGTTGTACAAAATAAACTTTACATGCTTCAAAAGCTCTGCTTCCGTAGAATATGGAGACCATTGCAGAAATAGCGAAAGATTTGCCTTGAAAGACTCCTTGGTCTGCTGTCGTGAAACTTCAAACTTCTTATTTTCTGTATCAAACTCATAATCCACCTACATAACAGTGTCGAAAAAAATAAGAATTCATTGAAGAAACAAATCCTCACTGGTTAAAATCTCTAAAGTGCACCCTTGAAGGTGCTTCATCTAGTTGAAAGATACACATTTTTAAATATCGCATCACCCACGCAAAAGATTAAATGTCATTCCAAGCAGCATGATACAGCTCCATCTATCATCTATCACAAGAAACTAGTAGAAGAAGTGCTGTCTCAAGTACGCTATTGGGACTCACCATTGGAACTATTATTCGTTCATGGCCCATCTGCATTAAGAATGTATACGATAAGAGACCAATGCTCGCAGTCCTGCATATTACATAATGCAATAAACAGATTAGATGAATCTGATCATGAGTATCAGACAATAGCAACATCTGGAACACTAATACAGTTGTAATAGTATGATGAAGCAAAAATTGCAGGTACACTAAACTTTAAGAGCTTTGCAAATCATTCCTCAAATTACAGCATAAAGAAGAATTGTGATTGGAAATTCAGGAGCTCGTTAGAGTTATAAAAAGGCATGGCAGAGAACCTTTCATGTCGCAACAAATGCCATATTATTTTACTATCCATGGCAAGAACTTATCCATTCTCCTTCTCGGAAAAAGAAAGTAATGGAAGTGTCAAGGAACAAGATTTGAGATCACTTCTTCCTCCAGTTGAAAGGAGAAATTTATAATTTTAGATAATCATTCAGACAAAGGGTAACCTGAGTGATATAATGCAAAGTCAAAGCCCCCGTCCCCAGGTCGTTCTTACAAAGGCCTTCACCTGGCCTTTCACCTCACTACAGCTAGATCTTTGAGAGATATTTTTAAAGGCCCTTTTCCCTGGCTATAACTAGTATGTCTAGTGCATGGTACAACCATGCTACTTCGTGCAAAAAGGCAATCATACCATTTCCAATTGATACTATTGAGAAAAGAAGTGGCAGGTCAAACTAGGTCTGAAACTCCATTCTCTACTCAAAACTCATGAATAACACAATTTATATAGTAAGATAGTGACTCAGTATTACCTATCCTCTCTATGCCGAGTGAAGACAATAACATCAGCTCCAAGTCTCATGGTGCTGGTTTTGAAGCCATTACCATCTGAAACACCAGATTCCAGAACAGTTAAAAAAAGCTACAAAGGAAAAATCTAGATAAGAGTATATAGAATCTTCGTTTAAGATGCATACACTGTCCAATAGATCCTGCAGATTTCTTATCAGAGAAACCAAAACTCATACATCGCCGCATTGCTTCAAGGTTCATTCCCCCACCATCATCTATTTCCAGAAATAGAAGAGTACAAAAGGAGCAAGAAAAGTCAATCATCTTTTACATCAAGATAGGAACTAAGAGCATAAGATCACCGTGAGGTATGCTCAACTTCATAAAAAGGGAATACCTTGGATTAGCAATGCCGGAACCCCATCTCTTGGACTTGAGATTTTATCTACAATGACAAAACTGGCCCCGTTTTGGATCTATCCAAATGACAGGAAAATCATAACAGAAAGGGGAGAACATCAAAATCATATTTGGCATTTCACATTTTGCAAGTTCTGCTGTGTCCAGTAAATAAAAAGAGGAAAGGATTCAGTACACCAGCATATATAGACATTTCGAAACAAACTCTCACTTTAGCTCCCTTCTTAAGCTAAATTTTAGTGAAGGGAGAAAGATTCTGAATTACCCTTCAATTCAGATACTGAACTTTTCAAATTAATTTATTCCTGAAAACCAAAAAATCTTAATAAAAAAAAAACCAAAAAATTTGCTTGAAAGTGTATTTCAAACGAAAACCAACTTTGCAACCTTACAACCTATTCCAAGAAGGTTTACAACAAGTCAAATAGCTCAACCCACAATCACGCAGCACAGCCTCGCAAGCTTATGAAAGATAGCTAATCATCTTAAATCACACATACAGTTTGCTGGAATTTACATGACTAGGAGAAGGACTTAGCATAGAAAGGTGAAAAATAAATAACTGAGGAACTAAGGTGAAAATTTTACCTCATCAATCGCATTGTCAAGCAATTCTGCAATTGCTGAAAGCGGTCAAAAGAGAAAAATAAGATACAGATAAATGAACAAACTGCAAGATGAAAAAATGACTAAAAGATTCTGGTAGCTGCACATACCACCAAATGCCCACTTATGTGAAGTGGCATTTGAGTGAAGAAACATTGGGTGAACATGGAGGTACGTATTTCCATCTAGAATTCATAAGATCCAAAGCACAAATGTCAGTTACAAATTTGAGGTGGACAATAGTAGTAGTTGCTTAATGAAGCATGCACTCTACAAATCAACATTAAAGGAACCACAAAAGGTATCAACGCCAAATTGCAGGGAAACCTCAAATGGAAATACCAAAGTGTACCAAAGTGCATGGAACGGCTTTCTAGTAGCAAGTAGTATGTAAAAAACTAGTTTACAGTGGTCTAGATCATGCAATGTAAAATATCAGGTGCTACATACTTTGAAGATTGACCTTGGAGCCATGTGCATTAGTATAGCTCCCAGCCTTCCAAAACTGCCGACAAAGCGGGGCTGAAGACAAGGTTGAGGTAGGCGAAACACCAGTATCATCTGCGGGAGACTGAACCTGCTCTAAAACACTAGAGCCAGTTTGGGCAGTATTTGTATTTGGGCTTCTATTCCCCTCAGACTCTTGTCTCCTGAGTTGGGTCGTGTACTTCTGATGCTGTACTTGCTTTATTGCCCAGTTATTTTTTTCTTGAGATCCAACAGTCACAAGATCTGGTTCCTCTTTAACAGCTTGCATGCTAACCATGCCAAGTTATTCAATCGCTGCAGAAATACATACTTGTTAACTGATTCACGATCTCAGGATGTAAAGGTAAGCAGAGAAACACATTTCAAAAACACACAACCAAAGTGGGGAAGCTCAAAGATGAACTATCACCCTCAAGCCAGGATGCAAGAGAACAAACACCTCCAAAACCCAACATTCCAGAAGAACACTCCCAGCAGAAGCACTGGCTAACCCGCCTAACTTCTAAATCTCTCACCGCACAAACTAGAAGTGTAAAAAAGCGTATCGAGCAAGTACAGAGAGAACATTAATCATGATGTACAAACGACAGCTTGCATTGATGAAATTTTCTTCACAAAAAAAAGAGAAGAGAGAAAATAAAGAACCTTGAAATTTTTCCAACAAATACTGACAGTAATGACGGAAGCAATCAGGCACACAATGTCGCATGCAGTGCAGATGACACCATCCACATCAAAGAAGAACTCTAGTGTAAGCAAATGAGGAAAACGCATTTATGGAGAGAGAAACAGAGACCAACAAATTTCAAGTACCCACACTCACCTATTTGGAGTTAACGCGGTAAGCAAAATTTGATTCCTGTACAAGTTAAAGCTGATTTCAACTCTGAAATTGTCAAAAAACGGAAGGTACTGGCGAACTGCTGCAGGCGCAAGGTATAACGTATTCACTGAGAGAATGACCTGCGTTTTCACCGGCTTCCCTCTGTCCGTCCTTCGTCACTCTCACTAACCTCTTGAAATGCCTTCAGTTTAATTGCAGAAATTTCTTCTGCATTCATCTCTTCTCCAGAAAACTGAGAAAGGGCTCTTGTTTTCAAACCCTAATTTGGAAAAGAGAAAATTAACAGGGAAAGACAGGGTGATGCATTCCCCAAAAAGAAATCTGGATGGCACTATTACACAAATCATCACTAAAGTATAAATAATTATTAGATCATCCTTATATTTTAATGTTTGACATAAGGACACCTCAGTTTAAAAATGACTATTGGTTTAAAAAAATTGGAGTAGTTTGGGTCGGTGATTTTGTACGAAGTAAATTTAAAATAGCAAATCTCCACAGCCACAGGGCTCATTGGCTTGTGATCGGTGAATATATATACGCTTTGTGCTAAGACTATGAAAAAAAGGTGGTAAAGGCCTTTCAATTTTGTCGAGTTCTGAATTCCGCGCTCCGATATTTTATATTTTTCGACGAGCTTATGGATTTGGGCAATTAAGGCGACCCTTTTACTTGGTCGAACAAACAAAGAGGGAACGACCAAATCAAAGAAAGACTTGACAGAGCCCTTGCTAACTCCGCTTGGAGAATCAACTTTGAAAGATGGAATAGGACCACTGCCCTCTTTGGCTTAACCTGAGGGGCAACACAAATCATCTCTCTTGTCCCTTCAAGTTCGATGTCAGATGGCTCTCTCAGCTCTAGTGCAGAGAAATCATCAATCACAACTTGTCTCGGAGAACAATGATCAACTTTCATAACGGAATGAAATCATTAGATGCAAAACCAGAGACGTAGCGGAAATACGAATCAACATCTAACAACCTAGAAATAGCTCGTTAAGCATATAAATCAATAACAAGGGTGTTAACGTGACTCACCTTCTTGAAGCGTGATATTAGCTCGAAAACTAATACCTCCCGTAGCCTTTAGATCGTTCCAGAGAGCTCCAAATGTAGCTCCTCTGCTTAGTCCATGCTAGCTGGGATCCGGATCTTCCTCGCCAAAGCTTGCTAGAACTTCTGGTCGAAGAATGACTTTTAGGGTTATGGCGGCTAGGGTTTTCTCCGATAGAAAGTGTCTTTGGCTTAGAATTGACTGCTACCATAACAGTCTTATTTATAGGAATCCTTTCTAACCCTAATGAGCCGCTAGCCCAGTAGTCCCAATCCACCATGGATTGGGCCTATTAAATGATCTGGTCCATACTATAGGTGTGTGACCTTGTAGGACCCGGTCCAATTAGTCATGGCCCAAACCACTAATTAACATTAGTCTCTAACAAGAATATTAATCCCTAACCGGTCCGAATTAATTATATTAATCAAGTCCAACACTTAACTAGTTCATAACGGATTTGGACCGATGGACATAAATCCTTCAATAACGTCTTGCAAGAACGAGTTATCTAGATGGGTATGAAACTTCAATATAGATCATAATACTCACAGACGACAGATCAAGAAGAGACTCTCTCTCACATTTAGGCTCTCTTCCAGTCTCCGTAGTGATAGAGGAGGAGAAGTTGCTCTAGACCAATGAGGAGGAGAAGTTGCTCAAGACCAATATTGAGGATCCGTGGAGGAGCAAGGAGTTGGCTTGGAGCTAGCGAGCCAAAGCAAATTGGATGGTCATTGGGGGATAAGAACACTCGCTTCTTTCACGCCGTGACTATTCACAGGCGCAGTGCAACTGAATCTCACGTCTGCAATATAGCAACGGAAACTGGATTTCTACAGTGCCCCAACTTGTCGCCATGGCCACCTTTTTCTTCACTGACCTCTTCACCTGCAGAACAGACCTCCAGGGGATTGCCGGCATGGGGAACATACCATCTATTGTTATTGATAATATAAATTTTAGATCTTTACATGGATTTGGGCGATGAAGAACTTTGTGTGGTTGTCTTTAGTCCCAGGGCCTCCCAATCTCTCAGCTTGGAAGCACGAAAAGAAAACTTGTGTGTCATAAAAGTACAATAAAGTAAAGAAATATTGAAAAGTGACTTTCTCTCTTTTTGTATTGATTTCTCTAGTCTAATGATAAAATATTTGCATAACTCTTTCATTTCAAATTAGTTTTCATTAATTTTAACATCAAAATTCTTGTTATTAAATGATAAATATGACGATATCACTCTTGATAGGTTTTAATGAAACTGATCAAGTATTAGGAATTCGTACCAATTAACTTTAGCCATTTGTAGGAATTATTGAGGAATTAATAAGAACTAGTAACTTGTTTATTCACATATAGTACTAATCATATATGAATTCATACATTTTGCCATAAATTAAAAATAACTAGTAATTTGATATAGTTAAATCAGTATCAAACTCCCTCTTCATTTCATCTTATATTCTCATTTTTTATTTAATTTGGCTAATATAAAAAGTTGTGATTCTGACGTAAAGAAATGATTGTGACATAAAGAAGTCATAGTGTAGTCATATCATACTTTATATTTTACTTTTTTATTTTTCAAATTAAACTATCTATATTGTCCACCCTTATCGATTCATGTTTTTTCATGATTCTTTCATGCATTAAATGGAAAAGCCTCGTTAGCACCAATATAGCGTAATTATCATTTATACACGATTTTTTCAAATTACAATTGCATGGACTTCGTGCACGATGTACTTTGGCATCGTAACTTTGTTGTTTCTTTGTGACGAGGAGCTCCAATCGCACAGCTTGACATGCGAAGTCCACTTGTGTAGTGCCCAACGAAGTACATTTATGAATTGTATAATACTGAAGTTTTTACCATCTATTATCTCGTCTTGTCCCATATCTGCTTGAGCAGCTTCTGAATACTCATTACGAGATTATTGAAAGATCTTGTACTCTAAAACGTGATGGTCTCTCCTTAAATTCGTTAACATCACTTCAAATTTGTGTTTAAATTAATATGACGTACACTCTTGATGAATGTAAGTCGAGATTGATTCCCCTACCGAATCTCTTTAACTGTCTGTAGGAGTGATGGGTCTGTAAAGAATGACGACTTGTCACATGATAGTACAAGGGTTTGTGATTGCTGCGAGGAAAATAGCAGAGAAGATTAAGGAGAATAATGAAGATGCGGTGGTGAAGGGGCTAGGGTTACAGATCGATAATTAGGTGATTCCGTTCAAGTTGTCGGAAGATGCGAATCGATGATGCGTCGATTTGCCTCTCTTTAGGATGGAGGACGAGGTTTCGCCACCGTTTTCAGGCGTTGACGGGAACGGCTTGGTCTGAGGCAAAGAGTGGGAATCTGTTGCCCATTTCCTTGCTCTCTGAATTCGTTGACGGCTG
Organism: Linum lewisii; assembly: GCA_034768395.1. Taxonomy (NCBI): domain Eukaryota; kingdom Viridiplantae; phylum Streptophyta; class Magnoliopsida; order Malpighiales; family Linaceae; genus Linum; species Linum lewisii. Next base: position 4,405,076 of record CM068300.1, on the reverse strand, counting down.
CTAACTAAGGATTGAGCAAAGGAAGAGAAGGAGATGGATGGAGTTGGGTGGTGGGAGAGGGAGTGTGAGTCGGTTGGAGAGTGATTGGTTGACCGAGGAGTATAGATTTGGTCGATTTATTTTTCATGAATGTCAACTTTTATATCAACAAAGTAATTTGTACAAGAATCCAATTACAAAACAAATAATCTCAACTCCACTCCAAAAAATATATGGTGGATATAAGGACACCCAAAAAAGCAGAACCCCACTCAAAAAGCTAAGCCAAGGAGTAACAACAACACCTCTCAATCGTTCAGGACAACACCTTTATTGATTTTTATTTTTTAGTGTAAATATTTATTTTTAATGATGTGTAATATTTGTGGGGTGTGATGTGGCAATTCTTTGTTACATCATATGACAGGTAAGATATTTATATGCCATGTCGCCTAAATTGACAAGTCAGATTAACGAAACTTGAAAAAAATTAACGGCTGACTAAATGAAACTTGGGTCCCAATAAATGGTGCTAAACGAGTATTTCAAAAAATGTCGTGTATAAACGAGTAATTACACTATAGTTGTGCTGTATGAGGTTTTTTAATAGCTTTTTTATGTTTGTATCTATAATTTCTTATGCCATCTATAATTATGAACATTTGTATTATCATATTTGTACGTTTTTAAATAAGATATCATACGTTTTGACATAACATGCTGAACAAGAAGAACAAAAAAAAAACAACTTGAAAACACGAAAACAAAGAGATTCATACATATTATGAAGTTTGTATGCACTCTCCCGATGTTTTTCATATGAATATCCAACTCTGAAGTGTTATTTCCGAGCGTGCATAAAGAACATAAAATCCATTTTTAATTCATGAAAATGTTTTTCTGTAGGTTCTAATTAACTGGTACGAATTTTTTTGTCCAAAATACCCATGTTCGCTTTCTATCTTCTCTCTCACAATTAGATTGATCCAATGACTATAGGGAACTCAAGATGGGGTGTGCTGAAACCACCAACATTCAATATAAGCCGAAATTGATCATGTTTTATAGCCAACAAACGTCGTTGTCTTCAATAATTTACAAGATGTTTGGTATGAGGTGATTCTTCCTTATAATTGTAAAAATTATGGGGCTGTTAAAATCAATCATTTTTAGTGCAACATTTGTTGAGAGAAATCCATGTATTCATTTCATATATTTCTCAAATACAAGTTGGAAATGATTTCACAATCTTAGAGAGAGATGCGATTGTTAGAATCAATGGTTGAGAGAGAATCATTACACACTACAAAATTAACACATTAGAATTTATTTTATAATGAGTTTCATATGAGTTTTTTAAATATATGATTTTATGAATCACTAGAAATAAATCCACTGAAAGCATTTTTTTCCTCATGAAAATATGCTTCAAACAATAGGATTTACTTTGCTTTTCAAGAACACCTCTTGGATTATAAAGTATTTAATTTATGAAATGTGATTTCGTTTTAAGATAACAATTATAGCCCACCCCTTCCCCTCCTCCTCCAAACCCTTTTCTCTTTCCCCTTCTTTTTATCTCCTAGGTTGGTTCACGATCTATAGTTTACTCCTGTCTAGGAGTTGCTACGGCAAAAAAAAAAAATTCATTGTTCATTGAAATACATGATTTTATAAATCTCAGATACCAAACGAGCAGTTAGTGTCATTCCCGTTATCAACCAGTTTGTGCCAAAATTGTCAAATATCAAAACATCAGTGCCTATATGGTATCTATCTATCTACTATCTATCTATTATTATTATTATGCAAATATAAAAGAGACCCCCTTTTATTCTTCTTCTCCTTGAGTTTAGGGATTTTACCAATTATCATTAAGTAATTAATCAATATTAAATTATGTCAAAAATAAAAACATTATAAATAATTAAAATAATGCAATGGAAAACCACCCACGTTTTTTTTGCAAAATTAATAAAAATAAACTTTTATGTTCCATGATCTTTGGATTATCTCTCCTTTCACAATAGCATCCTTTCTTTTGTTTCTCTTATTTAAAAACCTCAAAAGTGTACATCCACGCTTAATTTTAGTATTTCAATAAAATTAATTAATTTTTCATACAAAATAATTTTAATTTCCACGATTACTCTGTAAAATAATCATATGCATTTTTCATTTTCAATCAATCAAAGATCTTATCTTCATTTTATCTTTTTATTTTTTTTTAAGTTGTGACTATATGAATATTAGTAAAAGCTTATTCTAAATGATTCATATCAAAATGAAATTTTCAATGCAAAAAAGATAAAAATTTAAAGAATTTAAACACTAGACCAATAATTTAAAAACATTATTTTATACTATAATCTATATATGTATCCAATATCTACGATACATATAATGAATCTCTTTTTATAAATATGATTTATATGTTCACTTAAGCCAACCATTATCGTCAAAACTAAATGAGAATTTTAACGAAATTATATATAAAGAATTAAATTATCCATTAATCTAAAATGTTATTTGAAAGAATACACAAAATAAATTCAATTTTATTAAAAGAGGGTTCAAACATGGGTTATAATAGTAAAAAAAAAAACGTTTCATTGACTAAAAAGGGAGAAAAGGTCTATTCTATAATTCTACAATACAAATCAGTTAAACGGTTTCTAGATAAATGCAATCAGTTTTCTATATAAACATTATCTTATGAGAACACATTCATTATTACAAAAAAAAATTTAATTTCAATAATCATCATAAAATTGACCCATAAAACTATCATCCTAAATATATAATAATAGAGCTAAGATAAAAAATAATTAAAATGAGGTAGATAAAGAATGCATTACCTCAGTGATACTAAAATTTTAGTATTTGACAGTATACTAAATGATACATTGAGATTTGTGTGCACTAAGCTAACTATTTTAAAAAAATTAATGTAGTTAAGTGTTACTAAGATTTTAGTATTTGTTTACAAGAAGTTTTGAACTTTTAGTATTTGATATTTTTTAATAAAAAATAATAATTTACCAAAATATTCGAAAAAAATTTCATTCCTCAAGTTATGGAGAAGATTGGAAATTAAAAAAATTTAGTTTTCAACTACATAAACCCATTTTTTATATATTATATTGTAGGTACTTATATTTTTATTTAATTTATATCACTTTAATATATGTTATTTCCTATTTAATTTCATCGTATCAATTAAGGATGTAAACATATTTAGACTTTAAAGAGTTTAGAGTTTTATTCTTCAGAGCCTTCATTATTTTTAGAATTTAAGTACTTAAAGAGTTAATTTTGAGCATGTAATTAAAATTAATTAGTCTTTTAAAACCAAACAAAATTTTGATATTAAAACTAGATAGATAACTATTTGTTGTTCTTGAAGCAACATGCTTAATTTGAATGGTTATCCGTATAACATAGAGTTTACAACTACATTTTTAAAATACTATGTGAATTTAACAAATTCAAGAACGTTGAGATTAACGTATTATAAATTATGAATGCGAGAGATAATTTTTCCTAATAAGAATGTAGCTCTTCTCTCTCAAATTGTTTATTCTTCCCTCAAAATAAAGTTCAAAATTATATATTGCAAGGTTGCGGCCCGCCAACAGGTGGGCAAAAAAAACTAGTAATATATAAAGCAAAATAAAAGACCCCCTCATTTTAAAGCCCTCTCCTTAATTCTAGCTATTCCACCAATCACATTGCTCTATTTAATTAATGATTATTAATTTTTTTTTACGAAATCATTATTATTTTAAAACACTCCCACTACTTACTACCCACATTTTGTGGGATTTAATTCATTTAAATTTTACTAAATCGATGATAAACAAAATTAATTTTACTGTTTTGATTTTCTTTCTAATATGTCAATATTTATTCAATTTAATATTATATTATTTCATTAAAATTATAATATACATAAAAATATCAGTTTCATACTCCCCCGTTTGTTTTTTGTTTTTCGCGTACCCTTTATGCTATTATAAAGCTTTAAATTTTTCTTTCCAACAGAGTGAATTATTATTAAATATCATGTATTTGGTTTATCATTTTTCTTAAGTATTAGGTTTAATTTTATGACTATTCTCATCTTTAAGTAAATTCATCAGCGTGTTTGAAATTTTCTTGAATTTAAGCCAAACATTAATATCTCACATTATGTTATTGACCAATAACTCTAAAAAAGAGACATACAAAATCTTTACTTTTTAAACCGTTCTTATTCATATATGACGTGTGGTATTGTTTGAGCATGATGTACCTATCGTTTTGTCGTACCTATAGTTTTAAGTAGTATTTCATTATTATCGTACACATGATGATATTTTCAAATAAATTACACTTTAATCTATATTGTTTAAAACCTCTATGATTTCGCCAATAAGAAAAGTAAAATTGTTATTTTTATTAATTGATGTAAATTCCTATTTTGTATATTTGAAATATTTATATTGAGGTAATTGAAATGCTTGGCTAAAATATCTGGCCTTTCATTATAGACACAAATCAATAATAAGTCTATATTTTATTCAAATCAGTTTAATTACTCCATAATTTGTAATAATCATTCATCTTCCTTTTCTCTTATTACCTTTTTTTTAAACACGATATTCAACTTAAAACTTTACCTTTTTTTACAAAAATATCCTCAACCCTGTCCCACCCTACTCCTATGTAGCTAACTCCATCAAACCCACATATCTCACATAGGTTTTTAATTGTTGCAAGGTAAACTCCTATAAATCTAACTACATAGTGATTTTTCTAATTAATTTATTTAATTATTATCCATAAAATTTTTATTAGCGATTAATACTTCTCATCTTAAATTTTTATAATTATATTCAATTATTATAATTTAAATTAATATATTGTTTTTTAAATCTAAAAATTAAGTAATATAAACTATTTAGTTCTATTTAATTATTTTATAATTTTTATCTTCAATATTATCTTAATTATTTGTATAACTTGATAATTTAACTTCATTGATTCCAATTTTCTAATTTTTTATAAGTTATTAAATTATTTATTAAAAATAAATAGATATGTAAGTCTATGACAAATTATACAATAAGAGAATGTTACTTAGACCTACAAAATAAGTTTGTTTTATTAGTATGATACGAGAAAATTTTAAATTTTAAAATATAAATATAATTTTTCAATAGAACGGGCCTATAACAGGATGTGTTAGGGTGAGCATAACTATAAGAAAGATCCTTACGACACCATGTCCATTGTGAGTCAGGTGTAACCACATCAAAAGAAGTCGAACTAGATTGATCCAAGAGGTCTGTTTTACTCATTTCTCAAACCACTTTTCACTAAATTTACATGAAAAAACTTATAGTTTCTCATTTATACTACATTGTCAATAATTTTGGGCTCGATATTTTTTAAGTGAATTAGTTTAATAAATAGCTCCACGTGCGAAGAGATTTACACGAGTTCATCGAATTAAAACAAAAGAGAGTTCATCAAATTTGACAAACAAACATTATATATTGTATGGAGCTTGACCCCGCCGACTAGCGGGCAAAATACTAGTTTAGACTATAAAAATAATTACAGATTCTGAATTCAGTCATTTACCATTGACAACCTAAAATTCATCATAAACATTGAAGACCCCTGTCCATTGTCGCAGGTTTGACTGCTGTAAAATTTAATATAGCCACATCTTATAATTTATTCACATCTGCGAGAAGACAGAATCAAGTGGAAATGACAGACATAATTACAACCAGTAATGTTCAGAACGTGATTGCTTCCAGTACCTTTTGGGTTATTTAGTACAAAGGGGGGGCCACGCCATTAGTAGGGTAGGAGGGTAAATAATTGTACGTATGTTTTTACAATGGTGATCTCAAGCATAGTACATGAACAAGCTGCTTCCAGCTGAACATGCTATCAAGTTACTAGCTGGGTTCCAAGCCATATGAAGCAACTTGGATCCTACATCGAAGCCAAGCTCATGATTGCTTGAATTCCCATGCCCTATTCACAGATGGAATACAGTTCTTGAGTGTGAGAGAGGATGCAGAAAGCTGAGAAACAGAAAAGGGCATCCAATGTACCTTGCCGGTAGAATCCACGCGTTAGGTTGCTCAAGGATGACCTCCTAGTCCTCGGTGCAGATTGATTGGGTTGCTTCCTGTTCATCCGATAGACAGCACACGTTTCGTTAGTTTGAAAACACTAGACTGTGACCAGTTTGACCATAAACGTGCAATCATGTAGCGGAATAATGTAGGTCGAAATACTTTGACCTAAGTGTATCGGACGGTAGAACTTGATCACCTGGTGTAACTTCGATACAATGAGTAATGACGGACGGGTTATTACTGTTTTAAGTTTTAACATAGTTGTAGTATAGTCACGATTTTTTGTAACGGTTCAACTACAATTGTATCGGTTAGTCTCACCGGTTCAATAGTAGGTACATGTAAAACTGGCAACATGGCTAAAGAGGAACTTTCTGGCTGGAAAGATACTGTAGACGTCAGCTTTTGGTTTTCTCTTTTAACATGCAGTTTGACCAAGGAAGAGAAGGGGGGAAAACCAACCTGCTAGGATTTTTGCCAGCCTCTATGGTCATGTGCTCTTCCGTAGAACCACCACCATGTGAGAATATGTGTAAGAGGTTGCTATACACACAAAACAAGAGAGATGTCAGCGTGAAATTGGAATTTCCAGCTTGAGAAAGATGGAAAGATTTTAATGTGCTTCAGCAAGGTTTGATTTGTGATAACGGACCTGTAAGAACCAGTCGCAAATTGCGATCCATCTCCGTTGACGCAGCACTCGAATTTGTCGAATATAGAGTCGTCATTGTACAAGTCACACAACTGCAGGAAACGTGGTAATACAAGGCAATAGATTAGGGATCAACATCACAAAAATCCAGATTCAAGTGATGATGGGTGACTGAATGTATAACTCCTGGTTCAAGGACTCTACTAACTCTGGGCTCTGAATTTAAAAAGTGTACAACTATTGGGCCTTCAAGAGATACTAATTAAGAGCTTCATCAGTTACTAATTAAATTAAAAGATGACCAAAGTATTAATAACTCCTTGGAATTTATACTTTTCCATTTAAGCCATTGAACTAACAGCTCCTTTCTATTCAAGACCTTCTGCCTTTGTTGCACAACTGATGCAAATGTGTAAATCCGTTTACGTAGTTTCATCTTGAGGTTAACAACCCAGTTGAATGATCATAGTGGCAGACATAGAGGTATTATAGTAGGGAACTAGGAACGGGCACTTGTAGATTCATTCGATAACTATGGAGCCAAGCCTAGCTACAAGCTGAAACACTAGATCACTTAAACTTTACAGTAATATAAGCACTTATATGAAGGAGGACAACAGGCATTCAGTATACATTATGTTGATACATATTACATCATATGTGACCAGTAGTCTCCATGTGGCTAGGATATGAGCTTAAATGCCGAATTAACACATCTCATAGGTTCACATATAATTCATCCTCATTTGGTTGCAAATAAGAAATTTTCCTAACCTTAGGGCGTAGGTGCTCATGGACCTTTAACACCTTCACAGGCGTAGAGTCCTTTCGTATGTCCCAGAGCTGAAACAAGTAAAAACAGGAATCAACTTACACCAAAACCTTTCAAGATACAAGAGCTATATAGTTCAAGTACTATTAAATGTTCAATTTCAAATATAGTTCTGCTCATTCTAGCATGTTCAATAAGTTGGAAACCGTGAACTGGACAGACACGAATTACAAGTTCATACCATGCACAACAAGAGAAACTTTTGGACACAGCAGAAATAATGAAGTTGAAGAATTAGCAATTCAGAGTTAAGACCTTTAAATTCATAAAATCTCGGCTTAGGATGTGCTGTCCATCATTTGTGAACTTTATATCTGAAACCGAGGCAATGATCTCTGTAAAGAATGATTTAGACCCAAGGTGACCCTCGGTGTCCTGTAATCTGGCAAAAAGTCCGACATAGCATCATTCTTCCATTTCAGAAATGAAATACAACAGATGACAACTAAGATCAGATCAAATAAAAAGTGGCTTGAAACAAGAACCATCCTCACATTCTGGCACTTTTATCACATAATGCTGACTGCCGCATATCAACTAGACGAATAAAACCTCTTGAACTGCTGTATGCTAGCAGGTTACAATGAATCGGATGGAACTCAGCTGATGTTATCACCTCTGGATATAAGGTCAAGATATAGTTAGGGGACAGTGGGGAAAAAATTATGTTTGATCACAAATAGTGAAATAGATGTGACATAGTATATACACCAATCCAAGTGGAACAAAAACATGTGAGCATAATCTGTATTTCCACTAAACCACACTGTTCCAACAAAAGTTAACGAACTCACTGGATGGTAGAGCTATATACCCATAATCAATACATGAGGTGTAGAGTAAGAGAGGGTTAAATAGTCAACGAAATCGGTGGTTCAAAGTGTCGTTAGGTTTTCTGCTTACTTCTCCATTGAGAATTTGGCCCCATATTTATTAGCGAAGGAATGAAGCGTGCAGTTTGCAAATGATGAAGTTTGTGGCTTTAGCTAAATAAATTATATACATATGCCTATAAACCTATATACAAGATACAGGGTTTCTTCAGCCAGAATCATTCCTTACTACCAGCTACTTGTTCTTTCTCAAAGTAAGCATAAGAAAGTAACTTTGAAGCAATACACTTAATTTCAGGAATTTAGATAGATCACAACACAAGGCTGGTCAGCAGCAGTCAGATAACAGAATTACCAGTAAGATCTTCCATATTTGAAGGCTTTATGTCAATGATATTAAAACATTGATCTCTGACATCAAGGTTCCATAAATTTATTCTAAGGTCATCTGCAGAAATAAATGTCTCACCATCACTGCATGGAAATCATGAACATTTTAGAAGCAGAGGAAAGAAATCAGAGTGTCCATGTAAACAGACACTTGGTATACTCGAGATTCATTTGTATGAAAAAGTTATGGTTAATCAATAATCTTATTGAATGTTAAGCATAAGAGCTCAAGTACCTGTTATTCGAGATTGAATTGATGTTGAAATCATGTGCATGAGCATAAACCTTTCGACAACTTGCACGGACTGAATCTTCAGAAGAAGACATCTATTGGACAAGAAACTAGTAAGCAAAACAAAAACTTTCCAAAAGAACACAAGCATCGTAACACTTCCATTCAAAAGTACAGAACTCTACCTTGCCTTGCACTTGTTGAGCTTGAGAAATGTTCTTAACTGTTTGGTCCATTGAATCCTGATGACAACCATTAACACGAGATGGCTTTTCTTGCAAGCTTACGAAACTTCCATTAGCCAATAGACCATTTTCTGAATGCACAGCTGAACTATGATCCACTTCTTTCACTTTCTTTACCTTATGTTCCTTGACCTGGAAACCGTAACCAACGAAGCACCTTATTACTTTGTCCACTAAAGATGCACAAGCAACATCAAAGAACAAGAACCAGCCACAGTTAATATGATTACCTTCCAAAGCTTAATTGTTTTATCATTTGTCGAAAGCAGAAACATCAATCCATCACGTGTCATACACCACCTCACTCTATTGATCTTCTCTTCAATTTCCAAGCTTTTTAAGTAGTCAAACTACATGCCAAAAGGATCACCATCAAACATCACAAAACTCATATTTAACAACTGACAGAGAGAGCTGTGACAACCATCAGCGTTACCTCTGGTTCATGACTCTGAAATTCAGCTTTGTAGTGATAGATAGGACGATGAAGTTCCTTGTTACCATAATCCGCTGTCTCCATATCATTTCGTGAAAGATACTCCTGATATTTCAGAGCCAACAACACACCACCATTTAAAAAACATCACAAACGAGAGCTAATGGTCCAACCAATAACTAACATCTCAAACAAAATGATCAAAGGCAGATAGTGAACTCGAATATCAACAGTTAGAAACTTAGTATGTATCATGAAAAAAACGGAAAACTCAAAACCGTCAACCGTGCTGTTTAATACTCACATCTGTCTGCTCATCCTTGCTCTCGAAGATAATAACACGGCCACCTCGATCCCCAACGGCAAGATGACGGCCGCTCTTGTCGAACTCGATCGCAGAAATAAGGTCAACTACATCAGTAGAGCAAAAACAATCACGAAAACGATAACTACCGACAGAGAAATGCGCACACAGAGATAGAGAAAGAGGAAGCTAACCGTTCTGAACGTCTTCGCCGGGGACTTTCTCACCGAAGACCTGAGAGAATTTCCACTGGAGAGGAGGAGAAGATGAAGAGTCCGGAGAGCTGGAAGTCATAGCTAAAATTCGTTTAAACTGAGCGAGGAATAGTCGTCGGAGCCGTCATCAGCAATTTGTCATTCCTAGATGGCCGGGGGGAGCAGTTATGAAGTGCTGCAATCGCTTCTCCGGAGAATCTATGGGAAAGGGAGGAAGAAGACGAAAGGAGAAACGGAAATTCAGAGAAAAAATGTCCGGCAATAGAGAGGGATTCTGATTCTTTGTGTCTAGGTTGATGGGTGGGCCGTGGTGGCTGGCTACTGCTGGCTTGCTGCTGCTGACTTCACATCCAGACTACGAGAGCTGTAATTTGTTCGTTGCCAGCTGATCTTATCCGGTCGCTCCTGTTATTTTAATTTTAACTTCACTTTCTCTTATTTATTTATTAATTTATTTTTTTATGTTTGTGGATGGGCCCGTTCTTTATGCTGCTGGAGTTTTGGGCCCGACTCACTGAATTAAAGGCCCACTCTGTGGATTGGACTATTGGACGCTGGGTAGGACAACGTGTTAGTTGTGTTTGGGTTAGTTTAAAACGAGGCTGGAAATTCTTTGTGTTTGGGTTACATTTTATTTGAAATTTTAAAATAATCATTTCCAAAATCGATGATACGGTAAATTATGACTTAGGTGAATGCATGATAATCTTCTAATTTTCTACGAAATTTATCTCAAGAAAAATAATGAAGGGAACCCATTTTACGAAACTAACTCCTAGTAAGGAGAAAGCATCAAGCTCATAAGGAAATCCAAAGGTTTCATTGGAAGAAGTTGCGGCTTCGGCTCATGAATACCATAGTTAGTAGTCAGATGGTGTAGTTAAAATCTTGATTTTATGATTCATTGATGTCTAACGATCTTGATTCCACGTAAAATATATGTGTCATGGAATCAAGTAAAATAACGATTAAAATCTTAGAATCTTATAGAATCTATGTTTTTTTTTTTGGTCAAAAACAAATTTGTAGCCAAACCTTTACGGAAAATGTCAAACATAGCCAAAACTATTAGCGTCACATTTTTTAGACCAATTTTTTAATTTTTAGGACAAATTTAGCCGACATCCATTAAAAATTTAACACCGTTAGTGACTATACAAACGGAGCTGACGTGGCATCCAGTTGACTGATAACTGGCCTTTTCACTAAAATAATTAAAAAAATTAACTATTAACTTAAATAAATATGGTTCAAAACTATTGATTTTTATAAATAAAATCGCCCCAGGCCTAGGCGATATCGCCCAAGGCCCAGGCGATATCGCCCCAGCACCAGATATTCTGATCAAACCGATTCTAAACTGCCCAACCAACCGAGTAAATGCTGTCTGGCTGGACACATGGCGATCTCGCCCCAGCCACAGGCGATCTCGCCCCAGCCACAGGCGATATCGCCCGAGGGGTAGACACCGGGCAAACTCGCCCCAACCCCTATAAATACCCATTTTCAACCCCACCATTCCCCCACACCACTCTTTAACCCCTAAGGCAAAGGTAAGTCTCCTTTCTCCCTATTTTTTTTTAAATTACATTATTTAGTAGGTTTTAGGTTAGAGAATTAGTTTAGGGTTTTAGGTTAGAGAATTAGTTTAGGGTTTTAGGTTAGAGAATTAGTTTAGGGTTATTATGGTAGATAATTTTTTCCAAAGTGATTTATTAACACTGTCATATTGACGTTGTAGGATTTTTATAAAACGGAGAGGACCTTTTCTCGCACCATTACACAAGGTACGTAGTACATACATTATTTATTGTTCTTATGTCATTGTGAACCATGTCATTATTTATGGATAGCTTAGAGAATTAGTATGATGTTGAGGTTAGCGAATTAGTATAATATTGAGGTTAGACAATTAGTATAATTTTGAGGTTAGAGAACTAGTATACTTTTGAGAAAGAGAATTAGTATAAAATAGTTTTCCTAACAATTTACTATACAATAGATGTCGAACTATGGATGGGATGAACCGTTGGTTGATCAGACTCCTGAGGGCGTTAGGCCTCAACCTGGTGATTGTTCTCTATTGTGGGGGGAGAACAAGCATAGGGCTACTTTAGTGTGGCGTGACCCTCATGCGTGCAAGGCGCTGAAGTTGCGACAGCGTAGTTCTTGCTTAGAGTGGAGTTCAGAGTACGAGGCATTCTTGCGAGAGTGTCGACTCCTCCCTGTTGTTCGTTTACTTGGTTTCACACCGTGTAAGGAGCTCGTCACAGCATTGATTGAGAGGTGGCGGCCAGAGACTAACACATTCCACCTGATACCGGGCGAGGCGACGATCACTTTGGAGGATGTTGAGGTACTTACGGGTCTTCCTATCGATGGAGTTCCTGTTACCGTAGCGGTGGACAGACGTGATCCGGGTGTCATATGTGAGGAGTTGTTGGGTGCCCGACCCCCAGCTGGGAGTTGTACGGGACAGTCAGTGAAGATATCGTGGGTGAAGGGAATGTTTGATCGTCTACCGGCTGGAGCTCCAACAGATGTTGTTCTCTGCTATGCACGAGCCTACACTTGGGTTCTTCTTGGCGCCATTCTGCTAGCTGACCGGACTGGAGACTTGATACCGGTTCATCTACTCCGGCTTATTGGGGACTCTGCGGTTGCATCCACGTTCAGTTGGGGTAGTGCGGTACTAGCATGGCTGTATAAGGCCATGGGGAGGGCGGCCTTCTTCACGGCTGGGAGTCAGAGGGGTACAGGTGACTTGGGAGGCTTCACCTTGCTGGTCCAGCTCTGGGCCTTGGAGAGATTCCCGATCATAGCCGAGCGCTACGTAGCAGGTGGTGACCCACCAGATGCTGACACGTTCCTCGTGGTGTGCGCTGGATGTCTGTCATCCGGCGCCACCAGCATCGCGTGGCTATGAAGCTGGAGGAAATACGCTACGCACTTGATCGGAACACGGAGTTCATGGTTAGGAATCTTAACCTCATGTACATACTCTCTCTGATACTCTCTCATGTACAATAACTATCTCAACCTTCAACCCCCGGCTCTCTGCGCACAATGTGCATGATTGCATCTGAGATCAGCGTGACATCGAGCTGTGGGTGGGGCCCTAGTATCGTTGACCGGTCACAACTGTGGCCGTTGTTGAGTTGTCGTATTATCCAGAATCCATATCTGTTGCTAAGTGTAGAACGCATCCTCCAAGGACACGTCGGGTCGATGCACTTGATGGCCCATTCCTTCGAGTTGGAAGTGATTACCCTGTACTTATAGTTGCGGATGACTGTTTGGCTCTTCGTTAGGAACACCAGTTGACCTTTGGTAGAGAATGTCTGACCCAAGAAGAATTCCATCTCCACCGACCAGTACGCCTTCGCTGGGATCTGGAAGCGCCTGTCCATGGAGTAGGTGTTGGAGATTGTCATAATGTCGTCACAATCGTCACCCTCGCTCTTGGCATGTTCCAGTGGCACATAAACTTCCACGCTATTTGCTGTGGCTCCCTCTTCTTCATCGTCGTCTTCCTCGTCGGTTTGGCCAATGTCATCGTCGACGTTTGGATTCCCTTCGTCCGCCGAGCAGTGGCTCCTTTCATCTCCAGAATCGTCGGTGCTGACATATTCATCTCGCGCCAACCCCTCTTGGTCAACCTCCTCCTCCTCCGAACCGATATAACTGGTCGCCATGTATTCCCCATCATACGTTTGGCTCTGCTCTGCCATCTGATTTGGAATGACCCCCGAGAAATCGGAGAACTGAGACGGCTCCTCTTCCATCAAGGCGTACAACTCGGCAACTTCAAAAAATGGGTTGACGCGAACTAAGTCGTATATGACTTGTACGCCGTTGTCGTCCGATATCGGCCTAGAAACGAAATGCGACAGATTTCCCTCAGAACTGTATATCGGCATTCTCCAGACAAATGACTGGATTATCTGATCCGCTCCAAGACCCATTTTCCGCCGAAACACGGTAACCACACTATCGTAGGTCGCTCGCTTGGTCATCTTCAGACGGACATTATTTCCCCCCTCGTAGGATAAGCCGGTCCAATCCTGGACGATACGGCCCCCCCAGAAAACTTGGATTCGAAATTCTCGTGACAAAGTGTAGTCGGCCATTTTAGAATGTTAGTTCTTTCGATTTGGTGACTAACCCCCGAAACTAACAAGGATTTTATAGGGTGGTTAGTGCTCTGAGATGTAGGCGATATCGCCCATGCCCTAGGCGATATCGCCTAATCCTTGCTATTTTCACACCCGTGACTCAACCGAATCTAATCACGGACCCGTTTTAGAGTCACGAGTGACAATCCTTGGTGCTGGGGCGATATCGCCTGGGCCTTGGGCGATATCGCCTAGGCCTGGGGCGATTTTATCTATAAAAATTAATAGTTTTGAAATGTATTTATTTAGGTTAATAGTTAATTTTTTTATTTATTTTAGTGAAAAACTCCTAATAACTAGATGCCACATCAGATGCCACATCATTATTTAATTCAAAAGAATAATAAATTAATCAAGAAAACAAATAAAAGAAAGAAATAAAAATAAATTAAACCACCGCCGTTGCTCCTCCACCATATCTTCGTCAACCGCCGCCGTTGCTACACCCACCGCCACCACAGCCGATCAAACGTTGCCGCCTACTGCCGCCACCACAAATCAACTACAAATCTCCACACTCGACACCCTCTTCCTTCGGATTGAATCGACGACCTCATCGGATTCAAGACTTTGTTACCTGCAAACAGAAAATTCAAAGTTAACCTAGAAATCTACTTCGGCCGTTATCGTAGGGTGCCTCCATCTCCAAATTTCGACCCATAAAAGGACAACCATCAAACTAATCCCCTGCAGGAGAGTCGGCGGAGAGCTCGATCGGTAGCAGAGGATCCGTACCCCGTCGAGCCCCGCCTCCACATCTATGGCTGAGCGCCAGCCGAGTCGAAGTTCGACATGGTGGTGAATCGGAACTCGTTCCGTCGAGTCATCATCAACGACGACCTGGGAGGCGGGAGCGTTGTGATTCCTGGTGAGAATAGGCAGATCGGAGGTCGGTGCGTGGACGGAAGAGGTCGGTGGTGAGCACTCAAGGTTAAGGGGCTTTCGATCTTCTAAAAAATCAAAATAGATTAGAGGATTGATGTCTAAGATTATGAACGAGATTGATGAATAACAAATGGTGTTGATTTGCGGGAGAGAAGCTAGACGAGAGGGGGGTTATAGCGGCGGGGAGTCGGTAAGAGTGGTACGGCGGACAAGGTTAGGGATAAGTTCCTTTTTTCAATTTCTTTTTATTAGTTTTTTGTTTTATTGCTTTTTAGTAATTAAAAATAATTATTTCAAAAAAAAGTAATTAAAAATAATTATGTAGCAAAATGTTGGACACATCAGCGGACACATCACTTTGAGGGTTAAATTTTTGTTAACTTGGACGGAAAAGTTAACGGAAAGCAAAAAATTGTCATTTTTTGGATTATGAATAGTTTTGCCTATATTTGACATTCTCTGTAAAGGTTTGGCTACAAATTTGTTTTTGGCCTTTTCTTTGCATCTCAGGATTCCACTCTCAAAGTGAATATGACCATTTATTCTAAATCGACTATGGTTGGAACTAAGAACCAAGACAATTAAATAACAATGGTTCTTTCTTTAATTTTTTTAGAGACTTTTATTAATTTAGTTAAAGTTATTAAAATAAATATATGCGTAAAATATACTTTTCCGAAAATAAAATATAATTATTTTATTCATTGAACAGTTGTTTAAAATTTGATCTTGGTCTTTATTTTCTTTTCTCAACTATTGAAGAGTCATGTAGTCAATCTTCTTCTTTGTCTAATCAACTCAAACCTCTTAGATGATAGAATAGACCATTTAGTTTATATACATAATTAGGGTTAATGTAATAATATCTTAAATAACCCTCGAAAAAAAATCTTAAATATTTTAGACATTAGTCCATAAAATCTTACGATTCTACGATTTAAATCTACGATCACGATTTCATACAAGTTCTCGATTTTAAGTATCTTGGTCAGACCCACTTTGAGAACCAAAAGGTGGTTGGGTATATTAGTGGCAATAAAAAATTTACCTAAAAAAGGTGGATGTGTTGCAAAAATTACAAGTGGCAAAACCCTCACAACATAAGAAGATTTTAGGTATGAAGATACTCAGAAATAGGAAGAGTAGAAGACTAACACGCACAAATATGTACATCGAAAAAGTTTTAGAGAGGTTCCAGGTTTGAAATGGATAAGGGAAAGTCAGTAAGTATACCATTGTCACAACACCTTCAGATGTCCATTCAACAAAGTCCATAAATAGATGAAGAAATTTAGTATGTGCCAAAGATTATATATTCAAGTGTAGTCATGAAGTTGATGTACGTCATGGTGTGTACAAGACTAGACTTAGTACATCCAGTGAGTGTGATTGGTAAATTCATATCTAATCTAAGAAAAGATCATTGGCAAGCTGAGATTTTCCACTACTTCGAAAGGTACATCTAACTCTATGTATGGGTTATGTTTTGGTACAAGTGATGTAGTTCATCGTACTAGTTATGTGGATTTAGACTATGTTGAAGATGTAGATGATAGGACGTGTATGACGGGTTATGTTTTCACATTGGCAAGTGGTACAATCAATTGTAGTCGTAGGTCAACCTTGCAGAATATAATTGCACTAACAACTACTAAAGAAGAGTACATGGTCATAACTGAAGCAACAAGTAAGACATTATGGTAGAAAGGACTGGTATGAGAGGTAGGATTTTAGCAGCACACTCTCGAGATATTATGTGACACTCAGAGGGCCATAGGACTGACCAAGAAACACGTGTATCATGCAAGGACGAACCACATTGATGCATGATATCACAAGATTAGAAAGCTGATTAATGATGGTGAGATTTAGATGTTGGAGGTACACACGACAGATAATGCAACTGACATGTTGACAAATGCACTACCACCATGGAGGAATAATAGGTCTAGCAAATACTCAACGGGTTGATTAGTCATTATGATAGAGTTTGTCAAAAGGTGGCAACTAATCTTGTTTGATAGGAGTTCTTTGTTGTAGGAGGAGAAAGAATACTAATCTTAATTAATTCAAGGTAAATATTGTAAATTTATAAGTAGACACTCACTCTTTTGTACAAAACACATCAAACATAATCACACCCACTAGTTTTGCTAAAAATAAAAATAGCATCCACCAATAAGAGCACAACAATCCTGTGAAGTAGATCGATCGATCGATTTACTCAAATCATGCAAATCTCGAGTCTTGTCTCGATTACTAGTTTTACATTATACTCTTTTTATTAAGGCAAAAAGCCCTCATACAGCACCAACTATAGCGTAATTACTCATTTATACATGACCTTTTTCGAATTACCTATCTAGCACCATCTATCGAGCCCAAGTTTCATTTAGCATGCCGTTAATTTTTTCCCAGTTCCGTTAGTCTGACTTGGCAATTTAGCCCACCTGGCATATGAATTGCTTATGTGTCATCTGATGTAAGTAAATAATATTTTCACTCAAAATATAATCAATTATTTTATTTACAGCAAAGATTTCTATGTTGCCCCCGTATCCTTCCGTCGTTTCCCCTTCCCCTTCCTCGACGATGACCTTCCCCCTTCCCTCCGCCGGCCGTCCATCTCCCATCGAATAAATTCATCCTTCATAAATCAGCGAGCCCATTCACCCTGCCTAACTGTTAAACCTCATCTCTGCTTCTCCTTGATGATCAATTTCGCTAGAATCGACGATTACGACTACCCTAGTCAGAAACCTAAATCCCCTGTTTGATCCAGCTTCGAATTCAAGTTACAATTGGGTGGTCGTAGCTAGAACGGCGTCAATGTCCCCTCGATGTCGATCGAGTATCTTCACTGGCGATCCTCTACGATGTGATGGACGACTTCAGATTAGCTTGGGAGAATCAGAATCAGAACAATAAGGACAACGAATGGACGAATGTCCAGCAGAACGATGAATCATCGGATGCGAAGAAGGCCGAATTAGCAGTGGAAGATTACAGATCTGTGATGGAAATTGAAAGCTTTCCTATCACAAAGCTCGGAATCCAGCCTCCCCCCGTGGTGGCGTTCACAATACTCGTTCTGCATCTCGAGATCAGCCGTTGGTGCCTGGTGGTGATGGGTCAGACCTTCTCGAAACGGGAGACGTTGGGGATCTTGACACTGTGACCATGGTGGTAGCGTCAAGACGGACGGAGGAAGAGAGAGAGGGTGAGGGTGCTAGAGTAAGGACCGGGAGATGGCAGTGGCGTTTAGTGTTGGATCTGTGGCGTTTAGTGTTGAATCTGTGGATAGAAGCTAAAATCGAAAAAGAAGAGAAGAAGAAGAATGGAGGCTATCCTATCTGGAGATCAAAGCTCAAATCGAAGGAGAAGAATGAAGGCTTTGCTTTGTGGAGATAGAAGAAGAATAGAAGCTTTGCAGTTTGTAGATCTGGAGATTGTTGGTGGTGATTTGAGGGTTTTCGTCGGTTGGGGGAACACCGGCGGTGTGAACGGGGAAGAAGGGGTAGAAAGAAGATAGAGTTGCGTTGGGAAGAAGCTGGGTAGAAAATTGAGTTATGGGATTAATACACGTCAATAATTAATTCGCTGGTATATACACATGTGGACCGCCATGTCAGCTACCATTAGACGCCGTCTGCCTAATCAGCCAGAAATCTAACGGAAATTGACCGGATGTCATAAGTAACATCGTGCACACTGAAGTCCATGCCAATTGTGTAATTCGAAAAAGATCGTGTATAAATGAGTAATTACGCTATAGTTGGTGCTGTATGAGGGTTTTTTTTGCCTTTTATTAATAAATTACCTAAAACCCTAAATTACTTCAACCTTTTACACCCGTGTAAATAATTATGTAACAATTTGAATTTTCCCGCTCCACATTTTGATCATCTTCCATCTTCTCCTATCAAATTCTTTAAAATGGCCTAATTTGATTAGTTGGGGAGCTTGTTTGTTATATTTCCACAGTAGATAGAAAAAATTTACAGATAATAGTATAGTGGATAAACTTCAAAACGGTTGTCGTTTTGTAATTCTATAACTTGTAGGCTTGTTGAACAAGAGGGAAAAGAAGAGAAGAGATGTATCAAATTGCATGAAACACAAGCAGGGGGTTAAAATATTATAAAGGCATCGTCTTTCGATACAACAGGGTAGCAGAATTCCAGTTTTTGCTTTTCAGCTAGATCAACAATGGCGTCAAGAACCAATTCTAGTTAGCTGCCCTAACTAAACAGGCGATGATATGGTTAAAAATGGGTTAATGAAGATGTTGAAGATAAGAAGGATAGTGATCAGATGAGCCGTAGAGGGTGTCCATGACAGAGGAGTGCATGTTCTCTGTGGGTTTCCAGTGCCTCTTCCTCTGGTTTATGAACCAATTGTTTATCTGCTTCTGGTCCAGCCCTGTTGACTCCGCCAGCTCCACCTTGTCCGCTTCCTAATACATAAAACCATTAGCCCAACTGTAGAAACAAATAGAGAAGAAGACGACAGACAATGATTGTCAATAACTCGAGTTATTGGGAGAGAGTAAGAGCTTGAAGTTTGCACAGCTTCGACTTGTGCAACAAATTGGTGGCCATGAAGGCTTCAATAAGCCTTCATGCATGAACCAGTGGTTATCAGGATTCAAAATCCTGACCTCTTATTAGTCAAAGGCTCTGATATCATTTAAAAATCGTTGTATATTAGGAAAGACTTGTGGATGATCTTATACTTATATATGGTTTACTAAGAGTTATAGTTAGTTAGTAATACCGTGGGGTAAGGCCATTTGTAGTGAAGGTTCCACCAGTTGAGTAGGAGGAGGCGGGCTTCCTTGGGGAGCTTCCCTTTCTTTTTCTTCTTGGAGAACTCCTGCTTCAGCCTGCTCAGGTATCCGCCATACTTCTCTAGCAGCTTGTCTTTCAGCTCTCTCTCTTCTTCGTTCAGCTGCTGGCTGCTACCGTCCACCACTTCTCCGGCTGCCATCATCATGTCTTCGTCCGAAGAACCACCGCCACCAGCAGTGTTACAGTTCGTGTAGATCATTCCTCCTTCTACAACCTCGTGATCTGTACATTTTTTATTGATGGCCAAACATCAACACATATGGTATTACCAGATCAAATGTACCAAATTTTGAACAAGTGACAGCAGCTGAAATTCAGCAATGGTTACTACTTACAGAACAGTGCACCATTATTGATTTTCTCCAAAATACAGAATTTAAGTTCACTTTTCATTGAAACCATGAGTTGATGACCAATAGAGAGGGTTAATATATATTTTGGTCATTAATGTATAGGGTTTGTAACATAGTGGTCAATAACGTTTTTATGTGGTCATTAATCTATTGAATTTGTAACATAATGGTCATTCCGTCAAGTCTCCATCCAAATTCGCCGAGTAAATCTAGCTCCACGGACACCATCGATGGTTATCTTGGAAAGTTTGAAGTCACCGAGAACTTCGATGGAAACTTGACGGAATGACCACTATGCTACAAATTGAATAGGTTAATGACCACATGAAAACGTCAATGACCACTATGTTACAAACCCTATAAATTAATAACCAAAATAGATATTAAGCCCCAACAAAGGTCATACCTAACCCACTTTTCATGTGCCTTTACGAAGTGATAAGTTTAATTTCTTAACCCATTGATGGCCACTTATCAAGTTCAAACATTTTATCATTCACACACTTTTATAACTAGTTACAAGAACTAGTCTTTGTAAAAAAAACTAGTTATTTTGTCTCGTAACTAGTTACAAAGTCCCACAACCTTGTGACCACCAATCTATGTATCAACAACTAATAATAGTTACAAGATGGACATAATAATAATAATCCAAAAGGTGACAATTTGCAACAAACTATCGCATAAACATAACACAAGGCAACAAGATTGAGTAGAGAGTATGAATAGTATAACATTATTACAATAATAATAGTAATAATATAAATAGGGTCGTTAAGTCGAATCGCAGTCAGAACAGATTGCGTAAACAAAGGAAAAGAAAAGGAGTAAGCCCGCAAGGCACGCACAGTATACTGCACTGCACTGCAGCATCAACTGCTGCAGCCTGCAGCCTCTACTCTAGGAAGAAGCGCCTCCATTGGAAAAGCAAAAAGGAGTACTACACACTACACAGCATCAGCTGAGCCACTAACTAATACGTAAGATTATTACTAGTGGAAGGTCATTGCCCAAAGAATAATAACAAGTAAGGACAATGTAATGTAGTGTGGTTTTAATTAAATGGTGGGTTTTTGATGTTGGAGTGCTGCAGTAGCCGTGGGAGATTACTAGCTCTAGGAGGTATAGGGGAGAGGGATTCTGGGTTTTGCTGCAGTCCAAAAAGATATGGGGGGGTATCATGAAACGTTGGGTCAATCAGAATCACTCGTCTTATTATTCACTTTTGGGTAGGTTGATTGATTAACCCCCACGGCCACTTACTGCTGATGGATGAACTCAGGCTCAGCCAGCCATACCCTAAAAAGGCTACAAGGATCACTCAGGAGTCAGGCCCCTACTACTATTTCTTACACAACATGCCTAGTTAAAACTTGTACCAAACTATAGTCATCTACCATGATATGGTCACAATGTAAGCAAACACTTGTAGTATTACTAACATAAGCCATTATTTTTTTATAATTAACATGTATTAATTGTCTTATTTTTTTATCAATAATTATGCAACCATAGTTTTTGTTTGCTTGATTAATTAGTAAAATTTTCAAATAATTTAGACACGCATAATCCACAAAAGGACCTCATAATATGACCTCCACCATGAATCATAATATGAGCAAACACTCATGAGATGTGCTAGGAAGTTGAGATTTGATTTAGCATAAAAAAAACTAATACAAATGTTTAAGAAAAGAATTTATTTGAATTTTGATTTTTGAGTATTTGAATAAAAAAATTTGTAAATGAGATGAATTTTAACTAATGAGATGTTTGATATTTGAGATTTGATTATGAACGAAGGATTTTGAAGAATCTCATGTTTTTTTAGCACATTTTGAAAACAAAATCCAAGATTCTGAAGATCCATGGATTTAGAATAAAAAAATTTGTGAAGGATTATAATCACTTATCTGATGAAACACTACACAATTTCAAATAATCTCAAATACCAAATATAGCATTTATAATTACAAAATAATATAAAATCTCAAATTTATAATAATCCAAATCTAAAAAATTCTAATTTCCAAATAACCCTAAGAGTTATCATTTGAATCCAACATAACACAATCTCAAATACTAATGGTATTCACACTCGAAATGATATACTCTACTAAAACATTCTAAGAATCCAACATCCAAACTTCCACCAAACCATGTGAGACTGGGTGCATCCCAACCAGGTTGATCTCTAATCAAAGCAAACTGGAAAAGAGGAATGCAAAGCAAACCCACATCTCTCCGGCCAGTTTTACTGACAAGAAATTGCGCATGCTGCATGATGTTATTCTTCTACAACTACTACTATATATATATGATTAGGCATTAGCCAATTAAAACCAGCCAAATCCCTAAAAAAGTTTATATTCCCAGACCATTTCCACAGCCCCCAACCCCAACAACTACTAACGATTGGGCGGTTATCATCAGCTTTCCAGGACCCAGATATTCTTCATATAGACTATACACGTACTATTTCTGCAAGATCTTGCAGCCTTGGCCAACATTTAAAGCAACTTATTTTTGTTTAATAGGCACCCAAAGTCCATCTGTACATCAAAGTACACAGCAAAATGTTTTAATCCTCAAAAGACAAAAGATCTGTGACATTAACACGAGCTAATGTTTCTTTCTCCCAGCGAAAAAGGAAAGCATAGTTTATAAGAAAAGAAACTGAGTATTTGTACTTCGGCCTGACATGATATCTGGAACTCGTTATAAGACTCATTTGGTGAGCTAGAAGGAGATGCTTAATGATAATATATTAATAAGGGTTTAGGTTTTAGTTTATACAGTTGGAACTACCTGCAACTCTTCCCAATGACTTCTTTATAGTCCAAAGTATATTAATTTAATCGAGTTCTCCCATAAGGAAATGTTTAATTACTAAAAACACAAAGATGAACAGCAAAGCATGCAATAGGATAACCTTCATCTATGTTCGTGATAGTTGAATGCAAGAATACAAGAACATTTGAGTCAGCAATGAAAAAGAAAGGATCAATGTGTTGTTTTAAAGCTGAGGTTTAATAAGGTAGGCACATGTTAAAAATAATCCAAAAAAGAAAAGAAGAAATGAAGAAGACGACAATGGCTATTTGGCTAATGGATGTACTATTCTTCCATGTGGGTTTGCCCACCTAAATCTCTCATAGCTAGGTTTGTTGTTCTTCGTGTGCTAATTAACCAGACCATTAGGGTTGTAGTATAAACAAGAAAAACCCATCAAGGAAAGCATTAAATAGAGTAGGATCTCAAGACTTGTCTATATCAGATGAAAGCTTTTCCATTTTCTCCACGTTCTACTGATATATATGAAAAGAGAGAGATGATAAACACACCTGAGAACTGAAATGTTGTTGAAGAAGGAGCATCAGTGCAGAGGGTATGGAACTGAGATTGAATATCAGCCAAGAAAGTGGTAGCTTCCTCAAACGGCTTCCATAGATCCCATTTGTACTTCACCAATATCTCGTAGTATTTCTCCTGCAAAAGCAAGCTGGATTAGGGTTTTGAGTTTTGACCCAGTCTTTGTTCTGAAGAAAAATCGAACAGACTGTGCTAGCCAGAGACCATGAAATCGTCAAGCTCCGGATCGGCACAAGCTGATGAAGGCTGGTAAGACGAGAGATTATGACTCTGTTGCCTGATTTCTTCCAGTAGAAAAGCCATATCAGATGGAGCTCCAACCTGCAAACCACTCCATTATTAGAGGGAGAAGGAAGAATAGCAATTTCCAAAGCAGCAGAGTGAACCCACCACCGCCATAAAAGCCGGGAGCTACGGATTCATTAAAAATAAAGGAAAAAAGAAGGAACATCGTTTTCTCCAGGAGAAAAATGTCAGTGCTCTGAACCAGCTTACTGCTGATTCTGAATTCGGTAATAGACACCAAATTTGAGCAGAAGGAAAGCAGATGAACATTGATTATATTTATAGATATCTCAATTCAAAAAAATGAAAAACAAACAAACATGTAGTCTAACTGATCATCTTAATATAGTTTTTTTTCACTGGGGACTTTCATCGAGTACATGGAGCGCATACCATAAAGAGAAGACAAAAAGCAAACAAGCAAACCTATATACCTTCTGGCAATCAACATAAGCCTGAATCAGCCTAGGGTAAAGAGGATGAGCAGAGATTTTCGCCCTGATCTCACTTCCAATCTGTTCATCCTGCTGCTGCGGAGGAATCCCAGTCACCGGCGTAGTGGAGGCAGCATCGGAAACAGAAGACGATCCTCCCGACGGACAGAACACGAGCTGCCTGTCTTCCCTGCCGGCTGACGAGGAAGGAACTCCGGCAGGGGAAGACTGTGCGTAGTAGTAATTGTAGTAGTAATTATCATCGTCGTAGTAATCTTGATGGAAATTATTGCGGTGGTGATCGATTGAGGTGGTGAATCCGGGCATGATAGTGGTATGAGGAGGAGGAGAGTAGAGAGAGTAGGGCGTGTCCATAGTCGAAATTCAACAGCTAGCACAGTGTTCAGAGCAGAAGGATTCTGTAAATGGAATGGAAATTGGAAGATGGAAGCAATCTGTTACTATATAAAAAGGAGAGAGATGAAGTGGAAGTGGAGGAGAAGAAATCCAAAAAGTCGCCATTGGCATTTCTTTTTAGTTTTTTTTTTCTTGCTGTTCTTTTCCTTTTTAATCAGCAGCGCAGAAATAAGCATATAGGTCTAAGCTTTATCTTTATTATTTTCTCGGTCAATTCTTTGAAAAATCGTCCTAATTATTATAGGTGGTTTGGATCCTGTATCGTAGAAATGAAGATATTTGACTAAATCTCTATATTTGAAAATATATAGTAACTTAAATCGTTATTTGTAAAAATATATGGGGTAGTAGGTGATATTTGTAAATAGTTTAATAGAGATATTTCGAAATCTCTTTGGGTTAAAATCTCTCGTCTTAATTGTTACACCAAACAAGTGATTTACTGAAATATCTATATTTAATACAAATCTCTCTAATAAATAGAGTATCCAAACAAACCCATTAGTTAAATTCAGATTTAGAGTTAATTTCATAACTAATAAGGTCAAACTCGTTGGATTTTTAGTAAAAAAAGTCAAACTTAGGTAATTTTAGAATGGTTATTAGGAATGTATGTTTCTTAAAAAGGATTCATACTTAAATAATATTATTTTGAAATTATTTACAAAAGGGTTAATACACCTTGTTGTCCCTCTATTATCAAAAGTTAATAAACATACCCTTTTATTATTTTCTAACCGATTTAACACCCTCTACTTTGAAAAATTTAACAAATATGCCCCTCCATTTATCTTTTCATCTATTTTTCATCTAATGAGTTAATTATACGTGCTACGTCATATTATTTGTCCGCAACATCACTAATTGGGATGTCCACAAGGTGAAAATATTTAAATTAAAAAGAAAAGATAAAGGAAAAACACATTATAATCACTATTATGTATGGAGGCGTTTGTGGTATTCTTTTTTATTTTTCTTTCTAATTTGAATAATTTTCGATTGTGAACATTCCAAAAAGTGATAAGGTGTGCAAATAATATGACGTGGCACATACAATCAACACATCAGATGTAAAATAGATGAAAAATTAAACAGAGGGACATATTAGTTAAAGTTTTCAAAGTAGAGGGTGTTAAATCGGTTAGAAAATAGTAAAGAGGTATGTTTGTTAACTTTGCATAGTAGAAGGGTAAAAAGGTGTATTAACCTTTTACAAAATTAATTTATGTGTTATGTTGTCGCGGACTCGGAGTAGTAGGTTATTGCGGGTTTTATAATTGGTATAATCAAATTTCTGACCGGTCAGACTTGTGTGGGTGAGCTCGTCTACATAGGTTGAAATTCATCACCTCGAGCCGCTATATAAGCACTTCACATGAGTCACTAATTTCGCACATTTCTTCTTTCTCCTTTTTAGTATACACGTAGTATCACAATTTCGTCAACCAATCGTATAAGAAATATAAGTAATCTACCATAGGTCATTAATCAAGTATCGTATGTAGGGATCAATGTGTTTCGAAAATCTGAGGAAGATTATGTACAAGGTATGTCACGATAAAGAAATCAACGAGTGGACACATAATGGGTTGCTAATTAAGCAGACTTCACATGACATGGACGATATTTTGCATGTTTGCTAAAGAAGGTTGATAGGCGCTATCATGGGCATATTTTGGAACTAACTGAGGTATTCTAATGGGCGTAGGATGAAAATTATGGCTTCTGGGAGAAGATAGAAGTCGTGACTGACTGACTGACTATAATGAAGGCGAACATGAAAATAAATGAATTAATTGATAAAAACATGTTGAGAGAAAAAAACAAGAGCATTCGATAAAATTGAATTTAATTGATAAAAAGGATAAAGAGCCAAGTTAGTAAGGGTGAAAGTGGAATCAGTTAATTTTTTTCATGAATGAGAAATATATATTAAACACAAAAGAAGAAAGACCACCCGAAATATGTTCTCAACATCTTTACTTCTCAAAAGATCCTGTCATTCCTCTCACTCTACAAATTCAACAAAAACTCATGAATCAACAGCTTCACACAAGAACTGAAATTCAACCCACGATTCAATCCTTTTCACGTCCAAAATCATTCCTTAACGTCTATAGAAAAAGGACCAAACACGGAAAATCGTAAACCGAAAAAGGTCAAAACATGCGAAGGAAAAGCGCACCCAAAACAAAGGAAGTCGGTTTTTAACCTAAGCGGTCAATTAAATTATGATTAAATTTTTTGATTAATTAAACAGACACCTTTATTTGGATCAAAATGATTCTCTATCATTAATCGTCTAAAGAATAATAAACCCTAAATTATGATATGATATCTTTTCAGTGCTCTAATGATAAGTTTGTTTGTCCCAATCTTTTACCCAAATAATAACACCCAACTATATGAAGGGAACCTTAGTATAATAGTTATTAATTATTATGATTATACCACTTTTTCAAACTCAAACATTTTAAAAAATTGATCAAAATAGAACAAAGATTACTGAAAGGCGTAGCGGAATAATATAGCAACCGTTAAATAAGAGTTGGAGATAAACTATTTTATAATATGTTTAAATTTAGTTAATGATGATACAGGACTAACACGACCCCACCCAACAGTTGCTGTCCGTGTGTCACCACTGTGAGTGGCCACCTAATGAAGTTGTCTCCCCAAAATTTCAGAGGGATGATCAACTAGCGCCTCTCTAGTTGCCCCTCAGAAACCCTAGGGGGCAAAGCTAGGGACACACAATTTTTCAAGCTAGTGTCTCTCTGGCTACCCATTCGATTTTTCAAATCACTAGAGGGTCGTGGTGACGGTGGAGGAGCAAAGCTAGAGGGGAGCATGGTCTCCGGTTGCATATCCGACAAGAGATCCTCTCTCCACTTTCTCTTTGTGACACCATCTTTCTTACCCCCACCATTTTTTATTCTACTCTTCTCTGTTATGTTATAACTTTTCTTTCTCCCGTATTTCTCTACCCTCTGTCTTCTTCCTACACGATTCTAGGGACAATGCAGATCTAGACCCAATCCAGGTCATGACGGTGTATGTGCTTGACGAACCATCCGTCGTATATGTGCTTGATGAAGTCGCTACTATCGTAAATTTTGGATGGAATGACTTGATTGTTAGGTTGATTACAGTACGAGAGGGTAAATAGATCATTTCGTAGTATAAAAAACTGTCTGTTAACTTGACAAAATAAAATGGGACAAAGTACCATTTTCCCAAAATTTAAAATTTACCTAATTTTTAATATTACCGAGAGTTCAGACTAAAGCTTTCAATTCATTAAAAAAAAATTAGTTTTCAAATGAGTATTCCACACCTTAAAACAACAAAGATTCATATATTCTAACTTCTCTATTTGATCAAGGGTCCTCTCAACGAAACTTGGCACCAAACATCCCAAATTTGTACAAGGAATTAGCTTTCTATGGCTATAGATAAAAGAGAAGAGTTTTATTTTAGACTTTAGCTGATTAGCGTTAGGTGTGTGGAGTTGTCAATCTCAATTAAAACAAAATTAAACCATAAAATGGAATGTGTTAACTGTCCTTATTACTTTGCCTTAATTGCTATTAATCATCCTTCCTTTGTGATTCATATTGTCTCCCATAGCTATTGCCCAAGTTCCTACTTTTGTGGTAGCTTACGCCAACTTTGATTGAAATTTTCTATGGTCTAAAATGTACCCTTTTCGTAACTCACTTGGACTAGAAAAAACGTCTACAAGTTGGACTCACGAAAAGCGTATTCACGAGTAGAAAATGTGTATCATCTGAACAACTCGATTACGTGTAAAAGTGAGTATAAAAGAGACTTCGTTGTCATTGGCTACTGGACATTGTGGTCTCCTACCGACAACAGTTAGACTCTGTCACTGTGTATACAGATTTGTATAGAGCACGTGGAGTCAAAGGAGTAGTTCCCCATCTAGGAGATACTTTAATTTACCATATTCCGAATTCAATGGATTTCAATAACGACCCTGCACCAGTTCGTCTTGGACGAGATCTAAAACCACCCTCAACACTTTGTGTAGCTATAAATCCTATTTTGTATTAATATGAGCTTTGGTATTTATAAGTATGACTTATCAACATCAACACAGAAAGAAAATTATATTCAAGATGGCTAAATGTGCAAATTTGCGGTTTGGTCATTGCTATTTTGGCCATAGGGCTGAAGTAAGCCTAAGAGTTTAAAGGAAAAACAGAATTTTGCCCCCCTCTACTTTGCCAACGTAACAAATAGTCCCATATACTATAAATTATTCTTTTTACTCCTTCTACTTTGACCACTTTGTATTTTGGGTCCTTCCATTCCAACTATAGTCTTCATGATGTTAATTGGCGCACATTCAGTACAACACGTTAGCTCCAACAACCATGTATTAGCTTACTAAGTATTTTTAATTGAGAATATAAGTATAATAATTAAATAAGATGACATCGACGAATAAAACATATGATTCTAAAAACTTTCATATTTCACCATACTCCTCGCGATGCCTCCTCAATTTATCTCTCTGGCCAACTCTTAGTGTCTTACCTCCGATATCTCTCTCCGTCGGTGTGCAGATGTGTCCAGATCTAACATCATGAAGACATTAGTTGAAATAAAAGGCCCCAAAATGCAAAGTGGTCAAAGTAGGAAGGAGTAAAAAGAATAATTTATAGTATAAAGAGCTATTTGTTAAGTTGGCAAAGTAGAAGGGGTCAAAGTGCTATTTTCCCACACACAAAGGACCCAAATAAAGATACGGCTGATCTGAACTGAAAAAAAAGAAAGCCCATAAATACTGAAAGCCCATTTTACGATTAGAAAGGCCTAATTCAACGTTGGTTTAAGGCCTGTGTTTGTATTGCTTGTGTTTTTTTTGGTAAACATCAACTTTATTCAAAATCAATGGCGAATGTCCGAGTAAGTAACACTCAGCAGATCATTCATCCACTCAAGAGAGGCATTTCCAAAGTAGGCGACGCAAAGTGGCGAGAATGCCTAGCTACTACATGAGCAATCTCGTTCCTATATCTCCTAACGAAAACAACTTGAAAGGTGGAGTCCATAATACGACGACAATCCTTTAGAATCGCACCAAACTCTGTTTGATCCATCTCATCACCGTTCATACCATGTGCTATGATTTGGGAGTCTATCTCAATGATCACATTTCTCACACCTAAGTTCCGCAACCGGGAATTCCTAATATGAGGACCCTATAAGTGTCCTTATATAAGGACACTAATCTAGACCCTTCATTTATTTTGTATAGATCTAATGGTTAATATGAAATGGGTATTTTGGGTAATTTCCTTAAATAATTTTATTTATTTACCAATTTTCTAAATTTAATATTTAAAAATTATTAAAATGGTTATTTTTTTAATGGCAGTTTATTCTAATGGGAGCCTCGGCGGTTGTTTTCCCAATTCTTTCTCCAGTTGCTTTTTTTTCCGGCAAGAGTTCATCCTATTGAAGACGACGACGGGTTTTTACAAATCGAAATCGGCCCTTTTTCAAGGCTTCTCCATCGCTCCGCTTGTCTAATCTTCCGCTTGTACCTGTTTCGGCACTTGATGCGCGTCCACGGGAAGAGGTACGGCTACTCGAACGTCGTCCCTCGCTCCGGCAACTTCCATCGTCGGTGCTTTGCAGGGAACCTCTTTCGGAACTGGCTGTTGACGGCTCCCTTTGCCCGCTCCTCTTTTCCCATCCAAACTCGCCGTTGGTACCACCTTCTGTTTCTTAAGCCAACGATGACTATTCCAGGTTCCATGGCCGAAAATAAGAGCTTCAATCACTAGCGGCGCCGGTTTCTGCTGAAGAGAGAATCAGATTTTTGGAATTGTGAAATTTCTAGGGATTGGTTTTCTCTTTCATGAGGAAAAGGGATCTTTTTATTAATTATCTGACTCCCCATTTTGCCCATATCTTGTTTCTGTCATTAGATTAGGATCCTCATCCAACGGTTGTTAGCAGTGTCCTTAGATAAGGACACTTATAGGGGTCCTTACAATAGGAGTTCCCTCCGCAAGCATTGCAACGTCTCAAACAGAGCAACTGTTGGATAATAATCACGTGTTGGAAGATGGCTATATTTAGAAAATTAGTTAAACTGCAGTTGGTGTTTAAATTAGTTGTATAGGTATGATTAGTTAATTAATAACTATTCAGATGTATATATATGTGTGTTGTAAACGTAGGTTTTTTAAGACAACAAGAACAGATTAATAACTATAGTGCTTTCTCGTGTTACTTTCTTTTCCCCTCTTCCATCTGAATCCATTTATTTCTAACATTTGGTATCAGAGCACTAGGCTCGATTCAGGATGGGCGACGAAACCCTTGGTGGTGGTGGTAATTCGATTGTAAGGGTCAGCGGTGTTCCGATTCGATATCCTCTTCTTACGGATACGAATTACGGAATATGGGCTGTGAAGATGAAGATTCTTATGAAAGCTTTGGGAGTTTGGGCAGCCATCGAAGCCGATGATGATGAGGACCTTGAAGACAGTATAGATCAAGGAGCGATGGCCGCAATCTCTCAATCTGTTCCTGACCTCGTTATGATGCAAATTGCAAATTGCGAGACGGCGCAAGAAGCATGGGAAGAGATACAAAAGTTAAGAGTTGGAGAGGAACGTGTCAAGAAATCTTCAATACAAACCCTACGACGTCAGTTTGATCGGCTAATTATGGATGACTCCGAAGAAATTGGAGGTTTTTTCGGCCAAACTCATGTCACTGGTGAATGAAATTCGATCTCTCGGAGGAGAATTGAAAGATGGTGTGGTGGTAGATCGCCTGTTTAGTGCCGTTCCTGATCGATTTACGCCGATAATATGTACAATCGAACAATGGGGTGATCTTGAGACGATGTCAGTCTCCGAAGCAGTAGGACGTCTCCGGGCTTTTGACCAAAGTCTGCGAGGGCGTAAGAATGGCCGAGACGAAGAAAGAGGTGAACAACTACTGATGGTTACGAGGTCGCAAATCGAGAAAATGATTAGCGAAGGAAGGATCGACGACGGTGGAAGGAATGAAAAAACTCATCGTAAGTTCGATAAAAGTAAGATTAAGTGTTTTAATTGTGATGGTATCACTACATGAAAACAGACCATCAGTCACAGTTTTTTTCACCTTTAGTCATGATTTTTACCGTGACTAAAAAAATTAGTCACGGTTACGCGAACCGTGACTAAAATGACCCATTTTTGTCACGGTTTTTATGGAAACCGTGACAAAAATTTAGTCACGGTTCTATAGGAAATCGTGACTAAATTTAGTCACGGTTTCCATAAAAACCGTGACAAAATTTAGTCACGGTTTCCTTAAGAACCGTGACTAAATTTAGTCACGATTTCCTTAAGAACCGTGACTAAATTAGTTCATTTTAGTCACGGTTTCTTAAATAACCGTGACTAAAATCTGTCACGGTTCTTAATGAAACCGTGACAAATACTAGTGACCAATTTGTAAGGAATAAACTTTCCAGTGACTGAATTTATAATGTTCTTAAATTATAGTTTCAAACCCTTAACTCCTTCCGTTTCGCAATTTAAACCATACACTTATAAGGTTAACAAAACGTCCCACTTTTACTCCTTTCGTTATACAAATCAGTCACTCAAATTTAAATTGTCAACTCATTATAATGAATGACCAAATCCGTAATAATCCCAAATCAGTCAAAAATTTCAAGAGCAACCATTCAACTTTTCCAGTTATACAACTTAATCAATTAAATTCTTATATTCTTCGTTTGGTCACTTTAAGTTTGTTTTTTACAGGTTTCATCCCTCTTCTTCTCCGATCAGCCACAGAGCAACCGACGAGCCTTCAACCGCCGATGTCGTCGCCTTCGACCGCCGCCGCCGTCGCCTTCAACCACCGCCACCGTCGCCTTCGACCGCCGCCGCCATCGCCTTCGACCGCTGCCACCGTCGCCGCCGTCGCCTTCAACCACCGCCGTCGCCTTCGACCGCCGCCGCCAGCGCCTTCGATCGCCGACGCCATCGCCTTCGACCGCTGCCGCCGTCGCCTTCAACCACCGTCGCTGGGTTTCAGATCTGGATTTTGGTGTTGGTGGTTGAGAGAAGTGGAGGGTGTTGGTTGAGAATTTTAGAGGAGAAGAGAGAGTTGGAATGAAGGAGTTGGGAGGGGCCGTAGTAGGAGTTGGAAGAAGAAGGAGTTGGGAGGAGGGGCCATTTTTTCGGTACAAAGAAGAAGAAGGTGTCAAAGGGTAGTGGGAACAAGAAAGAAGAAGAAAGAATTGGAGGATAGTGGGAAGAGAAAAGAAGAAAGGGATATGATTGGAGTGGGAGTAAGCACACGGATTGCCAACGTGGCAATCCGTGTTTCTTTGGACAAAAATTAGTCACGGTTTTATAGAAATCGTGACTAAATTAGTCACGATTTCAATGATACCGTGACTAATTGGTCACGGTTTCAATGAAACCGTGACCAATTAGTCACGGTTCACAAAACCGTGACTAATAAACCGTGACAAATCATCATTTTTCTTGTAGTGTATGAGGCACTTTGCGTCGGAGTGTCATAAGCCACGACGAGAAAGAGAAAATCTCGTCATAGAAGACGACGTGTTCGATGAACCCGCCTTATTGTGAAGGTACGAACTAAGGAGTTGCACCGAAGGGAGAGGTTTGCTTGAATGAAGGAAGAGTACTTCCAAAGATACCGGGAGTCAAAGTCATTCTTGAAACTATCCAAGACTGGTGTCATAGAAATGTTCGTGATGCAAGGTTGAGGTGTTCAGATAATCGACTATAGCACGTGATTAGGGAGAGAATGTTGGATAATAATCACGTGTTGGAAGATGGCTATATTTAGAAAATTAGTTAAACTGCAGTTGGTGTTTAAATTAGTTGAATAGGTATGATTAGTTAATTAATAACTATTCAGATGTATATATATGTGTGTTGTAAACGTAGGTTTTTTAAGACAACAAGAACAGATTAATAACTATAGTGCTTTCTCGTGTTACTTTCTTTTCCCCTCTTCCATCTGAATCCATTTATTTCTAACAGCAACTACCTCACCATCCTTAGCTGGGGGGACATCCTTGGTTGGTCAGCATCATGTATTGAATCACCTCCCCATTCTCGTCCCTAAGAATCGCTCCCACTCCCGACAGCCATTGCTCGCTGAAATTGGCCCAATCGACATTGCACTTGAGAAACCCTTCAGGAGGTAGGTGCCACTTACGACAGATAGCAGGAGTGTTATGTTGATCTCTAGGCAATTGTTGCTGCTGAGCTCTCTTCCAATCATTTAGTCCTTCAAGCGCTAGATGAGTGACCACGAAGGCCGGGTGCTTCTCATTTCTCCAAACCCTTGAGTTCTTACAGTTCTCTGGCATTTCATGGTTTGGTCTGCTATTATGAAATCTGGAGAACATAGCTTAGTGTTACGAATTTTATCAGGTCATTGATTGTATGTATTCAGAACATCAAACAATGTATAGAGATACTCAGATACAATCAAAGATGGAATTAGTTACAGATTATAGTGAAGATTGAATTGAAGGTCAATTTTCAGTCCTGACATGCAGCTGGGCACATAAGCATCATGCATGCAGAGGAGCAACATTCTAATATGTGAACTCGATCCGATACTACTTCTCCTATATATCGATCTTATCACAGTTTTACCGGTGAACTAAGAACATCAATTGACATCACAAGAAGAAAGAAAAGGACTCAAATTGAGTCCGCAAGAGACCCAGAGAGAGACGAGGAGAAAAGGAAAATGTTGTGAACTCGTTCTCTGCAACTGAAATCTTGTACCGTTTCAGTAAGTATGCCGCAAACCCAGCTCAGAAATCAGCAATGCATTCTTTACGTTATGTACACTAAGATATTTTCCAATTTATTGAAGAATAAATATCGTCCTTATGTTACAATTTACATTTGTGTTTGATCATAGCATAAGATAAATAATTACAACTTCTAATGGAATTTAATAGGGTATTTGGGTTGTTTATCAGGGGTGAAGAGACCAAAATGTTGCTCGGATGCTGCACCTGGTTTCTGATTCTCATCAAACAAAGCAAATAAATAAGTCTCAATCGGTTGTCCGGGTTTTCTCGGCGTCCCACTCGTTACTGTCCCACTTGTCAAACCCGAATAATACGCAGAAGCATTCTCTACTGTCGCACCATCTCCACCAGCCGATGGCCACCCAGTCTCTGAAACAACCACCTGGACGGGAGCAGCAACCTTCTCAAGAGCAGCGTAAATCTAGTCGATCATCGCATGGAAAAGGTTAGAGTAACCGTACGGACCGTCCTGAACCACTGTTTGACCCAACGTTCTGAAAGTAGAGTATTTCAAATCAACCTGCGCCGGGTTACTTATGTATGCGAAATATGGGTACACGTTAGCCAGTAGTGGTTCCCCGTTATTCGCCAAGTACCGCACGATCGGTACAATAAACGATGATGCACTACTATTAAACGCCCCTGCAGATGGTGGATATGACACCCCCAACAAGTCCAGCTTAATCGCGGTCGAAACCTTGATGCTGCTAGCATTGTTGGCGGCAAGGATGTTGTGGATGTTGGTAATGGCTGGGAGGATGCTGGGAGCGATGGGGTCAGTGGCGCCAACCTCGTTCCCGACGGCGATGTAACTGAATTTGACGGCAGGGTAGTAGGAGAGGATGCTAGTTTGGACCCAAGCAGTGGCATCAGTGGCTAAGGATGGGATGGCTTCGTTTGGGACGCCTATGATAAGTTGGATGTTGGTTCCCTTTAGCGCTTGGAGGGTGAGCTGATTATCGTCGTATATCCTCATTTTGGTTATGCCATTGGTGTTGTAGAAGGTTATTACGTCCGCTTCTGATGGTAAGTTGTTTGCTACTCGCCCGTTGACACTCCGGTGCTCAGTGATTGCGCCATTATTACTGCTGTTTTGATCATCATCAATTGTATGAGATAACATACGCAAAACATCTACATCCATACAATGCACAATAAAGATGAAGCTTAGTAGTTACCTCTCAAGTTCAAGATGAAGAACAACAATCCAATCCGGTATACCATGAGACTGGTTGCTAGTTGGAAACGTGACATGACTAAAGAATTTTGTAAATGTCTTTTCTAAATGTAATTTTCTTTACTAAGTGTTGATGTCATAAGCTATATATAGCTCTTCATGAAGAACACCATTAATTTCTTATAAGGTAAAAAAATCTCAATAGTTACAACTTTTTTACCTTGGAATTTTTCATGATACGATTTGCTTAGCAGATAACAAATAAGAATCATCTTAATTTAAATTCCTAGATTAGAATATAATTGCTTAATTCATGCGCAATTTTATTACTCTCCGTGGGATGGACAATATTCTGTATGATGCGTGCTTTGATAACAATCATTAATGAGAATTGACTATTTGCCTAAAAAAAGTTTAACTCACTAATAGAAATCATCTTAATTTAATATGTTTTAAAGAATTTAATATCCATTTTGTGGAGTATATTATTTTATCTTATCATCATTCTCTCTAGTCTCTACTAATGATTTTTTCTCATAGGCTTGACAATTGGTATCTGAAATTCGGTACTCGCCCGAAATTCGGTCAATTTGGGTGGAGATTACCCGTTGACCAGATATGAGAAAACTCGATACCCAGTTAAAGCGGGTAATGGGTGGAGACGAGTTTGAAGGTATCCGCCCCATACCTAACCCGATGATAACCCAATATGAAATGACATTATATTAGCCACAATATATCATCTATATTTAATGGATTAGACCCAATTTCTCTTTCACTCATTCGGTTCTTCACTTCAACTCATCGATCGAGAAATCCGTCATTCCCTTTCGAAGCCGTAATGCTCTGAAAATCTCTTTGCAATCCATATACAAAAAGATTTGGGGTTCACCCGATGGGTGGTAGGTTTACCCGATACCCATTTCATGATGGGGATGGTTTAGATTTTATACCCGTTGAGTCTCGTCGGGCAGGTACGGGAGCCGTGGGTACCCATTGTCAGGCCTAGAATTCTTATTAATTTACTTTTGTTGATAAATCAAATATTTTGTTATAAATCTTTTGAAGTCATATTGGTTAATTTAGAAGACATCATTCATTTGAAAAAGTTTGTTTGAACAGAAAGTATAATTAATTATATTTTTTTACCTTTTGCCATGATCATAAATTGACTTGTTTCACTCTAGTATGTAAATTAACTTAATTAATTTTTAAAATATTCTAAAATTAATCACAATATTCATTTTAGATATAATATGTATTTTGTACTATATAAACAACTAGCTTGTGGCCCACACTTTGCAGCGGCAACATACTATCAATTACATAATCGAGTCTCTAACTCTCTCATAAGGTCATACCGCTTCTAGTGTTTAATTATGATCTCCGAACACTCTATTGTGTGTTCCCAAGTAAGTTTCATTGCCCTTATTCGCCAGTATATCTGTGAAGTGGTTTGCCTCTCTATAAATGTGTTTTAAAGTAACATTCCAGTTCCTCTCCAGCAGTCTTCTATACTGACTAACAATTGTTGCATGTTGGCAGTCCAAGTACGTGCTCATTAATAAGAGCTTAACTTCACATATGGAGTCGATTTGTATTTTAAGGACTCTCACCCAATTCAAGCTCTCTCCATGCTTATGACAATGCTTGTGAGTTCTGCACATGTTATTGAACATATTCCAAGATTAGCAATGAAGGCGTCTACAGTCTCTGCCTTCTAGTCTCTTATAACTCCTCTCTAGTATCACCACTTCTAGTTTGTTGCCACTGACCCGTCCCGACCAGTGACCATGTGTAAATAGTACCGCAATAGCTAAAATCTCATAAAATACTATTAAAAATTTGAGTTATATTAAGAATAATTAGGATGAAAAAATTAAATGAAAAAGAGAGACTAAAATGTAGTGAATCTTACTACATATTAAAAAATGCTATGGTGAATTGATTAAAATAGCAGGAAATAATATTTCTAGTATTAATTTTTTGTAATGCATGTTTTTTTCATTTTAGCCCTTGAGAATTTTTATTTAAAGTATTTGGATGGATTATTACTGGTAATGGATCTCAATATCTTAGTGCTTGTAAATATTGACTATAGTTGGAGTTGCACCTTTTAATTTTTATGTAAGGTTGTGTGTAGTACTGGTTTATGTGTTTCTTTTGTGAACATATTTCAGATTAATTGTAGTTGGAAATTTTTCAAGATCATGTACTTGGATTTAATTTAATGTTTGTAGATTGACTTTTCCTATGTTATTGGCATATATTTTATAATTTATTTCTATTTTTTACATTGACCGTGAGATCATTCTTTTTTTTGTGTTGTTATTTAATTATTAACATATCATGAATTTCTAAGTAACAAAAAACTTTTAAAATTTCAATTATAGTTTTTTTTATAAAGTACAATTATTGTAATAATTTTTTATCCAGATAATTATTGATAATGTAAACTCGATCAATGCTCATGTTCAATTAAAATCATGTGGACCGTATAAAATTAAATAAAATATAGAAAATGATTATTACATTCCTAATGAACTTGGTGAGAAATGTAATTTGATAAAAGATAGTTTATTCCTATAAGTTTATGTTCATTTTGAAATGATTATATGTAAAAGGTTGGTTTGTCCAAATAGGAAATGTGAACATAATATTTACGATAAAATCGATAATCATAAATTATGTCATGAGAAATACAAACCAAAAACTTATCTACTCCATTGAATATTTTATGAATAAAAAACTCATTTTGTGTTGGCAAAATAAATTCTATTTATCTAAATTCGAGAAGAAAATAAAAATACCATGAAACCCAATAGATATTTATCATAGGCATTAGTTTAATGAAATGTGAAAAAAATAGCTCATTACGAAATTGGAGAATGTTGATTGTGCTGATCTATGTAGGTGGATGCTGGTTCTTCGTTACTTATCATGTCTAGCTAGATTATTTATTCATAGATTATGTTCAACAAACTCTAAACACGTGATGTAGAATTTGGGTTCTCAAACCCTTATAATGTTGTTGTGTGTGATGCATTCGAACCAAACCCTCATTTATATTTTCTAATGGCTAGTTTCCAACTGTTTATCCTAATGATCAACTCATTTTAATTAATTGTGATGAAATAAAAAATAGACGACTCAATAAATTATTTTATATAGTTGTGGCTCGTAACTTCTCAAGAGAATAAAAAGAATTATAAATCTGGGAGAGAGAAAATCTTGTTGTAGTTTAGAGAGTTGTGGAAGTGAACTTATGATAATTTTGTCATTTTGTCTGTAACACGTAAAATAGAGTGAAAATGAACATTTCATATGAAAGGGAAAATTATGAAAGAATGTCAAATCAAATTTTTTTGTTAAAATACTAATTTTTAATTATTTTAAAGTCTAAATTAAGGAGAGAATGAATACAAATTAATCAATAAATATATATTACCACTTTATTGAAAATTTAATGGAATTTTACTTTAAACTTAATAAATATTTAAAATATTAGCGAAAAAATATATAAAAATTATACTGTATAAATTATTTTTACAAAGGGACAGTGTAATAAAAAAGAATTTAAAAATAAAATAGTATAAAAAAATGTGGGTACAATCCCATAAAAATTCGAGAGTTTAATGAAAGGAAAATATCGTTTTACATATCATTTATTTGCAGCGGGTATTGTTGTGATTGGTTAATAAGAATTTTATTTTATGGTTCATTCCGCACTCGTGAGATCCGGGCGGTAAGGGAGGGATTACCACGGCTCATCTCTTCTCGAGAATCCATATAGTCCTTATCAGTGTATGGAGAAGAAGTTCTTATAGAATTCTTCGTAGAATCTACAAACATTAAGCATAAGTTTTAATTATTAATTAATTAATCCCCTTAATGTTTCAGAAATTATGCGTAGAAAGGAAAAGTGTAATTAAAATTAATTCTTTAATAGATCACTTTTTTAACAATAAAAATTATGTTCATTAATCGTCCAAATCAAATTATATTCAAAATAACCTCTAATCTAATTGGGTGGACTAAAATTACCTTTTAACTATAAGAATTTATGTGAATTTGAAGAATATCCTTATAAACGAATGAGGTGAAGAATATCCTTATTTATGTGAATTTAATTACTTAAAACAAAAAAAACGAATGAGGTAAGAAAAAGGTTAAATAATGATGATCTAAAAATTCTGGGAATAAAATATAAAGAAAAATGATACCGGTTTTTTTTCCTACTTATATGTAAAATTGAATTAAATAATAATTAATTAATAGAAAATTTCTATTGGTTGATTAGCTAATTAAGGAGAGAAGGAATAAGAGGGGTGCTCTTTTATATTTGCTTATATATATATAATAGATAATAAATTATCTAGCTATTATATAAGCATTTAAAATTAGAGAGATATGATTTAAAATCCTTTCCTTAATAATATGATACCAACAAATCACATATTTTTCTAAAAATAATAATGGAGATATAATTTAGCAATTAATAAAATTAAATATTTTTTAACCATGAAGAATTTTAGGAAAAAGTAAAATTCTCCATTTAACCTAGTTTAATTTCAAATAATTAATGTATATTTTAACAATATGCAACTTATTTTTTAGTTCTAGTTCATTTTTATAATTTTCTACTTCAAACTATTTAAGTTCTCAAATTATGTAAACATGTTAATTATTTTGACCAATGTTGTCAAGACCGGACCGGACATCGAACCGGTCTAACGAGAGGTTCAAGGTCCGACCGGGATCAGACCGTAAAACCCGGTATTAAAACCGGTCTATGTAAACTTATAAATAATAAATAAATATATGTATTATTATAGTATTTTAAGGAAGTCTAGGTACTAAACCATAATTGTAACTTCATATATAATACAATTAGGAAATAGAAAGTTAAAACCCTAATCTATTCTGCCGCTCTTCTTCTCTTAACATCTTCTTCTTCTCTGATCAAAATCCATCTTCTTTTTCTCTAATTAAAATCCAACTTCTTCTTATTATCTATCGAAGGTTGCGGGTGAGGAAGGCATTGTCGGAGGTTGCTGGCGGGTGAGGGAGGTGTCGTCGTCGGAGGTTTCCAGCGGGGTGAGGAAGGCTTGTCGAAGGTCGTTGTCGGAGGTGCTGGCGGGTTGACTGAGGTGTCGTTGTCGAAGGTTCTGGCGGGTGGAAGATTGGATCGACGGTGGAGGATTGGATCGATAGGGCAACTCAACCG
The DNA here is from genome assembly GCA_034768395.1 of Linum lewisii. NCBI lineage: Eukaryota > Viridiplantae > Streptophyta > Magnoliopsida > Malpighiales > Linaceae > Linum > Linum lewisii. The sequence continues at coordinate 4,363,790 of CM068300.1, read as the reverse complement.
GTGAAAACCGCCTCTTTCGGTTCGATTAGGTTGGCCGAATTTACCTGTTTCGACCCTAAAAAGTGGCCTAATCGGACCGGCATGCTTTCCACTCCGAATCGGACCGGCTTGGACGAAAAATAGATGAAAAGATAAATGAAGGGGCATATTTGTTAAACTTTTCAAAGTAAAGGGTGTTCAATCGGTTAGAAAATAGTAAAAGGGTATGTTTGTTAACTTTGCATAGTAAAAGGGTAAAAAAGTGTATTAACCCTAAAAAAAATTACACTACTCTCGCACTAGATCCATGTATGAAATAACAAAGTTCGAGCTGGATCTAGATATAAAAAAAAATGAACACAGATTAAATAAATTTTATCATCATTTTAGTTATTTAATTTTTTTATCATTGAATGAAAATTCTCTTAAAATTTAGTGACCACTATGCAAAATTTCCTAAAGTCACTGACCATTAGACATTAGTGTTATTTATGACATGCTGTGAGTTTTTTTGTTCGTCTGTAAATCTGTAATGGCCTGCTGTGTTTGTAAGCAAACATTGTTAACAAGCCACTTGTGATCAGCCTACCATTGCCACCAAAGCTGACCTAATTCCCTGCTTCCGACACCTGGTTTTAGCTCTGAATTGTCCTCGAAAGTCAATCGTTGCATAATTATTAATCCGTTTGAAGGCTGCAAGTAGATGGGATCGCTGATGAGCTCGAGCAAGAAGATGAGCGACCAAGAAACGGAAGCTTCGCTTAACAAGGCCAAGGAGATTGCCGCCTCCGCCCCCGTGGTTGTCTTCAGGTTCTTGCTCTCAAATTTCTCTCTTTTTTCCAAATTCGAGAAACCCTGTTCGGTTTTAGCAGAGAATTGAATTGGGGGTAATTTGCTTCGATTTTCTGGGTTTTCAGTAAGACTTATTGCGGGTTCTGCACGAGGGTGAAGCAGCTGCTGACCCAGCTCGGAGCTGCTTTCAAAGTCATTGAATTGGACAAAGAAAGTAAGAATTAGGGTTCCAAATTAGTGAAAATTAGGCTTCTTAAGGTGGGTAGGGATGATTGATTGTTTCTGGGTTTTTTATATTGAAGGTGATGGAGATGAGATTCAAGGGGCGTTATTGAAATGGACGGGACAGAGGACAGTGCCTAATGTGTTCATCGGAGGAAAGCATATTGGTGGCTGCGACGGTATAAATCAACAGCTCGATTCTGTTTTTGCAGTTCGTTTTTTTGCTGCTACTAATCTGGGTTTATTGTTTGTTCATCGTTTCAGCTACTTTGGCAAAGCACCAGAAGGGGGAGCTGCTTCCACTTCTCAATGAGGTTGGCCCTGTAGCAAACAACTCTGCTCAGCTTTGATACTTCCATACATAAGCGTATTGTTCAGGATGTATTGCTCAGTTCATCAATCAAATCGACTAAAGTACATCTGCTGGATTCTGTATAATAAACTGAATGATTATGTAGTAGCTTGTTTCACTATACTAATGTGTCTTGTGTGATGTGTCATCATCTTCTGTACCACGTCCTTTCACTAGTGGTAATGAGCTTCACCAAGCACAAATCACACTGCAGTTTCTTGACTTCAACACTTTATCATGACCTTGTTTCATCCTGCTCGACGCTCGTGCTCGAAATGCGTTTGTGCAGTTCCTTTACCTTTCTTCTCAGATGCCTTTAAGAGTTGTTATAGTTCTTCCAAGTGGGTTTTCCTATCCAATGTTTTGGAGAAACTACAGAGTTCTTGAAGGCTTCTGATATGATGTTGAAAGATGTTGCTTCGGACGATGGTCGCTAGAGAATGGATGATCCGGATCACGGTACTGAACTTGGACCTTAATGAGGACAAGGTTGGTTCGTATGAGATCCGGAAGAGGAAAGGATCCTTGCGTGTCAAACTTAGAATACAAATCAAATGACCGAGTGATGAAAGCTTCACAGTTAGCCAGCCCACGCTGCTCTTATGTGTTGTTTCTGGTACTCGTCTCTAGTGCAACACTGGTAAGAACCCATCTCGGGATCTTCATGACCCGGAAACAGAGAACGGAGAAAAACACAGCTTTAAGCTTTCACCTAATCCTTATAAATTATAATGCTTTCTTAGCTTCGTCCTCCTGGGTTAGGCACGGATTTTTAGTCACGGTTTTAAATGAACTGTGACTAATTAGTCAACCGTGACTAACCCTGTATTTTATGGTTTTCTTATAACCGTGACTAACCAGTGGTCACGGTAAAAAAGAAACCGTGACCAATGTTAGTCACGGTTGCTGATTAAACTGTGACCAAAACTAGTCACTGTTATATAGTAATCGTGACCATTGTTAGTCACGGTTTCTGTGTGAACCGTGACCAAAACTAGTCACGGTTGCAGATGAAATCGTGACCAAAGTAGTTTGTCACGGTTCACTCAGAAACCGTGACTAATTTTGGTTCATTTAGTCACGAAATTATGAACCTGACTAAATTTATTTGTCACAGTGTAAACCGTGACTAAAAAGTTGTTTTCTTGTAGTGATGCTCCTGTAAATCCTTTCCATTTCAGGAACTAGTCTTGTACATCCCCACATTTTCTCCACTGAACTCAGTCACGTTCACCTTCTCTGGGTTCACATTAGATCCGTGACGAGTGCAATGCATAAACCAAGTTATTTGTTTGTTTGTAAAAGTTGTTTGTTTGTTCAATTCGGGTACTTTCTTCTTGTTTGAGTGCAATGCATAAACCCATGTACCTCTTGTACACACATGCTTGTTCTTCTATCTTGTTATGCTATGGGATTATGGTATTTGGAAGTGTTCGAATTTACTTTAGACTAGCTAGTGTAGAGAAGATTAATATCGATATCAAATACACATAACACATTCTGTAGGGATTTGATTGTCTCTTTATTTTTCTAACACAAACAAAAATAACAAATACTGCTGATCACTATAGTTGAAGGAAGAATCCGTATATCAAATACACACACTTTAGAATACAATACAAGCCCCTTTTAAGAATACAACAATAGGAGTCATATCCTATACCATCCATGCTAACATCAACATCCCTGCAAATCAATATAATCATGAGTGCATTAATTACGATTATTTCAGACGATAATGTAAAATTAAAATAGAAAATTACCTGCCAACGTGGTAACCATTTCTATTCCCGCTTGTCTTGTTCCAGCTGAAGCTGTGATCTCTGCGCCACATCACCATATCCAGTCATAACTTATTAGATCCCCTAATTTTACGGAACAAAGTGAAATAATGGGCCCACACCGTAAAGTGGGCCATACAAAAAAAAGCCCATGATTCCGGAAAAGCTTACCACTAGCTTTATCACAATTGACCGTGGAATTAAACCCGGAACACATACACAGCTGCCGGACCCCATCCGACCCGAACCCACAGGTCCCGCCCGTAGCCTCACAAGCCCTACAAAACTCCTCACTCCCTTGAACGAGTACTTAACCCGGATCCCATACGACCACCCGCCCGGCCCATCGGCCCGAAGCGGCGCCAAGGTGTAAGCGCTGCTGTACCCTTCACATTCCAGCCTGCTCAAGTTAATCGCCTTGATAGCCTCATACGGCACCGCACAGCACTCAGGCGGACTCGACCCGTATGTTCCGGAGTCGGAGCTTTTCCGGTGCCCGACTTTGTCCCAAGCCGGGCACCCGTAATACTCCTCGCAACCCATTCCGGATACATTCCCGCATGGGAGGTGCTTGGCTGGGAATCCCTGAAACCCATTTGAATAATGCTTAAAGAATTAGGAATGACAATGATGATATAGTTATTAGTCCTTGTGGTTGTTTGTCCATAGGGATGGGAATCGGGTCGGGTAGTGCTTACCCCGACCTGGTTAAACTGGGTTTTGGACTACACGATCGATGATATTTTCAGCTTAAGCCTGATCCGATTATATCAATTGGGTGATATAAAGTCTGGTTTGGTCGGGTTCGAGCTTAGCCGAAACCCGATTATATAGTTCAATTATTAGAAAATATTATTTTATTTTATACTATCCTTGTGAACTTGAACAAATAAACAAAAATCACTGTACATATACCTCAGACAAACTTTATATATTATATTTGTTGCTTTCAACCACAACAAACCTCCCTAGGCCTATGTTAGACCGATTATTGACCAAGATTATTTTTCACGAAAGAATACAAACATTTAGGAACAAATTAATTGACGTAATAATATAAATGTATGATCAACGTTATGATTATATTAGAAATGAGTATTTTATACATTCGGGCCCACCAGACCCGAGTTGGGTTTTACCCGAAAACCCCAAAATCTCAATTTGACAAACCCGAACCTGACATTACCCTTATTACATCGGGCTTCGTGTTACTTGAAGCTCGATTTGACCGGCTCTAGTCGGGTCGAGTTTACCACCCCCTACCAAATAGGGCACAGTTCGAGTTGTCTGCTTATCTTTAAGGTATGAGTAAATTTGATAATCATTATTTACAGGTATAGGTAAGGCCGAGAGGTTATCATCCAAACTCGAAACTACAACGATCGGGAAAGAGATACCAACTATCCAAACCCGAATTCAACCATTACCAAATCAAAAGACAAATACATTATTTATTACTTAACTCAGCTGTTGGAGACTGATCTCAGTGTACCTGAAAGAGAGGAGATCGAGAGGAGCAGCCGATGAGCATGAAGACGTTGTTAGGAGAAGGCGAGAAGTAAGGTGCCCTCCACGACTCAAGCACAAACCCATTTCCCTTGGATCCCAAAACGACGTCGTCGCAAGTGGAAAGATGCGGGTCGTGGAGGGTCAATGACCGGTAAGGGTAATCGATTTCCATGACCCGGTATGACCCGGAAGCGATGTGGAACATGAGGACCGAGTCGAAGCAGAGAGGAGGTCCCGGAACCCGGGTGGCCGCATCCGTCTCGGGGAGAATGGTAGTCCACGGTTATGTTGCCGCAGTATGATCGGCAGCCGGTGGCTGCGACGCGGCGGTGGAGGATGATTAGGGCGATTGTGAGGAGGAGGAGGAAGGAGGAATTGCATTGCTGTTGATGAGGTGATTTGGGATTTGGGAATTGGTTGGAATGATACTTTGCTTTGGAGAAGGGGATTGATGATTGATTAATAAGGTTTTTTTATGATGAACTGATGCGCTGCTGCTGCTTTATGCAGAGTGAGAGTGTAAAGTGATGAGGAATCTGTGGGGTTGTCGAGGATTTGTTGCTTCTTTTGAATTAGTAATTGTATTTGTTGCTTTACTGGAATCGGAGTGGATTGGTCCTGTTTCGATGAGGGTAGGCTTGATGGGGGGAAATGTCGGATTTTCGTGTTGACGATTCGATTCACCAATCAGTGACCTGACCGTGACCGAATTTAATTCGTACAGCACGTGTCGAATCGAATTCGGTCACTAACCGAGTTGATCGATTATGCCGATTTGATTAGATCTGAGAATTGGGTTTCTGGTTTGAAGTGAAAGAGAGAATGAGAAAAGGAAAATTTTTTTGAAGAAGAAGAAGAAGAAGAGGGAGTGAAGAAGAGAAAAGAGAAGAAGAGGATCGATTGGAAGAAAAGGACCTGTGTTTAAGAAAAAAAGAAGAAGAGGTTTCACTACCAGCTGTGGCGGTCGGCGACACCGTTAATCTCCTTCTCTATGAGCTCCAATGGCAGTGATGAGATATGAATGGTGGATTAGGGTTTTTCGAGGGGCAGAGAGAAAGAAGACGCGAAGGTCTAGAGGTGGAAAAAGAAGAAGAGGAGCTGACTTGCCCTTGAAGATTCCAATGGTAGCTACCAGTCCGTAAAGCGGCGAGGCGTCACAGACTGAAAGAGGAAGATGAGGATGATCTGGTTGGGGGAAGCTCCTTTTCGTCGATTAGAAAAGAAGAAGATAAGACTGTCTGCTGTTGAAAAAAGAGAGAAGAGAAGTGTGTGATCTGTTTGGAAGAAACTAAGATTGGATTGAAAACGAAGAACTAAGAGATTTGATCTGCAATGCTTAATCGTCTTCGTCATGATCAATTCGGTCATGAGTGGATGACATAACGGGAATGTTGGATGTGGTCACCTTTAAAGGGGTACGAGATGAGACGAAGAAGTACGCGGAAGGTCTTAGAGGATGTTGAGATACAAAACGTGGATACTATGCCTAAGGATTTCAATGTTACGATCAGTTTCTACGAGGTTAGTATACCCGAGGCGTACTAAATGGTGAGTTTAGATTTTTGGCCAGGATACTGCCTTCCCTTTGTTTCGCACTATAAGTAGGACAAGTGTCCCAATATCTAAAAAGGAGTAATGTGTAATCTGAGAGCACGCTATTTGGATTACAACTATACACTGAATAATGAATGTGATGATTAGAGGCAAAAACAAATTTGTAGCAATTACAGAATGTCAAACATAGCCAAAACTATTTCGTCACATTTTTAGACCAAATTTTAATTTTTAGGACAAATCTAACCAATTTTGTAAAAACTTAACACCGTTAATGATTGTACAGACGGAGCTTATGTGGCATCATTGACTAGTCAAACGGACGCCACCTCATATTTAATAATAATAAAATAATTATAAAAAGTGAAATAAATTACTAAAAAATAATAAAAATGACAATTCTCTCCCACCTGCAACTTTCTATCTCTCACGTCGTCGAACCTTATCTCCCTCACCGTACCCCTCCCGCCATCGAACCTTATCTCCCACCGTAAACCCTCCCCGACTCCTTATCTCTCTCCTTCCCACCGCCAAATCTTCTCTCCCATGGCGTCTCCTCCTCCTCACCACCTCCCAGAGGACTTCAGTGTCCGACCTCCCAGATGGCTGCTCGACTCCGGCCACCGGACTTGCCCAATCACAAATCTCCCTTTACCCCAACAACCTTCTCTTATCCCTAACCACGCCCTCCGTTCACTCATCTCCAATTACTCCCAACTCCACTCCCCAAATCTCCATCCCCACAAACCCTAATCTCCAATCTCACCTCCCCAATTCCTAATCTCTTGAATCAGTAGAGGAGGAGCATCGACGATGATAAAGAGGAGGACGAGGATGAAGAGGATTTCGAGCTGCTAGGTACAACCAAGGGAGGAGAAAGATGGGAAATAGGAAGGAAATAGCTGGGAAATCGGAAGGAAATAGCTAGGAAATGGAAGGAAGATGGGAAATCGGAAGGAATCGGAGATGGGAACCCACGCCAATGTTGGATGAAATCAGAGGGGTTTTCTTCATATATGGAGTGGTTGTACCAATAAGAGGGATTTCTTCCACGCGGAAGGAACTGGAAAGAAAAATCGGGAAGGAGCTGGAACCGACGACGAGTTCTTCCACACGGTGGCGTCTTCCCCGGCGGAGGTTGCAGTACGGCGTCCAACTGGAGAGCTCGGTGAGGGATCGGCTAGCGGAGGAGGAAAAGTACGAGGAGAATGAGGAATCGGAGCTGGAGAAGTGACAGAGTTCTTCAGTCGAAGTATTTGAAGAAGAGATCTGTTGTAGCTTTCCAATTTCCGGCGGAGGAAGAGAAGCTGAAGATCCGGTGACAATTTCCGGCGGATCTCTTGCTGGAGATGAGTGATAAGTCAGGGAAATTAGGTCAGGGAAATTAGGGAAAGTATTTTTATTTAATGTTTTGTTTATTTTTTTATGAATAATTTTTAATTAAAGATAATTATGTGGCAAGTAGTTGGACACATCAGCTGACACATCATTTTGGGGTTAAATTTCTGTTAACTTGGACGGAAAAGTTAACGGAAAACAAAACATTGCTATTTTGGGATTATGAATAGTTTTGGCTATGTTTGACATTCTTGGTAAAGGTTTGGCTACAAATTTATTTTTGGCCAATTAAGTATTTCCAAAATAATTTTCTTTCTTTTCCATTCTGCTCAAAATAATATCAAATACAATTTGGTTAAAATGTAAGAATTTTAATAAGCTAACATCAGATTAGGAAGAAAGAACAGCCATTATAACAAATTTTCTTTTTTTTTAAGTAATAACATTTTTCCCTTTAATTCATCAATTTAACATTAGAAACAGAAATTAAACTACAAAAAAAAAACAGCTAATTAAAATTGAAACACAAATAAACGAAATAAAAAACAGAGAATACTAATTCTGTAAATCCTTTATACTACTCTCTTCTTCTTCATCACCATCCTCCTCATCATCCTTGTCATCGTCCTCGTCATCATCATTGTCCTCGTCATCATTACCGTTCTCCTTCTCCTCATCATTGTCCTCGTCCTCGTCATTGTCATCATCATCATCACCGTCCTCGTCATCGTCATCATCATCATCACTGTCCTCTTCATCGTCATCATCACTGTCATCATCACTGTCCTCATCATCATCCTCGTCCTCATCATCGTCCTCGTCGTCATCCTTAGCAGCCTCCCCGGTGAAGAAAGCGACAGCACGAGTTATGATCTGGTCGCGAAACGTACAACCGAGATCATAATCATTAACCATATCATCCTGAAGCTGTTGAGCACCATCTTCATCCAAATCACTAACACTCTCAGGCATCTGTGGAGGCTTAAAGAAATCAAAGAAGCTATCACAATCCACACTCTTCTCCTTACCATTCTTCTTATTAACCTTAATCTTCTTCGTCAAACACATCCCAGAACACCAATTGATTTCACTCCCAATAGCCTTCTCAATAAGCGGCTCCTTATAATCCGGAAACTCATACACCATCTCATAAGTCTTGCTCAGAACAGAGTTCTCAAAATAAGGGTTTCTCTCATCAAAATAGAAATCAAGCCTGAACCCTTTTGGATTCTGATTCACTTCATCAACAATTCGACTGCATTTGATGTCCTTGAGATACACCAGAGCTCCTTCGTCTCTAGCGGTGATCTGATTAGATAGGTCTTTGTTGTTCTTCATTGCTGTGAGCCAGAATTTTGGAACTCCTGATTCTGATTTCTCTTCCTTTTTGTCATCGTCTTCGAGTGATATTTCGGTCCAAGTACCGTTGACGATGTCGTAGCGATGGGAGTAGAACGGCGCGGACAGCTTGTGGTAGTTGGATTTGAGGGAGGTTAATTCCTGGAAGAGTTTTGATTCGAGATCGTCGTGATGACTCTGTATCGCCCTCAGGCGATCAATTCGGCTACTTACTTTGGGATCTAGGCTCTCCAAGGTTTGCAGATTGAGTTGCTTGAGTTGGTCGCTGAGAGCTTCTTCGGTGGCGGCCATGATTGATTCACTGATTGATCTTCAGGGAAATTGGTGTGCTTTGATTGTGATTGTGATGAACAAAGGGTGAATTGAAAGGTGGTTTATATAGAAGCAGAAACATGGTACCAAGTCTATACCAAAAAGGAAAAGGAAAAGGATTTCAAGCTTAAATCTTTCTCCTGCAGCAACAAGGATTCTTCATTACAGTCCACAACTATACAGGAAATTTTTGTTTGATTGGTCAGCAACCCAGATCGGTTATTAACTCTAAACCGGTTACTCAGTACTCATTAGCGGGTCGATTTTCAAAATTTCTTATTAAGGAATTGAGGACGGATGGAATCGAAGAATCAAATTTTTTTTTTTACAAAGATAGCTCCGAGAGGAGAATCAAGGCAGTAAGCAGTAAATCAATTACAATCTACCAGGGAGTGAGGACTACCAGCAACACCCCTGGGAGATATCTAAGAGTCATACGCGCCACTGAGTGGGCGGCTCTGTTTGCTGAGCGGCGAACCGAGAGCAGATTGAAACTTGGACTTGAAGCCAATAGACGCAAGATCTCTTGGACAATGATCCCCCCGGGCTCGAGTGCTTTCTTGGTCACGTACGGCCTTTGAAACCAACTCCGTGTCGCCTTCAAAGTCCACCTGAAACAGACCAGAAAAAACGCACCAAGAAACCGCATCTCTACACGCACATAGTTCAAGAATAAAAAGATCTGTAATACCTGGATAAGGAATCCCTACAGCATGAAGACCCATGCCGTGGAGCCACCAAGAGGAGCTTGGACCGCACCATCTATATTTACCTTTAGCCGCTGCGGAATCGAAGAATCAATTGCGTTCAAGTAAATTTAATTTGGTAAAATAGCATTTTGTCCCCTCTACTTTGCCAACTTAACAAATAACGCTCTATATTATAGATTGTTCCTTTTACCCCTCCTACTTTGACCACTTTGTCGTTTGGGTCCTTCCGTTCTAACTTTCGTCTTCGTGACGTTAATTGATGTGCATTCATTACACCATATTAGCTCCAATAGCCATGTATTAGGTTAATTTTAATTAGTAATATAAGTATATATAATTAGATATGTGAAATCGATAAATAAAATGTGTGATTTTAAAACTCTTCGTATTTCACCATACTGTTTATGATATCTCCCCAATTTACCTCCCTAACCAATTATTTCTCTCAATTTGATAAGATACAAAGCATAAAATCGGTGTAAGAAAATGTTTATAAATATCTTACCTGAGTCTTGATAATACATATTTATTAGAAGAAGGTGTAAATGAATATTTCCTGCATTGAAATTTGCATTTACCGTAAATTTATTGTTGTATTAATGTGTTTTTTATTTTTTCATATATCTTGTATCATATCAAATATCAGGGACAAAGCTAGGTTGTTATATAGGACGGCCAACTAGTGGCGAAACTAGGGGAGCCGAGCCGAGTCCCGGCTCACCCCACTTTCAGCATCGAGCGTTGAAATTGAATGTAAATTTTTTACTTTTTCAAATCTGGCTCAGTGCAAATTTTAAATTAAGCTCAGTGTTATGTTAATTAGACGATTTGAAAACCAAATATATTTGTAAAAACTGTGTTGTTAAGAAAACCTAATATAGTTTTTTTGGTATAGTTAATAAACTTAATCATATTAACTATACGGCTATACCTTTATCTTATAGTAATATCTCATCAACATATGTAGATTGTTCAGTAAGCTAGTCATTTTACTGCGACTTATGAATGAATGAGTAAGATGGAATATTGATGATAAATTGTTTATATCAATAAAAAATCGCCGGTGACACATTGTATTTTCATTTGGTCAAGAGGAATGGTAATAATTTTTAGAATAGATGTTGGTCGAGATGAATTAGTGACAAATAACATCACATACTGAAACCAAAAAATATATCTAGCGCAATATATATAGAGAAATTTTGTTTGTTTTGATTTCGGCTCAGTGCACGTTTAGCGCCCCTGCTGCCAACTGATTCGATCCAATTCTAAACGAGATTGTTTCTTTTTAATATAGCCAAAGAACAATCCAGCCAATGGAATAACATATGGAAGATCTTAGATTTCAACAAAAAAACACCCATGGACCAGGATTTCCAGTAAGTATGTTAATATAACTCAACTAATTAAACTTACATAACAAAATTTTCATTTCTATCCCACATTACCACAGAGCTTCATATCGTTTTGTTCAGCAGTTCCCCTCCTTCTGTAATTCCTGCTTCACATGTTCAAAATCCAGAGCTTGAAATGGTGCTGGGATATGCTTTCTCAAGTCATCCAAAACCTGGAGCCGGATCTAGCTTTATGTATTCAGTAATGAAGATTACTTTTCTTCAACAGTCACTGCAGCATGATAAAGCTCAGAGATTTAGAATCAGGGTTAGTCTGATGAGATTATATAAGAGTTAATGAGTTTACCATCTTTCTGGCTTTGCAACTCGTCTTCTCTTGCCTTCTTACTTTCCATCTTTCTGGCCATTTTTGCTGTCACATGGAGGAAAATTTGTCAGTTTTAGTTAGGGTACTTTGCTGACTTGCATGACCACAAATATATTATAAAAAGGTAGGACTCATAAGCGCTAAAGCGTTGAGAAATAAGAAATGTCATATAGACCGATTCTAAATCTATTCCAACAACTTGAGTTATTGGGATGAAACAGTTCGTTATCAAAGCATTTGACCAAGAGGTTTTGAAATTGAATCTTGTTAGCCCCGGTATAATAATTTGATTTGCACAAGGTTTGGTGGACCTTCAACTTTAATCTCATTTGCGGGTTTACGTTAAGGAATGCTGGGATGTTATAAAGACCAATTCCAATAACTCAAGTTGATAGAACTTAGAAGAATGCAACTGTTACCAGAGGGCCAAGGAGGGCAAACAAGTAGCAGCAACATTTCTGTATGGAAAAGTGTAATGGCTATTGATTTATTAGATAGAGGTTCACCTTTATTTTTTCGTTTCTTTGTAGCCCTCCTTCTCTTCCTTTCTTCTTGAGTAAGTTCTACTTCTGCTTTAACGTTTCCTTTGCCTGAGAAGACTTCCTCAGGAGCCAGCATAGCGGCATCTGAAACTGCGATAGGAGCAATCTACACGAGAAAGACATAACTTGATCAGCAAGGACTTGTGATATGTACAAAAAGTCTGGACAAATAGGAAGCTTTCTTTTTACCTCTTCCATTGCAAGAGCAGGGACATTGGATTGGATCGTCATGTCCTCGATAACCTATTCATATCAAACAACAAGAAATTTATGAGGTAATAAGGGGAAACCCTTGAAAATCAATGATCGAGAGGCTTTATCAATGACAGGAAAACATACAGGTTTTGGAGCAAAGTGGAAGTGAGAAAGTGCGTCTAACTTCAGGCATATTTTCTTGAACAAGGTGCTTGCCTGCCACAAAGTTTCAAACAGGTTGGAGAAAGAATATCCGATTGGTTTCGCATTGATGGTAAGGTAAATACTGAAAAGTACATACCTCCGTCTTCTGTTCATCTGAGAAAGATAATGGAGCAGCAGATGGATTTGTCTGCCGAACATATTCCTCCTGGAATAATCAAACAATTCAACAACTGAGCTGTGAGTAGAAGTAAAATCCAAACTGCCGAAAGCCATCTGTAATTGACATCCAGCATATAGAATCAGGAAGTGAAGATAATGAAGATCACTGAAGACAAACCTCATAAATTTTGCCAAGCCCCTCGCTGCTTTTATTTTCATCCTGCAATGTTGTTTAGAAATTTGTCGCTGTTATTCACTTGTGAAAAATGTGAAGAAGAAAATGCAACAATACAAAACTAAGTGAATGCATCCTTTACCATCTGTTTCAATTCCTTTGGTGCTTTGGATGGCAAAGCAGGAGCCCTTTTAACGTCATTGAATTGTCCCTGTACATGATACCAAGATGGTTGTGAGATGGAGTTAAGTATGGTTGTGAAAACATGTCCACACGCAAATACTACTATTGCTGCATTTACAGCCACTTTCATAAGCCACAAACAACCATCAATCAGAATTCAAGCGTATTCGTGAATCATACAACTGGATTAAGCATGAGATACTTAAAAAAGGTTTTTCCCACTGAGGTATTAACCTGTTTATTACACAACTGAAACTTATTCACTTTTTGTTCTTATTCTTTTTCCAGATCAGGAGATATGAATCAAATAAGGGAACTAGAATAAAATTCTTCATTGAGTATTAAGTTCAGTAACTATTCAAAAAGATAGACAGTCCAGAAAGAAAGCACGTAATATCACATACCTCGAGGATCCTTTTTTTAATCATCTCCTCTAGTGATTGAGTAACCTCCTCAGTGATTACTGGGACAGGCCTAACATTATGCTCAAAATCTAAATCAAACTCTAATGCACTGTTCGGGGGCCTGTCTGCAGCTGTTACCTGTAGTTAATGCATCATCACACGGGACCAAAAGAGAAAACAAAAATTAGGACCAACAAATTGATTCCTAATGCAGACAACATAAGTAGTGATTGATTCCATGAAAGTACATCGCAGCACATATGAAGTTACCTCTCCCCGCATGGTCCAGATTTTTGGATCCAGATTTGCTTTCTCCAATTTCTCTATCTCAGCTCGTTTCTTCTGAAGTTCCTTTTCGTGGGTGGATAGTACTTGTGGTTTCTGTACAAGCAACAAAGAAATTCAATTTGTAAGGATACATTAGTAATACTACAGGTTATTTCGAAACCAGTATAAAAAGCAGGAAACAGACCTAAAGGAAATGAACAGTTCAACACAAAAAAAAAAAAAAAAACTTGGATTTCTAAGTGAGCACACAAAAACAATCTACCTCGTCTGGTTCCTCTTTGTCTTCCTCATCATCTGAGCTTGGACCTTCCTCCTCTTCTGAGCTTGTGTCTTCCACTCCGAACTTGGACTTCTTTTCAGGGCGTCCTTTCTTTGCACCGAAGAAGTCTTCATAACTGAACATTACGGGAAGTATGAGAGACGCAGAGTTAAGGAGTTCATATACATGTGCTATAGAATATTCAACAAAGGGACGAAATGGATGACGGTGCTCCTGTTGCTTTTCCATTACCCAATACCTCTAACCAAACACAAGCAAATAAAAAACAACAATACAAACTCCATGATACTGAGTTAACTGTTGAAGCTGAAAGCTTTGCACTTCACTAGTGGCGGGAAGCAAAATCCATGATTGTCATGTATGCATATAATAAGTTAATACCACTTCTGAGCGATCAAGCAATAAGCCTATCCAAAACTAAATCAAAATCAAAAGCACGATAGTGAACTCAAGCAAAGTTTTAAAGACCTGGCATTTCCCATATCGTCCTCTTCAACATCTCCACCACCAAAGAGATCGAGCTGTATAAAACAGAACACCACAATCAGAACAGAAAGCAAAAAGTATAAAAGGAAGCTTGAAGCTTGCCAGAAAATAGAAGAGACAAGGAGGATAAAGAGAACCCTTCACCTCATCCTCCTCCTCTTCATCATCTTCATCATCTTCACTGCCATCATCTTCATCCACCAATTTCTTGCCTTCACTTTTCTTAGACTTCTTCTTCTTTGAATCCAGCCCATAATGCTTAGCTTCTTCCTCCTCCAAATGCTCCTGCAATTCCTTTATCTTCAAAAACTTGTCTTCTATGCCTAAACCTTTCTCTTCCTCTTCTTCACTCTCCTCCTCCTCATCATCATCATCCACGTCCATATCACCATCCTCGTCGGCATTATCATCATCATCATCATCAACATCCATATCACCATCCTCAGCAAGCTGCTCCGTTTTCTTTTCCTCAATCTTTCCTCCACCAGCAACCTCGGGGACCAAAGTCTCAATTTCCTCGGGATTCTTTTCCCACTGCTTCACCCGTCGTCGAATGCCATGAGTCAACGGCTGCGTGAGAAGGTCTATCTGCTGCCAAATCTGCTCGGCGTCAAATCCATCGACTAACAGTTCATCAAACGGCAATTTTCGAACGTGAGGCCTGAGAGACGAGAACAGATGCTTTAAGGCCGCCCTTGCTGCCTCCGAAAGCGGCGGCGACGGCGCCAGCCACTGCTGTGGCTCCGTCGATTTCAGGCGGTTCAGCGCTTCCATTCCCGCTACTTCTTCGCTAGGTTTCCCCATTGCCGGTAAAAGTTTCAGCTTCTGCGGAAACAAATATTTCAGTAGAGGGATTGCTGATTAGGGTTTAAGGAATAGCCATGGTTTAAAGAGCTGTGGGTCTTGACGGAAATTAGACAGAGGAGAAGGACCATTCTGCAATTATGCAATAGTATTTTTTATTCAAAATAGCACTTTGGCCCCTTTACTTTTCTAACTTAACAAATAGCCCCCATATAAATCACTATTTTTACCCTCCTACTTTGTCCACTTTTCATTTTGGTCCTTCTATTTCATTTTTTATTTTCATGACGTTAATTAGTATGCATTCAGTACACCGCGTTAGCTCCAATAGCAATATATTAGCTTACTATATATAATTACATAGGATGAAATCGACGATAAAATGTGTTATTTTAAAACCTTTCGTATTTCATCATACTCTTCACGGTACCTCCCTAGTTTACCTACCTAACCAACTATTAGTCTCCTACCTCCAATATCTATCTCTGTCGGTAGGGGTGGAAGTTTGGGAACGGAAATCGGGAATTCCTGAACCCATTTAAGTTTTCCCAAAATTTTACTGGAATGAGACCCCGAATCCCATATTTTAATTTCAACGGGATCCCGTTCCCACAAAATTTCGGAAAAAAACAAAACGGGTTCGGGAATTCCCAATTCCCATTCTCAAACTTTCACCCTATTTAACACAACCATAACTATTTTTGTCTAACTTGGGAACCAGATTCCCGAATTTTAATTCCCATTCCCGAATTCCCATATTTAATTTGGGAACGGGAAAGGAACTTGAACTTCAGGAATTTGAAAATTTGGGAACGGGTTCCCGTTCCCTTCCAATTTCCATCCCTATATGTCGGTGCGGATATGTCCAGATTTAATGTTAAATAAAAAAGATGATAGTTGGAATGAGGATCCAAAATGCAAGTGGCAAAAGTAGGAGGAGTAAAAAGAGCGATTTATGTATAGGGGTTATTTGTTAAATTGGAAAAGTAGAAGGGGAAAAGTGCTATTTTTCCTATATATATATTATCTTAAAACTCGAAAACAAAACAAATAAAACTAACAGATAAACAAACAGACAAAAATTCGATTGAAAGCTCGAAAACGAAAATCATTTCCGATAACCTCCACGCCTCTGCTCTTTTCCTCCGTCGTCTCTCTGTTTTCGCCGTCTCCGGTTGCTGAGGATGACAGTGGTCGGGAGTACGAATAGATTCAACTGCAGGGATCCTTAATTTTGCTTAATCCAATTCCAATTCACACGCGTTTTGAGGAGGTTCGTCCTTTGATCCGATTGAATATTTTTTATTATCGTTCCTCTGTGTCCGATTCAGTTTTCCCGGAGCTGAGATTTATAATTTTGAGTTTAGATACTATAAGATAGGAGTGAACCTGATGATTAATGGCGACAGTGCCCCCCTGGGTACGAGTACCGATCGAGATACTTTCGGTTTATCCGCAGCGAAATTGGAAGGGGGTGGTGGATCGACGGGTTCGTTGTCGGATTACTCTTCGTGTGGAGAATCGGAATTTGATCGCTACTGTAGCGCAAATTCGGTGATGGGGACACCCAGCGTGTGTAGCTCGTTTGCACCAGCTAATGAGTTTCTGGATTCTGAGTTTGGTTCTTCGAGGAGTTTGGATGATTTTAGTTTGGGAGGGGGGATCGATAGGGATGTGGAAGGGAGGAAGCTTTCCAAGCTTTCGAATTCAGGTGTAGATTGCTTGAACGGGGAGGTTGATGGGGTAGATGTCAACAGTAGAGTGATTTCACGGGATGCTGGAAGGATCGTTGGAGATAGTAGTGGAATGGCAGGTTGGCTGGATGCTGTTCAAGAGGGAAATGTGACAGGTAGTAATGATGGGCTTGGAAAGATGTCTTTGGGAGAAGTGGCTGTTGAAGAAAATGATGGTTTTTCAAGTAGGTTGGCGTCGGAAATGGTTTCACACCATAACGCAGAGCAAGTAGGGATGGAGGTAGAGGAAGATGGGCTATCATGTACAAATGGGCATTCTGAGGATGATGATGATTCGATGTATGGCTGTGGTTCAGATGATGAAAACAGGAAGAATTTGTATATCCAGGGAAAGATACAGTACAGCAAGAATGTAACAAAAGAGAATGACAATCCACTACACATCAATTCATCTGTCGCTTTTGGTTCGGACGATTTTGATGATTTTGAGCAAGAAACCATTGGTGGGAATCTGACTTCTCTTACCTTGGATGAATTTCAGGAACTAGGAACTCAAAAAACTGTTTTCAGCTCTATGCCCATTACTGTGGAACCAGTTGCTGGTCCAACTAAGATGGGTGGACATGTGACAGAGGCTCTCCCCGCAGTAGACTAGTTGCAGATTTTGGGTCAGATGAGACTTCTGGTGGTTGTCCATTAGGTCCTACATGTTCACGAAATTCAGAAATGGACCAATTGGAAGGAGTAAGAGATATTCCCGTAGCGAGTTGCCAGCTCAGAGAAGCTGATGGATTGTCCAAAGTTCATAGAAGTACATCATCCCTTGGGTCTGGTCTTTCAAGCCTTTGTGGACTGGACCAAGAAGATGCGAGTGACAATTGTCTTTCTTATAACAACAGTGGTTCTAATGTGACGCTTTTTAAGAACAGTTCCATCAGTGATATAATAGATTTGGAGCTGGATCCTCTGGACAGAAAAGATTCTGCAGGGTTAAAACCGCTTAGTCTAAGTTCTGATAAACAAATGGAGCCACAAGGTACTGGAAATGAGGACCTTGGTTTTATCCTTAGTCACCAAGCCTTAGAAAAGCAAGCGGCTAAGAGTGTAGAAGTAAAAGTTGATCCTCCCCTCACTCATCATTCTGGTACAGTGTTCTTTGATGATCATGAATGGACCTCTGCACATTCAGCGCTTCAGGATGATACTGGTGAAATATCGGGAGTCACCTCAGCTTTGACTGTTACTTCTGAGAATCATCAAATGACAAAAGAGGTTAGTCAGAATCTTTTTATTGCTGTGGGCTTTCATGTATTAGTATGACTTTTACCCTTCAGCTTATGCATGGAGAGCAGGTAAAGGCTGCATTATGTGTGTATATAGTGCATCATCCCCTGTAATGTATAATCTCAACGTATTTAAATTATCGCTAGATAAAGTGCTGAGTTTCCATCTCCAATTGGTGTCTTTAGTTTTAAGTTATGTTTTGGTCTATAAGCTGGGCAAAATAATATGTGTGGTAGTACTGAGGATTTATGCATGAAAGCTGAGGCTTTGAGGTCTTACCTTTTGCTTTGAATATTCTGTCAGTTAGGAAATGTGGAGCTCAATGAATTTTATGATGAGGTTGTCAATGAGATGGAAGAAATTCTACTTGATTCCAATGAGTCTACAAGGCCAGAGTTCCTCCGGGGTAATCTCAGTTTCCACTCACACCCAACTTTGCCTCAAAGAGACGGTGGGAGAACTGCATCTACTTCTGCAACAGTTGATACTTATTCCTTAACCAAACAGTTGACAAAAATTGATGGAGCTGATGTAGTGGGTGCAAAACAGAAAAGAGGAGATGTTTCCTTGAGTGAAAGATTAGTTGGAGTTAAAGAATACACAGTCTATACTATAAGAGTGTGTAGTGGTAAAGATCAATGGGAGGTTGAACGCAGATATCGAGATTTTCTGTCACTACACCGTCAGCTCAAATCATTGTCTGCTTATCAAGGGTGGTCTCTTCCGCTGCCCTGGTCATCTGTGGGAAGGGAGTCCAAAAATTTACTTGGCAGTGCCTCTCCAGATGTTGTTTCGGAAAGAAGTGTGCTCATTCAGGAGTGTTTACATTCAGTTCTGGTGCCTGGACTCTTTTCCAGCCTTCCTAGTGCATTGTGTTGGTTTTTGTGTCCTCACGACTCGTTACCTAGTTCTCCTGTGTCAGAAACACAATCTGCTGGTTCAAGAAGTTTTGGTACTTATGGGAAGACAATACACCTGATTGTTGAAATCCGGCCTTACAAATCTATGAAACAATTGTTAGAAGCACAACGTGACACTTGTGCTGGATGCTACAAGCATTTTGGTGCCAGTAACACACTTATACTTGATTTTGCCAAGACTCTTGGTTGGGGAAAGCCTCGGCTATGCGAATACACTGGTCAATTGTTTTGTTCTTCTTGCCATACAAATGACGCTGCAGTTTTGCCAGCACGAGTGCTTCATTATTGGGATTTCACCAAATATCCAGTCTCTCAGATGGCTAAGTCATACCTGGATTCCATACATGAGCAGGTAAATTTGAGGTTTACAACTTGTCTTCGGTTGGTATAACATGTCAGAGTTTAGACTAACAGAGTGTGCCGTGCACACTTGAGAAGCTGTGATACATCATTAGAAAAAAACTGTGATACAGATGTGCAGAAATTCTTACTTCTAAAATTTCAAGAATCTTGGTCTATTGATGTATTACACGTGTATTAGGTATATTTTATCATACATAACTCAGATTGGACATTGTTTTAGTTAATCTGAGACGGTGTTGGGTACTTTGTTTTGCAGCCAATGCTCTGCGTTAGCGCAGTTAATCCTTTCCTGTCTTCCAAGGTACCAGTAATGCACCATGTTATGAGTGTCAGGAAGAGATTAGGAAGTATGCTTCCCTATCTTCGCTGCCCATTCCGCAGGAATTTGAACAAAGGACTTGGTTCCCGAAGATATCTTCTTGAAACAACTGATTTTTTTGCCCTCAGAGACCTCATCGATCTCTCGAAAGGAGCTTTTGCAGGTTTGCCATCTACACAAGCTAATTGTTACTTATTATAGAAGAGGAGAAGAATATTTGTATTTTCTCTTATATAAACTGAACAACATTGGACAGTATTTATACAAGAGATAACAGTCTAGGGAAGGAAGGAGTACAGCTGTTACAGCTGTATAGAAATAAATTCTGCCTAGGGACTGCACAGTACAACTCACCATAGAACCTAGAGCCATAGAATAATTACTAATGACAGAAAATATCTTCTTAATTCTAACACTCCCCCTCAAGCTGGTTCGAAGATATCCTTAAGAGCCAGCTTGGACTTCAAGTAATCGAACTGTCCCTTCGGAAGACTTTTTGTTAAGATATCTGCAGCTTGCTCAGTCGTAGAGATGTAGGGTATACAAATTGTCCCACTGTCAAGTTTCTCCTTGATGAAGTGTCTGTCAACTTCCACATGCTTAGTCTTGTCATGGGATACAGGATTATGAGCCATAGCAATTGCTGATTTGTTATCACAATAAATCCTTATGGGAGAAGGAACACTCATTTTCAGTTCCTTCATGATCCTTTGGATCCAAATAACCTCACAAATTCCCAAAGCAAGAGATCTTAGTTCTGCCTCGGCACTGCTTCTTGAGACAGAAGTTTGTTTCTTGCTTCTCCAAGTGACAAGGTTCCCACCAACGAACGTACAATAACTCGTGGTGGACCTACCATTGTTCACATCTCCAGCCCAATCTGCATCGGTGAAAGCTTCAATTTGTAGGTGGTCTCCCTTTCTAAACATCAAACCCTTGCCAGGAGATCCTTTAAGATATCTCACAATTCTATAGGCAGCCTCGAAATGCATTTGACTAGGAGAGTGCATAAATTGGCTGACAATACTAACTGCAAAAGATATATCTGGTCGTGTATGTGAAAGATAAATCAACTTACCAACCAGCTTCTGATATCGTTCAATATCCTTGACTTCATCTTTCTGACTACTTCGGAGTTTCAGGTTCTGTTCCATCGGAGTTTCTGCTGGTTTGCAGTTTGTCATCCCTAGCTCATTGAGAAGATCTAGAGTATACTTCCTTTGGTTCACAAATAAGCCCTCTCTAGATCTGGCAAACTCCATTCCCAGAAAGTATCTTAGGGTTCCCAAGTCTTTTATCTCGAACTCATGAGCCAACTTCAGCTTCACTTTTCCAATTTCATCCAAGTCATTCCCAGTCACAATAATGTCATCTACATACACTATTAGAACAACCATTTTATGCAGATTTGTATGTTTGATGAATAAAGTGTGATCTGCCTGACTTTGATAAAAGCCAAATTTCTTGATTACCTGACCAAATCTCTCAAACCACGCCCTAGGAGATTGCTTGAGCCCATACAACGATTTCCTCAGTAGGCAAGCTTTCTTTTCCCCAAATTGTGCTTCGAAGCCAGGTGGAAGGGCCATGTAGACTTCCTCATTCAGTGTTCCATGTAGGAAAGCGTTCTTTACATCAAGTTGGTAGAGGGGCCAATTGAGGTTCACTGCAATAGATAGCAAAATTCGAATGGAATTCATTTTTGCTACCGGGGCAAAAGTTTCGTTATAATCAATCCCAAAGGTTTGTGTAAAACCCTTTGCCACCAAGCGTGCTTTGTATCTTTCGATACTCCCATCAGCCCTGCATTTGATTGTGAAGACCCATTTACATCCAACAATAGCTTTTTCCTTTGGTAGATCAACCACAACCCATGTTTGGTTGTCAATGAGGGCCTTCATTTCCTCTTGTACTGCTGCTTTCCAATTCTTGTCACCTAGAGCTTCTTGGATAGTCCTAGGCACTTTCAGATTTGACACACTCGACACAAATGCCTTATAAGAATCAGTAAGCTTGGCATAAGACACATATTTGGATAAAGGGTATCTAGTGCATGTCCTAGTTCCCTTTCTTAAGGCAATGGGCCAAGCAGAGTCGGACTCAAGTTCATAAGGAATTTCAGGAGGTTCAAGGTTTTGAATGTTACTAACCGTGGGTTCAGAATTAGACTGGTGTTCAGAGACAGGAGGTGGTTGAGAACTTTTGTCAGGATCAGTCGACTGAACAGGGTCTTTACCAAGAGCTGGAACTTCAACTCCTGATTTTGACTTCTTTCTGGTGTAAACCTGAAGTGGTCGGTCGGTCCTTTTTGAACCCTCGTTCTGTACTTCTCCTTCCACTGTTGACTCATCATTTTGAAGCAAGGTTGCCTTAGGATTAAGGTTAGAAACTTTATGTTTGGAGGTTTCATTTTCTTGGTCAATAATGAGAGGAATGGTTGGATCAATTTCCCAAAAAATCTCTTCAATGGACTCGGATTGATTGGTTCCCTGCTCCCCCTGAAGAGAATTTTTTGGGTAGAAAGGATGTTGCTCATAAAAGGTAACATTCATAGACACATGAAGTTTTTTTGTATTTGGATCAAAACACTTGTACCCTTTTTGACTTGCAGCATACCCAAGAAACACACATTTAGCAGTTTTTGGGTCAAGCTTGCTGCGAGCTTGTTCAGGGATTAACACAAAGCAAGTACACCCAAAAATTTTTAAAGGAAGATCACTTGTTAGACGGAGGGATGGAAAAAACAGTTGTAGCTGATGAAGAGGGGTTTGAAACTGAAGTACCTTACTGGGCATCCTATTAATTAGATATGTGGCCGTGAGAATGGCATCACCCCAGAGATACTTAGGTAGATAGGAAGAAAACATTAAAGCCCGAGTTACTTCAAGAAGATGACGGTTCTTTCGTTCAGCAATTCCATTTTGTTGGGGGTATCCCTACAAGTGGATTGATGAACTATTCCTTTTTCTGTGAAAAAATCCTTCAAATTATTGTTAAAATATTCTGTACCATTGTCAGTTCGGAGTATAGAAATCTGAGTTTGGAACTGATTGCAAATGAACTGAAAAAATCCCTTGAAAATATTGCAAACATCAGATTTTTGTTTCATCAAGAAGGTCCAAGTCATTCTAGTGTGATCGTCAATGAACGTAACAAACCACCTGAATCCAGTTCGTGTTTGGACTCTTGATGGTCCCCACACGTCACTATGAATCAGATAGAATGGCTTGGATGGTTTATAAATGTGAGAAGGAAAAACAGTTTTGTGGTCTTTGGCCATTCGACAAGAATCACAATGAAAAACTGACATTGAAATATTTTTGAACAAACTGGGAAATAAATGTTTTAAGTAGGGAAAACTAGGATGTCCTAGCCTATAATGCAACAACTTGATTTTGTCAACAGCAGAGTTTGAACTGGTACAGACCATGCCATACCCCTTTTTTTCACCAGAATTGATCTCGTCAAGGTAGTAAAGTCCATCTCTCAACTCAGCCCTGCCAATCTCCTTCCCCGAGTTCAAGTCCTGTATGATACAATGAGAAGGATGAAAGGTTATACTACAGTTTGAGTCTTTTGTGAGGCATCGGATCAAAAGAAGATTACAAGCAAGTTTAGGGACGTGTAGGACATTTTGGAGGGTTAGGGTTTTTGAAATTGGAATTTGTCCCTTACCAGCAATAGAAATAGAATTTCCATTTGCAACATTAACATGGTTATACCCAGATTCAGGTTGATAGGAATTAAAGATATAAGGGCTATTGGTCATGTGATCAGTTGCACCTGAATCCAAAATCCAAGCTTTTGACTCTTTGTAGGCAGAAAAAGTCGAGTGTATCTTACTTGAATGTGCCAACAAACCACTAGAATTACCAGGTGATGAGAGTTGGGTTTTTAGCAATGTCACCAGTTGATCGAGTTGCTCCTTGCTAAAAGAATTACTGTTGTTTTCAGCATGATAACTTTTGGCAGCTGGCTTGTTTCTTCTCTTTTCTGGATGGAGAAACCAACACATGTCCTTGGTGTGGCCAATTTTTCCACAGTGGTCACATTTTTTAGGTTCTTTCTCCATCTTCTGTGAGCCTCCATGTTTGGCAGCAACAAGAGCTTCAGAGGATTGTTGGGATTTATTCACCTTGAAGGCAGAATTTTCATGGACAGCGGAAGCTGATTTTTTTCCCAACATTAGCTTCCTTCGGGACTCTTCTCGCCTCACTTCAGAGTAGGCTTCACCAATAGATGGCAGTGGTTTTCGAGCAATGACCCGACCACGTACCTCATCCAAATCATCATTCAGACCAGAGAGGAATTTGTACACCTTGAGTGTATTTTCCCTTGATCGGTGGTGTTTTGCATCTTTCTGTGATTCCCATTCGTAGTCATCAAAGGCATCGAGATCCTGCCAAATCCCTTTTAGGATGTGGTAGTACTTGGTGACTGATAGATCTCCTTGAGTGATAGTAGCAAGTTGTAAAGTCAGCTCATAATACTGAGATTGATTGTCAATATCTGAGTAGACTTCAGCAACATCATCCCATAAATCCTTAGCTGAGAAGTACCCAACATACTGGCTTCCTATGTCTTCCACCATAGAGTTAACCAACCATGTGATAATGGTTCCATTGTCGGAGTCCCAAGCTTCGAATGTAGGATCATCCTCCTCTGGTTGTGGCTTTGCTCCAGTGATATATCCAAGCTTCTTTCTGCCTCTGAGATATGTGCGGACTGCCTGAGACCAGCGGAGGTAGTTTGTTCCATTGAACTTGATATTAGTGATCTGGACATGATGTCCCTCAGAGTTATTTTCTGAGTTTATCTGAACTTTGGTTTCAGATGTTTCATCATGATCTTTTGCCATGATTAATGAGAAAGAATAGTTGAGATTCAGACCGTAGTGGCTCTGATACCACATAGAAGAGGAGAAGAATATTTGTATTTTCTCTTATATAAACTGAACAACATTGGACAGTATTTATACAAGAGATAACAGTCTAGGGAAGGAAGGAGTACAGCTGTTACAGCTGTATAGAAATAAATTCTGCCTAGGGACTGCACAGTACAACTCACCATAGAACCTAGAGCCATAGAATAATTACTAATGACAGAAAATATCTTCTTAATTCTAACACTTATATATTTTGATGCTAATCAATGTTGGTTTTATTGCATTTCTTATCACTAAACTTTGCGACTAACACAGCGGTCACTTAACTTTAACTTTTAACTACCAATCTTAAAAGTCCTTCAATAATAGTAACAGCACCTTTTTAAGTGGAAACTTTCTATGTCAATTATGCAGTAACAGACTGTAATCCTGGTCCAGCCTCGATTTTAGCTCTTCCCTGTTATTTATCTTTGCAGACTTATGGTAGTGTTCATTTGGCCATATGAATGCAAGCTTGTTTGAACCGTTTATGCTTTATGGGAAAGAAGTCCAGTTGACTGCCTCGCCTCGAACATTATAAAGCAAGTACCAAGAACAGCGAGAAAGGATTTCAAGAACATAATAGCTTAGTGTTTGTTTATATCTAATCTCCAACCCAGCAATCCCTTATCTGACTTTCTATCTGTCACTGGCTGCTTCCTTTCCACTGGGGAAGCAAGTTCTTCAGCGACATGGTTTTTGCTTTTAGTTTGCTTATTTGCTCATGTTTTGCTCTCTTGTCTTGACGTTAAGTTTTGAACCTTGGATGTTTTCCTCTAAGGCTGTCTTTCAGTATATTTGTTACCATCCTTATCCTCTCTTGATGCAGCCCTCCCTGTAATGGTTGAGACTGTTTCTGCCAAAATTCGGGAGCATATAACAGAGCAATGCCTTGTATGCTGCGACGTGGGAATCCCGTGTGGTGCTCGACAAGCTTGTGATGATACTTCTTCTCTTATATTCCCTTTCCAGGTCTGCATTCTTACCCTACTCAATTTCGTGTTCTTCGCCAATTTATCATTAAGAAAACTTCGTCGATGAAACCACCAAACATGACAAATTTTCGTACGAGGCCGGATGGATACCATAAACTACCCAATTGTTGTTTTTCTCTTGTTTCTGGTATCCTCTAGCCTGAACTTTTGTTAAAGTCTATAACTTTTGTTAAACAGGAATCTGAGATTGAGAGGTGCTCATCCTGTAACTTGGTGCTACATAGATCTTGCTTCAGAAAGCTTCCAACCTGCTCGTGCGGAGCACGTCTAGGAGGGATCGATATCGCTACTTCATCGAATAGATCAAACCAACTTGTCCATAACGAGTCATTGGGAAGATCAACATCTTTCTCAACCGCACGACTACTGTCGGGACTGTTCTCGAAAGGAAAGGAACACAAAGCGAACGATAGTAAAGACGGCAACACTGTGATCCTAATGGGTTCCTTGCCGACTACAACACTTCGTAACGATCCGTAAGCATCAACTCGGGACAAAACGGAAGGTATCTCCATACCATTGTAGCCATAATTTGAGGTTAATTAGGTTGAAAAGGTTCTCTGCATATTTCATTCTTTGTAACTTTCATTCTTTTTCAGATGATATTGTTTGTAACACGATATATTTATACTTGAAAAATAGAGATTTTATTGAAGAAAATAAAACATTATTATAACTAAACAAAGGAAATAACAGATGACAAACTACAATCAAAAGGAATAAGAAAATTGCAAATTAATAAAGAAGCAAGAACATTATATTCCCCAGAAGATCACATCTGACTGCATTCTGGAGGTCTCTCCATGTGTTGCAGCTTATTACTTCCTCCATAGCCTGAGTTGTTCATATCATTATTCAATCCATCATCCTCATTGTCGTACTCATCCTCTTCGTCCTCGTCCTCGTCATCCTCCTCATCTTCGTCATCGTCCTCATCCTCGTCATCGTCCTCATTCTCGTCATCGTCCTCTTCATCGCCCTCGTCCTCATCATCGTCATCTTCAAGCCAACTATCGTCAGCACGAACAACAGCCTCCCCAGTGAACCAAGACACAGCACGCGGCACGATCTTCTCCTGAATGGTAGCACCCATGTGATAGTCCAATTCAATCTTAGTCTGAAGCTGATCAGAACTCTCTTCATCCAATTCCTCCTTATTCTCCGGAACAACCGGAGGCTTAAAGAAGTTGAAGAAGCTATCACAATCCTCTGTTTTCTTCACAGCCTCCTTACCATTCCTCCTCAACACTCGAGTCCTCTGCGTCAAGCACTTCCCCGGATACCATTCAATCTCCGTCCCAGTAACTTTCTCCAGTTCGGGAGCATCATAACCGTCGTGTTCATTCGTCATGTGATACGTCTTGGTCAGGACAGAGTTCTTGAAATAAGGATTAGCATCAAAGAAGAACTCAAGCTTGAATCCTTTATCAAGATTCAACTTCTGATCATCGTCGAGTAATGGGCTGCATTTAATGTCTCGCAACTGACACTAGAGCTGCTTCGTCCCGATCAGTAATCTCCTCCGTTAAGACCTCGTTGTTCTTCATTACGGTCAGCCAAAACTCCGGAACACCTTCTTCGCCATTGACGATTTCGTAGCGCTGGGAGTAGAGTGGCTGGAATAGGGTTTGATACTTGGACAGGATAGCTGCTCTCTCCGACAAGAATCTGGAATGGACCTCATCATGTTGCGTCTGGATGTCAATGAGACGTTCCACGCGGCTGCGTACTATGGGATCTAAGTCCTCCAAAGTCTTCTGCAGCAGCTGCTGCTTGTGATCAACGTTTTCTGCTTCTTTGGCCATGTTGCTGCTACTTGTTTGATCGAGCTCTTCAATCTGAGTTTCACAGAGGAAAACTGTTTGATCTGTGTGCTTTGATTGATTGTGAATTGGGAATTGGGTTAAGGTTGTTTATATAGAAGCATAAGCATGGTACAAAGTCTATACGGACAAGGAAAAGAAGACTCCCAAGTCCTAGCATAACAAGGATTCATCAGCTATACAGGAATAATTAATTAGTTTGTTTTGTTGTGTTTTCCTTTAATAAGGAAAATTTGACCGTCTTATTGGGCTTTTTGGGCCCGTTATCTGTCCTGCTTGTGGGCCGCGCTTAGTGGTACATTTTCTAATATAGGGGTTGTTTGGTAAGGGTGATATTGAATTCAATAGCACCCAATATCATATCATGCTATTTGTCAATACCCTTGTTTTTCTTAACTTAGTTATCTAGCTATTGGGTGCTAAAGATGGGGTGTTTAATATCCTCCTCTAGAGGTGGATTTCTAAAAGTGAAGAGTGATATTGTAATTTTCGGACATATATGCCCCTTCTATTCTTGTTCTATTACATGCTACTCATCATTGTCATCAATGCCTTCCCCTCTCTCCCCACCTTCCTCAGTTGCTCCAAATACTCGTTCTCCGTGCGGGTAAGCTTACCCTTTGGCAAAATACATTGGAACTAACCTTTAATCCGGCCTCCAAACAAGAGCTGCAGTTGGTGCCGCTGGAGACATCGCCTCTGCAAGAGATATGGACCGGGATGAGAATTCCAACTTGATGGATCCAATCGGAGATGGTGACAATCCCGGCGCAGCTGGAAACATTGGAGACGAAATGATTGGGGTCGTTGAAGCAGCAAGGGACGAAGGAGTCCGAGAGCTGGAATAAGGAGGTGTCACGGAGGTGCAGGGCAATTCCGATACCGAAGAGATTGAGGAGGGTCCGACAGCAATGGCGACCGTCGGCGAGCTGGCAGAGGGATGTTTCCCATGGGACTGTACATGAGGAGGTGATGGTGTTGATGAAGTTGGTGCGGTGCGGCTAAGCTTTCCCTTTGCCGACTCGATCTCCGCAGGACTCCGCAATACAAATCTCAGATTGGCTGGGTTAGTAGTAGTTCCTCAATGGGGATTTTCACTCAGCCAAGCCATTTTAATTGGGGTCCCTTTCTCTTTAGCATTGAAAAAAGTGTGCAGTAGTTCTGAGTTCTTCAATCTTGCTTACCAAACAAGAGTAGAGAGATTAATTAAATACAAGAAAATAGATAAGGCTTTGTAGCTTTGGTACCATATGCATGAATTGTGTTGTTGAGTCCATTGTAAGCAAGGCTATATGTTGAACCAGCAGTACTTGAGCTTGTATGATTTGAGGGAATCTTGTGAGATCAGGATCTTTAATTTGGGATCACCATCGTTGCTGTATTACTGGCAGGGAGAAGCCTAGGCCTGATTTCTGCTGAATCTTTGGGTATTCCCTGTTTCATTGTGATTCTGATCAAGTATTGGTGAAGATCATTCATGAGTTAGAACTTCTTCCCTTTTGTTTCCTTTCTACTTTTCTGGAATTTGTGTGTTTCCCTTCTTCCCTTTTGTTTCCTTTCTACTTTTTATGGAATTTGTGTGTTTCCCTTCTTATGATTGTTCTTGTCCCTTTTACCTGTAAGCTAAGTGAAACATTGTTTGTGGGACAAGGACAATAACACTCTTCCCCTGGAAGATGTGAATTTGCAGAAAGATGTGAAGAAGCTGCTTGGAGTTGCCTAGATGATGTTGTGAAACTATAGTCCGTTATCAGTCTATGAGACCATATAAGGATTATGGTTCAAATAAGAAAGGAAACAAGCTTTTAAATAATGCAGGCCTTTTAACTTTCTAGTATAGAGCTACATTGCATCAACTCTGTTTGTATTTCTTATATGAGTGTAATAATAGTAGTAGTAATAGTTGTCTTCTTTCTTATTCTCCTCTCTTGCTCCATGTATAACCAATCAAGTGCTGCCATATCAAAACAGAAGTGGTTTTTTGACAAATGTTTTAAAAAATCAGAGGATTTAAACCATTTAGAAGAAGGAAATAATTATGGACTTGTCTTCTTGGCAAAGGGAAGCCCTTATACAGGTGAGGACAAAATTGAGGGTATGGTTGTAATTGTATAGTCAAACACTCCTTAGTAAATATCACTCTAAACAAACAAGAATATTGTACAATGGGACCCTAAATCTCAATAACACCTTAATAACTAGCTATCTTGAATATCATGATATTCGAGATAGCCCATACCAAACGACCCCATAGGGAATTCTGTAATTCCGAACACAATTAGTGGTGATGTGGCAAAATGGTCGGAATATGCTATCGTTGGTGACTACATGACTGAATCGTAATTCGATTCAAAATTTCGGGACCAGTCCATAACATTATGAAGTTTCAGGGATTATTTTGTAACCCGACCCAAA
Source organism: Linum lewisii (assembly GCA_034768395.1). Classification (NCBI taxonomy): domain Eukaryota; kingdom Viridiplantae; phylum Streptophyta; class Magnoliopsida; order Malpighiales; family Linaceae; genus Linum; species Linum lewisii. The sequence continues at coordinate 4,333,742 of CM068300.1, read as the reverse complement.
GTTTCAGAATGTATTAAATATTTGACCCAAATCTCGATGGTAAAACGCATAAACTCTCCTTATGTTATCTTCTTGATATATATAAAACTGATAAATAAAAAAACCCCAATGCTCCACTTGTTCGAATTAATTTGACTACATACATTGAAAATTTGTCGCGAGGATAGCAATTTTTTTCTAGGACATCAATTTTCACCTTTCATTGGTTCAAAATTACTATAAATGGTTCAATTTCTAACAACTGTCATATTTGATTCCGCGATCCACTTAACGCTATCGAAACTTGCAAGTAGAATAGCTCGTCGCACCGTAAATTATATTGAAAATTCAATCACAAAGCAGAATGCAGATCTCTTGAACAACTAACTCATTGCCAAGTTAGTTTCTGCATTGTTTCTTGCCAACTCATCATGCAATTAACATTCAAGGATCTGACATTACTGTTTCCCAACATAATGCCATATTTTATTATCTCCAGCAGCTGCAACAAATAATAATATGATCCACATCATTGCCAAAGATTCCATTTCAGGGAGACATAACAGCTAATCAGTGTTCATGAATGAACGTTGACAATCTTGCAAACTTACCAGTAAGTAAAAAAGTTGAAAACTTTTCATCTGGGTCCTTGTAATTTCTAGAGTTTTTTTTACCTTAGGAGATTGAGATGGATAGATGTAATAACTGTTATGAACCGACTTGTGCAACAAGTTGGGGGCCACGGGGGCTTCAATAAGCCCTTACCGGGATTCGAAACCTTGACCTCTCGTTGGTCAAGAGCTCTAATACCATACATGTCAAAAACTGTTGCATCCCAATAACTCGAGTTGTTGGGAGATGATTTGAATGGGTGTTTACTAACCAACATAACATGATATATTGGAAATGTACTCAGCAAAGTTTGTATAATGTCTCCATTAGTTTCCATTGATTCATTGTTGGGTCCAAAACTGTTGTTTCTATACAAGATTGTGTGTACCTATATATACAAGAGATACTGTTAATTTTTCTATCTAGTGAAAGATGTTGAGAAGAGAAACTCTAGTTTTAATCATTCTCCTGTAGAGGCACTCGGTTCCTTCTTCGAGATCTTGAATGCGTAACTCCAGATCTTTCAAATGCGTCTGAATACTGTCGTGTTTGTTAGTTTTGCTTCCTAGTAGAGCTTCCAATGAGGCATCCACAGCTGTGAATACATTCATTTCTTGCTCATTAGCCATCTTCTTCTGGTGCTTTAGCTTGGAAACAAATGACCATCCTTTTGGCCTCGAGACTGAGACGAGCTAAGCTAAGGACTCTAACACGCTGACTGTAATAGATTCCACATCTCTGAAGACTGCAACGATCTCCGGGTTTTCGTTGCTGTTAGATTCAATGCTCTTCAGGTTCTTCAACGCTTTCTGAATCGACTTCCTGACTGTCTTTCTTTTGGTTAACTATTGCTTCACATCGCTCTGATCTAGACCTTCTTGATTTCTTCGGATGATGGATTGAAGTTCGCAAACGGATTCCTTCATTTCAGACAAGGCATCTTTGGTAGTGTTGCAGAAGTCTAGGAGTCTGAGAGATCCATCCAACATCTGGTTCAGGAACTTCTGATCTTGGATCAATGCTTGTTGGTTAAGTGGCAATTGGAATAACTTGTCAACACAATCATGTACATCCTGAAGATTCCTCAGGTTGTCATATATGGATGATGTAGATGCAGCTTGTGAGCTTCTCAATCTGCAGATGTTCTCTTCGAGTTCCGAAACAAAAGGGTGTGGCCTCGAAGGCAAACTGTTGGATCGAACGTGGAGAGATGTGGCTTCCATTTTTCGGTATATTGAAAAGTATGTAACTTCTTGTATTGAGTTGATTGAGCAAGAGAATCAGATGGGTTCTCCTCTGGTATGGGATTGGGACTATATATTGACAGATGAGATGTTTTGGATCTAAACAACTATATCAGCATTGTCTGTGCAATGTCTCCAGTTACAGCAGAATTTCGGTTTGGCGAGAGACAGTGCATCGACATTGTTTGAAATGTAACATATCAGCATATGCATGAATCAAATAAACATATTCAGGAACAGAACATGATTACAGAGGATTCCAAAGCCAATCATACAGATCTTGTCTCCGGTTTGTCTCGATGCAAAATCATAACTTCATGAGTGTGGTTTGTTGTCCTCCCCACAAGTGCTACGAATGGTACGGTTAGGATTGATTACATCAAGAAAATCATGCAGAAACATAATGTTGGGATTTGGTTGGAAATATATCAAATTCATATGCACATGTGAAATTAAAAATTGCAATGATTCCTCTTGTCTCTCTTGTGTTTCTCCCTTCTCTATATAAACTTGTTATAGATGCCATCAGAGTCACTGCAGATCATCTCCTACTTCCAAGAAAGTCGAAAAATGGCAGCGACCACCTCCCACGCTCGATCCAACAGTTTACCATCGACATCACACCCGCTAGTTTCAAAAATCGACGAGCAAGTCTGCAGGTTGAGACAGTCTCAAGCTACTTCCACATCATTATCATCCATAAGCCACAAGCTAAATGTCCTTCAGGATGTGTATGAGTGTGTTGACAAGTTGATTCAACTTCCATCAACTCAACAAGCCATGATCCGTGACCAAAACTGCTTCAACGAGCTTTTAGATGGATCCCTCAGGCTCTTGGATCTGTGCAACACAGCCAAGGATGCCTTGTCAGAAACGAAAGAGTCTGTTTCCGAACTTCAATCCGCTATACGTAGAAGGCAAGGAGATTTGATAGCCGAAACCAAAAAATATATGAACTTGGTGAACCGCCCGGTCGTTGTTCGGGGTTCAACCAAATAAAAACTACTAATGCTAAAAAGCGTATAGCAGATCGTATTCCGAGGGCTTTCTATGATTGGTTACTTCAGAACTAGCAAAATACTCAAAGGTAAACACGTTGTGCGTGGTGTGAGTTCCACGACTTCTACTTCTAAGAAATGCAGAAAAATTAAAAAGATTAAACTAAAGCAGATTGGGAATTAGGGTTTGAAAACAAGGATGACAGACGAACTTAGACTTTGAATCCCCCTTCGTTCCCCAGAGCATTGGCAATCAACAGATCAGCGGATTTCGATTCTCATTCAATCAATTACTAAGACACCACCATAACTCCTTACCCTTAGGTTTAAGACCGGCGAACGTTCGCTCTATCCGTTCTAACTACCAAGATTAACTAGCCGCCCGGGTACGGTCGCCTCTCGCAACGACTTAATTAACTGGTGCAATTACTAATGAATAATGAGTTACTCTTGCAGTGAATTAACCCTAACCGGTTCCTACGAAAGACACGCTCCAATTATAAGGTTAATTGTTCAATTCGATGTTCTAAAGTAAGGCGAGCGTTCGCTTCTATCCTTAGCTTAACCAGAATCTAATCTAGGTGATCAATCCAGACAAGAAACATGAACAATGAAGAACGAATCAAATATGAAAAAGAACTGATTGAATTTCGAATCTAATCACCGTCGATCCGTGACCGCTTTAAAGCCCTGAGTCACTTAGGGTTCATCTAGTCTAAGCTCTAAAGGGTTTAGCTACTCATGATTATTACAAAAGAAACAAAAACAAGGAAAGAGTTCATCATTGAGAGGAAGAACAGAAAAGAATCTGAAAAACCTAATTTAGACGACTCTGGCAGACTTCGATCTTCGGTAAGTTACACTCCTAGCTCCGGTTCTCTGAGATGGAAGGGATGGCGTCACGATCTCTATCCGGCTCTTCGAACTCCAACTCTTCGCTCCAGAACTTGAGAGGATTCTGATTCAAAAGTTGTGTTTTGTGAATTATGATTGTATTGAATGCCTCCCCCGTTTTGGGCCGCCGGGTTAAGTATTTATACTTAACCCTAACTGATCCGGAATAGTGTATTATTTTCGCCGAAAATTCCTTAAGAATTTCGGCGAAAATTCCTTTGTGTTCGGGAGTGCTTTCTCTGCCTTGTATTTTCGGTCCGAAGAGTACAATGTTTTCGCCGAAGATGTCCTTTGACTCGACACCAGTTGAATGCACTAATATTTTCGCCGAATATGCAAGCTCAATTTCGGCGAAAATCTCTTTGTACTCGGGCAGGATTTTGTTTGACTTTGACTGGCTCCTTGGGTCGATTCCGGTTTGATTCCTCGAGGTTCCTACGCCTTAGACACTTCCATGGCTACTCTATTTGACGGCAAAAACCTGTGCTAACATAAAAACACTAGAAAACCATCAAATAGACCCGAAACGGGTCGAGGTAACACAAATGGCACGAGATAGGGCAATCGATTGAATATTCGTTATTCTACCCTAAAAACCATGTCTTAAGCAAAGAAATGTCGCTTAAATGAGGCTGATAATCACGTCAAATCGAGTGTCATCAAATACCCCACACTTAAGCTTTTGCTTGTCCTCAAGCAAACTGAATAGAAATGCTCATGTTCATAAATGATAAGATCGATTAAATTGGAGCTCAATCAAACACAATGAATTATTAGACAGCTCGATCCTAGAACAAGAAACCTAACATGCATACAGATCAGCCAAACTACCTGGTCTCACTAATAAACTGCACACGACAAGTAATTAGCAACCAATTATGCACGAATTTGACCTGACCGACCAGACTCCTCACACAGGATGTATATAGTACAATGGGAACTCTCACTCTCTGTGTTTAGGGACGTGTTTCTGCTCTCGATCATTTTCTGTTATCGAATTCTGTCATAGGTTTGCATTTCGACCACATCTCCACCACTGTGACAATACGAGTATCTAGTCAAGAAGGACTTCTCTGCTAGGACCGTAATGAATACTACACTACTCGGGTTTATAATGAGATGGATGATGGGAATGAATGATGATGGCTTTGTGCGGTGTAGCTTTCGACTAACTTCCCTCAAATCTAATCTATGGCTTCCTACCGTCTAACCAAACACGGGTGGAATAATGAACGCTCGTCCTATGATACCCTCAAGCAACCTAGCACTTATTCTTTTTCTTTTTGCACAATTTTTTTTCTTTACTTTCTTTTGAACTTTTCTTTTGACTTTGTTCTTCCATTTGTAGGGAGAAGAACGTTTTATTGAACTACACTTTGAACTTTTTCTGATTTTCTTTTTCTTCATCATTTTCTTTTTCGAAATTTTTTTCTCTTTTTCTTTCTTTACCTTTTTTTTCTTTTGTGCCGATTTTTCTTTTAGTTGCTAGAGGGGTTTACACGTCTGGACATATTAGCTAAGACCACCTGTTTAATGGCTATAGGCAGGTTACCACAAACCGACTTCCGGTAGGTCAATCTAGAACTACAACCACAGGGGATCAATGGGGAATGAAAGAAATGGGAAATGGCTGTAATGTATTATCGAACCGAAAGAACAGGCCAAGCTCAAGGGTCTAAACCTAGTGGATTTTATCGTTTGGTAGGCTATCTGGCTTAGTAGCTGAATCTAGGTGCCCCTATCCTTCTAGAACTCGTGTTATCGTGTGGTCTCGAGTAGGTCTCATGCAAATTCTAACTCGTTCAAGTAAACAGAAAACCACTTAGAAAGAATTAAAATTGCAAGTTACGTGCAATGGATCAAAAGCTCACAGTTGGCTTGCTAGTCGGATTCGGTCATTTTCATGCAATCAAGGCTACAAGCTACAAGTGTGATTTTAAAATTCTGTTCTGACCAGGCAATTTAGCATCAAAGCATACAAGTTGGTTCTCAAGTTCTAGGTTAAGCAGTCTAAGCATCATTATGAAAGTTTGAACAACAACTTAACATCAAAAATCAAGAACTGAGCCATTCTAATGCTAGAGAGACTGGAATGGAATCACGAGGCACACATAAAACACAATCAAGGGCAATCAAGTTCATGCAAAGTTCTCTAGCATCCTACCCCACACTTAAATCGGACTGTGTCCCCACAGGACTAATTCTAGAGTTCAGAGTGAAGTAGAAGAACCTGGACCGAGATGATTGGCGTAGGGGATGAGCACGGGTCCTCGGAGCGGAGGGAATCTACCCAAGCGAAGCAAAGGGAATCTCCCAACTGCCTACAAAACAAAAACAAATGAAACATAAAAAGGAAACCGGGACAAGTGTCCCGAATCCACACAGAAAAAAAAGTTGGACCGAAATCCGAAAATAATAAATAAAAAGAAGACACCAGAAAATGAATACAACCCGATCACTGCTGGTCCGGTGAGCCGGGAGGTGGAAAGTGGAGAAATTCGCCGAGCTGGCGTTGCCACGCCATCTGTGCCTCATATCGCCGGTCGGCGCGGCGCATATGTTGCTGCATAATAATCCATCGCGCCTCTTGAGTGGCGTTGTCGGTGATTCGCCACTCCTGCAGTCGCTCGTATAACTCTCCAACATCCGCGGGGTGGTGTTGCAGCTGTTGAGTATGCGCCGGATATGGCTCGGGGATGTGCGGCGGCAACGAGTGGATGTACCCTGCCTGATGGTGTGGCGAGGGTATATAATCATGAAACTCAGGCGGCGACGGCGGCTGCTGCTCCTCAGCATCATCTTCTTCCTCTGACTCGACCACAGGCTGGAGTGGAGGATCAGCTGCTACATGGGGACTGAGGTCGAGTTCTAAGTCGTACTCAACCGCCAAGTCTCCTCCAACGGTCCGAACTGGATGTCGTGGAATGTGCGGGCCATACTCATGGCTGATACCGAAGGAGATGATGAGCTGTCCTATGAAGTTGCCCCCCAAGATTTTGCGGGGTGGCGTCTTCCTCCTGATCTTCTGGCGGAAGATGCGAACTAGTACCCAGCCGGGGTGGAGAGGGTAGCTCTCTCGGATGGCTCGGAGAAGCATGAGCTCCTCCTTAAGGATATGGTGGCGGTCCTTATCTGGAACATATAAAAGCGACCTACGCCAAACCATATGAATAAATTTATAGAGCGGGTGGGAGAGAGACTTAACTGAGTTGTTCGTCCCGAGGCGATCGCCAGGTATGCCTGTCATGTGGCTCCAGAGCGCGTGGTACTCCTCGTCGTTATCATCTTCGCCCCAGCCGAGGTGATGATCGTGATAGTGCTCGTAGGGGATGCCGAGATGAGCGGCAAACTCATCGTAGGTGAGCTGCCTGTACACCCCACCAAGATAGAAGGTGATCACCTTCTGGCGTTGCTTCCTCTTGTGCTCATCCAGATCAAAGGTTGCCCAGAACTCCTGGAGGGCAATGTCTGGGAACTCGGCGGCGATGGTGGTCAGCTAGAGGAGACCAGCCGGTGCTAAGGCGTCATGCACGTTCCGGTGGTAGTCCTCATCATGATCGTGCAGGGACTCCATGGAGAGAGGGCGCACGTCAGCTCCCCGAACGTGCTGAATCTTCTGGAAGCACTCGAAATAGAAATTCGGTAGACGGGCGATGGTGGGATGGTATCCAGCCCGGCGAGGGAGTGCAGGTGGTGGACCCAGAACAGCAGGTGTGACGGGAGCGGCAGTTCCTGAGCTCGAGGCACCATCAAGTCGCGCCTTAGTCCTGCGCTCATAAGTGGTGTTCCTAGAACCAGAATGAAACCAGATTAGTCAACCAAAACCTTACCCCACACTTAGTAGAAAAACTCGATTTCACAAAGAAATGAGGGAAACTAAGTGGGGTAAGCAAAGCGGAGTAACCGGTAATCATAGACAGTAAAATACATACTTAGGAACAGCCAGAGTCGGATAAGCACAATCAGAGTTCAAAAAGTCAAACCGACAGTTTGGAAGTCAACATTTAAGCATATCGAACCCTAATCATGGCAAGACTATCATAACTTGGAGAATGACGGTAGAATATGATCTCATATGGCAAGCACGAAAATATGAACGAGAATGAACACATCAGACAGCCAAATGATCACAGCAATTCAAAGTCAAACCGACATTTCTCACAAAAGTCAACATAACAAGGAATTAATCGTATGCATAGCAACACATGACCAAATGATATGGCAATTAAGCACGGAACTCCCTAAGCATCCTAGAACAGTTCTATAAGTTCAGTTAATCCTAGTTCACACGAAACAGTCGGCACGAGGCAAACCAAAAAGTCAACCAAAAGTCAACCCCGACGAAATTCAGCAATCTATATGTCAAAAGATTCGTATCGAAAAGTTATACAACTTACCTTGAAGTCATGATTGCTAAAAATGAACGAGTTGAGAGGAATCGGTGAAAAACTCGAAAACTGGGGTTTCGGAGAACTAGAGCTGCAAAGCTCCGATTCGGCTGTTCTAGGGCTCGTTGGGATCGGACAAGGGAGGGGAAGGGAACGGCGGCGGCGGCGGATTGAAATGGTGAAAGGCGGTCGGCGATTTTAAAGAGATAAGGGGGGGTTTCGGTGAGTTGACCGAAAATGAGTGAAGGATGAGAGAGGGAGTAGACCGGATTTTTTAAAAGGGATTTTTTGGGTGATTTTCAAAATTATTTTCGGCGAAAATAGGAGGGTGGTTTCGCCGAAAATATCAGTTAAAATGGACTGCCGGATTTGTGAAGGCGGTTTCGCCGAAAACAATAGCACGGTTTCGCCGAAAATATCAGTTCAAATGGCTTCGCCGAAAACAAAAACTTTTCGAACCGAAAACAATGAACAGGGAGATTGAGTTCGAAACTTGCAATTTGGTGAACCGCCCGGTCGTTGGTCGGTATTTAATTTGATAAGCTGCAGTATTAGCGGTATCAAATACTACCAAGCTGTGAAGCTAGGGTAGATCGTATTCCACAGGGTTTCTACTAATTGACTACTCAAAGAAGCTGACAATTTATTCAAGTTAAAACACGTTGTGCGTGGTGTGAGTTCCACGACTTCTAATCTAATGAACAAAGGAAAATAAAAGACAGAAAAGTAAAAGGTTGACTAACGAGAAGATAGACGAACTTAGACTTTGATTTCTTCTAGGATAGAGCGAACGTTCGCGGTCTTAAACCTAAGGTAAGGAGTTATGGTGGTGTCTTAGTAATTGATTGAATGAGAATCGAAATCCGCTGATCTGTTGATTGCCAATGCTCTGGGGAACGAAGGGGGATTCAAAGTCTAAGTTCGTCTATCTTCTCGTTAGTCAACCTTTTACTTTTCTGTCTTTTATTTTCCTTTGTTCATTAGATTAGAAGTCGTGGAACTCACACCACGCACAACGTGTTTTAACTTGAATAAATTGTCAGCTTCTTTGAGTAGTCAATTAGTAGAAACCCTGTGGAATACGATCTACCCTAGCTTCACAGCTTGGTAGTATTTGATACCGCTAATACTGCAGCTTACCAAATTGGCGCCGTTGCCGGGGACTCTTCTAATTGTTTGAAAGAAGAGTTGGCAAATTATTCTTCTACCTTTCCGCCTTACCATTTAATTTTTCTCCATATTTCCATGATTTACCTGGGTAGTGCTTTTGAATTTTGATTATGCAGGATTACAGGTGGGATGACCAGTACCAAGAGTGGTATGTCGATGAAGCACCGTATATTAAGGATAACCAAGAGATGTATATACTAGCTCATCAGCATCGACAACAAACGACGAGAATAGAATCCTTCTTGGAGAATATCTCTACAGAGCTACAAGCTCACAAAGAGATAAACTCACATGTTCATCAGCATCGACAACAGACGGCAAGAGTAGAATCCGCCTTGGATGATCTCCTTTCGATTATACAAGCTCGTAACGTGATGGATGTCGAGCTCGAGCAACCAAATCCACTAATGGAAGAAGATGCTCAAGAGCCGTACGAAGATGAACATGACAACCTCACCCATGACTATTGCGAGCTAGAAGCATCTGTTGAAGAATCCTTGGCGGTGGTGGTTGATGAAGACAAAGAGCCAATCCATCTTGAAGTTGAAGCCGAAGAGGAGCACATAGAGATTGAGGAGATACCCTCACCTACACTTCCGCCGAGTCAACCTGTAGAGAAGATGGAGCTCATTGAACATGTCGCGCCGTACTACCTCTTTCCTCCTCAAGTAGGAGAATTCAAGAAGAACTGGTCATCCAACCAAGATCGCGATCTATTGGAGCACTACCGGCTGCATCACCCTTCTGGAGTGCTACATGGCACTCAACCGCTGTCCTTGAAGAAGACGATTGACTTCAAGGAACTCCTAAGTTGGGGTCCCTAACAGGTACCGTCTGGCTCAAGGACGTTAAAAGAGAGCGCTTCGTGGGAGGCAACCCACGGCTGGAGTCCGTTTTTGAATTATTGAGTCAGTCTTTTTCGTCGTTCGAGTCGGTTTCAGGAAGCCAAAAGTGTCAGTTTGTTTGATTTCATATTTTTTTTGTGAGTTGTTTGCATGTCATAGAGTCGGTAGCAAGTTGATTGAGGCCGTTCCGATTTTTGTGGATTTAACTGTGATTTTCTGAAGTTGGCCGGATTTGCAAAAATATTTTAAACCCGAACAGTTCAAAATTTTCGGCGAAATCACCCTACCATTTTCGGCGAAATCACCTTTTGGATTTTCAACTGAGTCTCCCTGTTTCATATTTTCGGTCCGAAATTTATACTGTTTTCGGTGAAATAGTTTTTGAAAACCAACAGCCATCTGAACTGATATCTTCGGCGAAACCACATGCTTATTTTCGGCGAAAACACACTTGAAAAACCGGCAGTGCATTTGAACTAAAATTTTCGGCGAAAACACCCTCTTATTTTCACCGAAAACTCTTTGAAAATCACCCCAACTATTCACTTTAAAATCCGGATTCACCCTCTCTCTCTTCCTTCTTTCAGTTTCTCATTCAATCGTCAAAATATTTTCAAAATTTCCCTTAACCTTCTTTGTTCGACTTTTATTCTGTGTGGATCCGGGACACTTGTCCCGGTATCCTTTTGATCTTTTTGTTGTTTTTGTTTTGTAGGATCTTGAGTAGCTACTCCGCTCTGCTCCAGACGCTCCGTGTTCATCCCCTACACCGACCATCTCGTCACAGGTTCTTCATATCTCTCTACTCTATTTTAGTCCTGTGAGGACACAAAAACGTTTAAGTGTGGGGTAGGATTCTAGGATTATGCATGATCTTGTTTGATTTTCTGTGATTCCGTGGTTCAATTTTAAAATTTCTCTTGCATAGAATTGCTCAATTCTTGACTTTTGATGTTAAATTGACTTCAATTTTGATCAATGACGTCTAGACTGTTCCACTTAGAACCTGTAACCAACGTGTCGAAACTGATATTAAATGAGTCTAGGTCAGAACAGATCACAAATCACTTCGGTAGTTGAAACTTGAATTAATTGAATTGATTGACTTGTTAATAACAAAGCTCGATAACACCGTTCTAAGATGATAAATGCTAGCTTCTCCCATGTTTTTCACTCCATATTTGTTCACCTGTGATTGTGGCTTGAGATTAGACGGAAATCCAATTCGAAATCTTATGTAAAAAGTTATAACTAGCTAGGATCAAATGGCTAAATTGTTAAATCAAGTAATTGAGTTGTTCAATTGAAATGTTAAGTTCTTTAAAGTGCTGAAAGTCAAGCTAGGCAAGCCCGACACCTAAGTGAAGTGTTCGTTTTGAGCACTAGCATAGGCACAAATACTGTGAGCTAGGCAGGTCCAACACCTAAGTGAAGTGTTTGGTATCGAGCACTAGTATGCAGTAAATAATTAAACAGAAGAAGTTGAAACTTGAAATAACTTGTTGTTTAAATCGGTCCTAGCTAGAACATATAACATACAGATCTAGAAACAGATGAAGTCGAGTCGATAGCCACATCATTTTTCCTACCTCCACATCCACATCATGGCTAGAGCTTAAAGTCTTTTCGATTAGAATTGGTGTTATCGTAGTCGGTTAATTATGATTAATTGTTTTGCCAAGAAACGTGCTTTGTTAAAACTACTACTTGAAGTGTGCAGAAATTAGTGAGATCGAAATTTGTTTGGTTGATGTTCTTGCATGTGTAGGTCACCTTTTCTACGTGGAACAGTCTAAACCAAATCGTTAGAATTGAATCTCAGTTTAATCTCTTGTCATTTGTGAATTTGAGTGTGTTCTACTTCAGTTTGCTTGAGGACAAGCAAAAGCTTAAGTGTGGGGTATTGATGACACTCGATTTGACGTGATTTTCAGCCTCATTTAAGCGACATTTCCTTGCTTGAAACGTGGTTTTAGGGGTAGAATATCGAATATTCACTCAACTACTCTATTTCCTACCAATTTGGTTACTTTGGCCCTTTTTGGGTCAATTTGATGGTTTTCTAGTATTTTTGTGATAGCACAGATTTTTGCCATCATTTACGTAGCCACTGACGTATTCAAGACCTCAAGGAGTGAACCAGAATCGAACCAGAAATCAACCCGGATTCAGAACCGAAGATCCAACTGCCCAGCACAATATTTTCGCCGAAAATACTACACAGTTTTCGGCGAAAATCACCTTCAGAAACTCACATGCTGATTTACACTGAAGTTTTCGGCGAAAACTTCCTTATGTAGGGAGAAGAACCGAATCCGACTTCGTTCTTCCATTTGTAGGGAGAAGAACGTTTTATTGAACTACACTTTGAACTTTTTCTGATTTTCTTTTTCTTCATCATTTTCTTTTTCAAAATTTTTTTTCTCTTTTTCTTTCTTTACTTTTATTTTCTTTTGTGCCGATTTTTCTTTTAGTTGCTAGAGGGGTTTACACGTCTGGACATATTAGCTAAGACCACCTGTTTAATGGCTATAGGCAGGTTACCACAAACCGACTTCCGGTAGGTCAATCTAGAACTACAACCACGGGGATCAACGGGGAATGAAAGAAATGGGAAATGGTTGTAATGTATTATCGAACCGAAAGAAACAGGCCAAGCTCAAGGGTCTAAACCTAGTGGATTTTATCGTTTGGTAGGTTATCTGGCTTAGTAGTTGAATCTAGGTGCCCCCATCCTTCTAGAACTCGTGTCATCGTGTGGTCTCGAGTAGGTCTCATGCAAATTCTAACTCATTCAGGCAAACAGAAAACCACTCAGAAAGAATTAAAATTGCAAGTTACGTGCAATGGATCAAAAGCTCACAGTTGGTTTGCTAGTCGGATTCGGTCATTTTCATGCAATCAAGGCTACAAACTACAAGTGTGATTTTAAAAGTTCTGTTCTGACCAGGCAATTTAGCATCAAAGCATACAAGTTGGTTCTCAAGTTCTAGGTTAAGCAGTCTAAGCATCATTATGAAAGTTTGAACAACAACTTAACATCAAAAATCAAGAAATGAGCCATTCTAATGCTAGAGAGACTGGAATGGAATCACGAGGCACACATAAAACACAATCAAGGGCAATCAAGTTCATGCAAGGTTCAGGTTCTCTAGCATCCTACCCCACACTTAAATCGGACTGTGTCCTCACAGGACTAATTCTAGAGTTCAGAGTGGAATGTAAGAACCTGGATGAGGACGGTTGATTTCAGAGGGTAAGCACGGATCCAGAGAGCGGAGGGAAGTGTAACAGAACCTGAAGCAAAGGGAGTCTACCGATTGCCTACAAAACAAAAACAAATGAAACATAAAAAGGAAACCGGGACAAGTGTCCCGGATCCACACAGAAAAAAGTTGGACCGAAATCCGAAAAGAATAAATAAAAAGAAGACACCAGAAAAGGAATACAACCTGATCACTGCTGGTCCGGTGAGCCGGGAGGTGGAAAGTGGAGAAATTCGCCGTGCTGGCGTTGCCATGCCATCTGTGCCTCATATCGCCGGTCGGCGCGACGCATATGTTGCTACATAATAGTCCATCGCGCCTCTTGAGTGGCGTTGTCGGTGATTCGCCACTCCTGCAGTCGCTCGTATAATTCTTCAACATCCGCGGGGTGGTGCTGCGGCTGTTGAGTATGCGCCGGATATGGCTCGGGGATGTGCGGCGGCAGCGAGTGGATGTACCATGCCTGATGGTGTGGCGAGGGTATATAATCATGAAACTCAGGCGGCGGCTGCAGCTGCTGCTCCTCAGCATCATCTTCTTCCTCTGACTCGACCACAGGCTGGAGTGGAGGATCAGCTGCTACATGGGGACTGAGGTCGAGTTCTAAGTCGTACTCAACCGCCAAGTCTCCTCCAACGGTCCGAACTGGATGTCGTGGAATGTGCGGGCCATACTCATGGCTGATGCCGAATGAGAGGATGAGCTGTCCTATGAAGTTGCCTCCCAAGAGTTTGCGGGGTGGCATCTTCCTCTTGGTCCTCTGGCGGAAGATGCGAGCCAGTACCCAACCGGGGTGGAGAGGGTAGCTCTCTCGGATGGCTCGGAGAAGCATGAGCTCCTCCTTGAGGATATGGTGGCGGTCCTTATCTGGAACATATAAAAGTGACCTACACCAAACCATATGAATAAATTTATAGAGCGGGTGGGAGAGAGACTTAACTGAGTTGTTCGTCCCGAGGCGATCGCCAGGTATGCCTGTCATGTGGCTCCAGAGCGCGTGGTACTCCTCGTCGTTATCATCTTCGCCCCAGCCGAGGTGATGATCGTGATAGTGCTCGTAGGGGATGCCGAGATGAGCGGCAAACTCATCGTAGGTGAGCTGCCTGTACACCCCACCAAGATAGAAGGTGATCACCTTCTGGCGTTGCTTCCTCTTGTGCTCATCCAGATCAAAGGTTGCCCAGAACTCCTGGAGGGCAATGTCTGGGAACTCGGCGGCGATGGTGGTCAGCTCGAGGAGACCAGCCGGTGCTAAGGCGTCATGCACGTTCCGGTGGTAGTCCTCATCATGATCGTGCAGGGACTCCATGGAGAGAGGGCACACGTCAGCTCCCCGAACGTGTTGAATCTTCTGGAAGCACTCAAAATAGAAATCCGGTAGACGGGCGATGGTGGGATGATATCCAGCATGGCGGGGTAGAGCAGGTGGTGGACCAGAACAGCTGGTGTGACGGGAGCGGCAGCTCCTGAGCTCGAGGCGCCATCAAGTCACGCCTTAGTCCTGCGCTCATAAGTGGTGTTCTTAGAACCAGAATGAAACCAGACCAGTCAACCAAAACCTTACCCCACACTTAGTAGAAAAACTCGATTTCACAAAGAAATGAGGGAAACTAAGTGGGGTAAGCAAAGCGGAGTAACCGGTAATGAAAGACAGTAAAATACATACTTAGGAACAGCCAAAATCGGATAAGCACAATCAGAGTTCAAAAAGTCAAACCGACATTTAGAAAGTCAACATTTAAGCATATTGAACCCTAATCATGGCAAGACTATCATAACTTGGAGAATGACGGTAAAATATGATCTCATATGGCAGCACGAAAATATGAACGAGAATGAACACATCAGACAGCCAAATGATCACAGCAATTCAAAGTCAAACCGACATTTCTCACAAAAGTCAACATAACAAGAAATTAATCGTATGCATAGCAACACATGACCAAATGATATGAAAATTAAGCACGGAACTCCCTAAGCATGCTAGAACAGTTCTATAAGTTCTGCTAATCCTAGTTCACACGAAACAGTCGGCACGCAAAACGAGGCAAACCACAAAGTCAACCGAAAGTCAACCCCGACGAAATTCAGCAATCTATATGTCAAAAGATTCGTATCGAAAAGCTCTACAACTTACCTTGAATTCATGATTGCTAAAAATGAACGAGTTGAGAGGAATCGGTGAAAAACGTTAAAAACGAGGGTTTCGGAGAACTGGAGCTGCACAGCTCCGATTCGGACGTTCTAGGGCTCGAATCGATCGGAAAATGGAGGGGAAGGGAGCGGCGATGATCGGCGACGGCGGCGGCGAGTTACGGCGGCGACGGTGGTTTGAAAATGGGGGCGGCGATTTGAAGAAAATAAAAAGGGGAGGGTTTTCGGCTCTTTTGAACGAAAATGAAAGAAGGGAAAAGAGAGGATAAGGTCGGGTTTTTTAAAGGAATAGTGGTCCGAATTTTAAAATTATTTTCGGCGAAAATGGAAAAGTGATTTCGCCAAAAATTTCAGTTTAAATGCATTGCCGGATTTTCGAAGGCGGTTTCGTCGAAAACAGGAACACGATTTCGCCGAAAATATCAGTTAAAATGGTTTCGCCGAAAACAAAAATTTTTCGAACCGAAAACAATGAACAGGGAGATTGGGTTTGAAAATTGAAAATCGATTTCGCCGAAAACAAGGGTGGTTTCGCCGAAAATTTTGAACTGTTCGGGTTTAAAATATTTTCGTAAATCCGGCTAACTTCAGAAAATCACAGTTAAATCCACAAAAATCGGAATCACCTCAATCAACTTGCAACTGACTCTATGACATGCAGAATCTACACTAAAAATAATAAATCAAACAAACTGACACTTTTGGCTCTCCCGAACCGACTCTAAAATACCAAGTTCAACAAAAATTAAAACAGACTCCAGCCGTGGGTTGCCTCCCACGAAGCGCTCTTTTATTAACGTCCTTGAGCTGGACGATACCTGGACGGTATTAGGATACATCCCAACTTAGATTCTCCTTCACGCTCGCGTCGGAGTTCATGAAGTACAGCTTCGAGACTTCTCCGATAAACGTGAATTTCTTCCCGTTCGCATGCAAAAGTTTGGTACGTCCGTCGGGAAGATGATCAATGAACTTGAATGGTCCGAACAGCTCTCTAGAGAGATCATCCTTCTTGAGTGTGACGATGGAAGGAATGAGGACTGTCGGTTTCTCTTTTTCTTTCTTCTTCGGCTTGTTATCACCAGGATCGGTGATCGTTAGTACTTCCTTAGGAGACGCTTTCGGCTTCTCCTTCCATACTTGTTCCGGCGCCGATTTCTCAGAACTAGTAGATGGTGCAGCTGGCTCGATGGAAGACGGTGGAATTTTTGGTCTCCAGACCATTTGGGTCTTCGTCTTCTTGTTCTTTCCTCGAGGTCTGCTCGGTGGTTTAGACGAGGCTTGCAGTTCCTTCTTCTTCTTCTTAAGCGGCTTCTGAACTGAAATTTTTGGCTTCTTCGTAATGACCTGTTTAATATCTGCAGCAACAGCTGATCTAGAGACACTGGAAGAAGCATTAGTAACGGAGTTGACCGGAGTCAACCCCACCGTTTCAACAGCTAGGCAGTGAGATTCTTCATTCCTAGAGTCATATTTCGTGCCATCTTTAAGACGGAACGTTTTCGTTTCTTTACCGACTCTTAAAGTTAAAGAACCATTTGGAACATTAATATTCATTCCAGTAGTAGCCATGAAAGGTCGACCTATGAGAATGGTAGCATCATCTGTACTAGTATCCATAATCACATAATCAGTTAAGAACGTGAACGGACCACATTTAGTGACAACGTCTTTAATCTCTCCCTTAGGGGTTTTAAGCGATCTATCAGCAAAGACGAGTTGCATACTAGGCGGTTCAAGTTCTCCTAGGTTTAACTTTTCATATAGACTCACAGGCATAACATTAACAGATGCTCCTAGATCAACTAAGCATCATTCAATCTCAACATCATTAATAACCAACGGCAAAGTAAAAGAACCGGGATCAGATAACTTAGCTGGATATGGAGAAACAGGTTTCTTAGCACGAATGTCAGGATATCCTTCCTTGTTCCCCTTCATGCCAGTCTCGATCCTTGCGTTTGGCAGCAATGCTCTAGGAAAAGGAGGCTTTACGACGTATGGTGCAAGAGGAGGATCCTCCTTAGGCGCCGGTTTTTGTTCCTCTTCTTCCTCTTCTTCCGGAGTTTCAGTGATCCTGCGTAAAACAGAATAAGCATCAGCAATTAGGTTTGGAAGTTTTCGAGCAGTTACCATTTTAGCCTGTTCTTTTCCCGGGTTTGGCTCTGTCTGGCTTGGAAGTTGTCCAAATGGTCGACCAGATGCTAGCATGCTCGAGATGTTGTTCACGACTTGCTCAATTCTTTGACTGGATGCAATCTGTTCTTGATTGATGAGAGCTTGAGCCTTGAGCTGACTGTCATAATCATCAAGTCTGGTGATGATCAGGTCGAACTTCTTGTCTACCTCGTTATCCCTTGTGTTCCCCGATGTAGATCCCTGAGGTTGTCTGGACTGACAGTAGTCGGGGTAGCCCTGTTGACTGTTGGTGAAGCCCTCAGAAATGAAGTTCACCTCTTCTACGAGCAAGCATTGATTTTCTTCAATCGCTCCTGGACTTCTGCTTCAATAAGCTCTTCTATTCTCCAATGTCTCTTAGCTCCTCCGGTCTCCTTGAGCCTTGAGATGTTGTTCCTATAGGCAGTGGTTCTGGAAGAAGGGGAGTATTCCTCTATGAATCCTTGAGCGAGATCCTCCCAGTTGGTGTAGAGACCGGGTGGCCTGCTAATGAACCATCTCTTTGCGGCGCCTCGGAATGAGAATGGGAAGGCTCGAAAGCAGAAGGTATCCTTATCGAGGCTCCCACTCTTAAAGGTTTTGCAAAAAGCAAGGAAATCCGCCAAGTGTGTGCATGGATTATCATGAGGATTTCCTTCAAACTGTAGACCCCTCGAGATCATTTCCAAGTAGGCGGTCTTGATCTCATAGGCAGGATCGTCTTCATTGCGCGGCACAAAGATGGGAGACCGAACACTAGCAGCCATCGTGGTAGGGAAAGGTGGAGCGGAAGTGATTTACTTCTGAATTTTCTTATCCTGCAAAAGACAAAAATAAACACAACCGGTGTAGAATCAAAGTGGGTGGAAAGATGAAAGATGGAAAGTAGAGGAATAAATTGCCAGTTCTTCTTTCAACAATAAAAAGAAGTCCCCGGCAACGGCGCCAATTTGGTGAACCGCCCGGTCGTTGTTTGGGGTTCAACCAAATAAAAACTACTAATGCTAAAAAGCGTATAGCAGATCGTATTCCGAGGGCTTTCTATGATTGGTTACTTCAGAACTAGCAAAATACTCAAAGGTAAACAAGTTGTGCGTGGTGTGAGTTCCACGACTTCTACTTCTAAGAAATGCAGAAAAATTAAAAAGATTAAACTAAAGCAGATTGGGAATTAGGGTTTGAAAACAAGGATGACAGACGAACTTAGACTTTGAATCCCCCTTCGTTCCCCAGAGCATTGGCAATCAACAGATCAGCGGATTTCGATTCTCATTCAATCAATTACTAAGACACCACCATAACTCCTTACCCTTAGGTTTAAGACCGGCGAACGTTCGCTCTATCCGTTCTAACTACCAAGATTAACTAGCCGCCCGGGTACGGTCGCCTCTCGCAACGACTTAATTAACTGGTGTAATTATTAATGATTAATGAGTTACTCTTGCAGTGAATTAACCCTAACCGGTTCCTACAAAAGGCACGCTCCAATTATAAGGTTAATTGTTCAATTCGATGTTCTAAAGTAAGGCGAGCGTTCGCTTCTATCCTTAGCTTAACCAGAATCTAATCTAGGTGATCAATCCAGACAAGAAACATGAACAATGAAGAACGAATCAAACATGAAAAAGAACTGATTGAATTTCGAATCTAATCACCGCCGATCCGTGACCGCTTTAAAGCCCTGGGTCACTTAGGGTTCATCTAGTCTAAGCTCTAAAGGGTTTAGCTACTCATGATTATTACAAAAGAAACAAAGACAAGGAAAGAGTTCATCATTCAGAGGAAGAACAGAAAAGAATCTGAAAAACCTAATTTAGAAGACTCTAGCAGACTTCGATCTTCGGTAAGTTACACTCCTAGCTCCGGTTCTCTGAGATGGAAGGGATGGCGTCACGATCTCTATCCGGCTCTTCGAACTCCAACTCTTCGCTCCAGAACTTGAGAGGATTCTGATTCAAAAAGTTGTGTTTTGTGAATTATGATTGTATTGAATGCCTCCCCCCGTTTTGGGCCGCCGGGTTAAGTATTTATACTTAACCCTAACTGATCCGGAATAGTGTATTATTTTTGCCAAAAATTCCTTAAGAATTTCGGCAAAAATTCCTTTGTGTTTGGGAGTGCTTTCTCTGCCTTGTATTTTCGGTCCAAAGAGTACAATATTTTCGCCGAAGATGTCCTTTGACTCGGCACCAGTTGAATGCACTAATATTTTCGCCGATTATGCAAGCTCAATTTCGGTGAAAATCTCTTTGTACTCGGGCAGGATTTTGTTTGACTTTGACTAGCTCCTTGGGTCGATTCCGGTTTGATTCCTCGAGGTTCCTACGCCTTAGACACTTCCATGGCTACTCTATTTGACGGCAAAAACCTGTGCTAACATAAAAACACTAGAAAACCATCAAATAGACCCGAAACGGGCCGAGGTAACACAAATGGCACGAGATAGGGCAATCGATTGAATATTCGTTATTCTACCCTAAAAACCATGTCTTAAACAAAGAAATGTCGCTTAAATGAGGCTGATAATCACGTCAAATTGAGTGTCATCAGAACTCAAGGAAGATTGTGAAGAAAGCAATTCAAAAGGCCTTGAAGGGAATGGAGAGCAAGATGTTAAGATTCAATCAGATTAGTTACCTTATCTAAGTAGGAATGTATTTAAGTATTTTTCCTATTTAGGGTAGTTAGCTTATTCGGGAACTCCTACATATGGTAAGAGTTCCCTAACCATGTATATAATACTGTAGTGAGACCTAAACCTAATATACAATTCTATTCCTCAAAACTTTCTCGTGTTAATATGGTATCAGAGCCTCCGGCTGTTCATTCTGCTGCCAATCACAGTCGTCTCTGTCATGTCTGACGGTGAGACTGATTCTTCTTTAATCTCTTCTTCTTCTTCTTCTCAAAGTCAAAGCACCTCTAAGCCTATTACTTCTGAGAGTATGGCGACTTCAAATTCTGATCTTGTTGTTCCTGGCGGAATAGCTATCCATAAGCTCAACGGGAACAATTATCTTCAGTGGTCTTCCTCTGTTCAGATGTTCATCACTGGCCGTTGCAAGGGCGGATACCTTACCGGTACTACCGCAAAACCTGCTACCACTGATGCCAAGTACGAGCAATGGAATAACGAAGATAACTTGGTCCGATATTGGCTGATCTCAACCATGGAGCCGAAGATCGGAGACACTTATCTTCTCCACAAGTTAGCAAAATCAATTTGGGATCATGCAAAACGTACGTATTCCACTGTGGCGAACTCATCTGCCTTGTTCGAGATTGAGACAAAAATATTCAGCCTCAAACAAGAGGGGATGAGTGCTACAGAATATTACAATAAGCTGTCCAGTTCATGGCTTCAGCTGGATTTATATGAAGCTCAGGAATGGACTACTGCTGAAGATGCTGAGACTTTCAGGAAATTTATTTCCAAGAAACGAACCTACCAATTCCTGTTAGGTCTGAATCAAGATCTAGATGATGTGAAGGGAAGGATTATTTCAACAAAACCCTTCCCAGAGATAGAGGATGCATTTGCAGAAATACAACGAGAAGAATACCGTCGTCAGCTCATGCTCTCGGAGGTGAAAACAGAGGGATCTGCCTTAATTGCTGAGAAACCAGGAGCATCTTTGCTGAGTCAAAAGTTCAGCAATTCAAAAGAAAAGGAAACCACAACTCCATCGTATTGCGAACACTGCAAGAAACCCTGGCATACTAAAGACGAGTGTTGGGAACTCAAAGGTGGAAAACCTCCTGGTTGGAAGTCTAAATCGGAGAAAAGAGCTATGGCAAAGAACCCTCGGGCCAACACTGCTGCTGGTTCATCATCTAGTGACAACAACCAGTTCTCTCAAGGGCAAATGGATGCACTTCAGAACATGTTCAGCCAAGTGATGAAGGGCTTCCAATCGACTTCTACCACTTCAACTCCTGAAAGTTTCTCTAGTATGTTTTCTAAAGGTATCTCTCCTAGAGCCCTATCTGTTAATAATTGCTCTGTACATAACTGGATTTTGGATTCTGGGGCAACGGACACAATGACTGGGTGTCAAGACCTTATTCGGGATCTTCAGCCATATACTAAGCTAGCTGGGGTCCGTATTGCTGATGGTAGTTTGGCTCCTGTTAAGGGTTTTGGTTGTGCCAAACCTCACGTGCAACCTCCTGTCTGTACATCAATTGACTACTGCTCATCATTATGAAGCTAAATTTGGGTCCTCTGGTTGCATATTACAGGAAGTGGACTCAGGGACGGAGATTGGCAGGATTGATGTGGTGGATGGGTTGTACGTTCTTCAAGGTTCTAGAGCTACTGTGGGGAATCAGAAAGCAGCTCATATAGTTACTAGCTTTAATAGTAGTTCTCGTGAAATTTTGTTGTGGCATTTCCGCCTTGGACATCTAAGCTTTCCTTATCTTAAACAACTGATGCCACAGTTATTTATCAATAAAGATGAGAAGTTGCTTCACTATGATGTATGTCAATTTGCCAAACACACCATAACTACTTATTCTAGCCTTGGTTATCACCCAACTCGCCCTTTCTCAGTTATCCACAGTGACATTTGGGGTCCAATAAGGATTCCGAATCTTAATGGAGCTAAGTGGTTCGTCACATTTATTGACGACCACACAAGGATGACATGGACGTTTCTTATGAAGGAGAAGTCTGAAACTCAGTCCATTTTCAAGGATTTCTACTCCATGGTTAAAACCCAATTCCAGACTAATATACAAATACTCAAGACAGATAATGCTAAGGACTATTTTAATCACATTCTTAGTCCGTTTCTGGTTCAGCATGGCATCATACACGTCAGTTCTTGTGTGGAGACCCCCAACAGAATGGGATTGTAGAATGAAAAAACCGACATTTGCTTGAAGTAGCTCGTGCTTGTATGTTTGCTCATCAGGTACCTAAATATCTTTGGGGTGAAGCAGTTCTAACTGCCAGTATCTCATTAATCGAATGCCTAGCAGGGTACTTGGCTTTATTCCTCCTCGACAATGTCTCTTGAAGTCCTACCCCCAAGTGGCTAGTTTCTCCTCCGACTTACCTCCTCGTATCTTCGGTTGTACTGCCTTCGTTCACTTATCTCCTACTCATCGCTCTAAGTTGGACCCCCGCTTTATCAAAAGCGTGTTTATTGGCTACTCCTCACATCAAAGAGGATATAAGTGCTACTGTCCTACTACAAAAAAGGTTTACAATTCCCGTGATGTAACCTTTTTTTAGACTCAGCCTTTCTTCTCCCAAACCGTGTTCCAGGGGGAGACTGAGAATGGTGCAGCAACACGTGTTTGGGATTTTCTGCCAGAAATTGGGGCTACTACAGAGACTGAGACGGACGGATATAGAGAAACTAATAATAGAGAACAGGGGGAGAAAGAACTAAAAGTGCATAAACGCAGACAGGTTCCTACGGAACCTGAGGCAGAAGTAACTCCTGGCGATTCTTCTGAAACTATTGATGAACCGCAAGAAGTTCTTGAAGAACCTATAGAGCAACAAGTTCTTCCTGAACAAACAGGACATATTCTGGATTCTGATCTAGATATTCCAATTGCTGTTAGGAAAGGGACTCGAAGTTGCACCAAATACCCTATTAGCGGAATGGTAAGCTACGAGAAACTCAGCCCTGATTATAAGAGTTTCATCACATGTCTTGACAGTGAAGAACCTCCAAAGAATATCCAAGAAGCCTTAAAACACCCTAAGTGGAAGCAGGTTGTTTTGGAAGAACTTCAGGCGTTAGAGAAGAACAACACTTGGGAAGTTGTTCAATTACCGACTGGAAAAAGAACCGTTGATTGTAAATGGATCTTCACGATCAAATACAAATCAAACGGGACAATAGAAAGGTTCAAAGCCAGACTTGTTGCAAGGGGATTTACACAAACATATGGGGTGGACTACGAAGAAACTTTTACTCCCGTAGCAAAATTGAATACGATCAGAGTTTTACTTTCACTTGCTGCAAACCTGGATTGGCCCCTGTCACAGCTTGACGTAAAAAATGTGTTCCTAAATGGGGACTTGGAGGAGGAAGTGTACATGAATCCTCCACCAGGGATACTTAATCTCAGTAACAAGCAAGTCTGCAAACTCAGAAAGGCATTATACGGGTCAAAGCAATCTCCAAGAGCATGGTTCGAACGTTTTTCTAAGGCTGTGAAATCAGAGGGTTATTATCAATGCCAAACTGATCACACCTTGTTCGTCAAACATACTCAGGATGGTAAGATGGCTATCCTCATTGTATATGTTGATGATATAATTATCACTGGAAGTGCTCAGGAAGAAATATGTAAACTGAAGAGGAAATTGGCGGCTGAATTCGAACTCAAGGACCTAGGGAAGCTAAAATACTTCCTTGGAATGGAAGTGGCAAGATCTGAAGAAGGAATACTTCTATCTCAAAGAAAGTATGTCCTAGATCTACTGAAGGAAACAAGCATGTTAGGATGCAAACCTATGAGCACACCTATGGAACCGAATAAATGGTTCAGTCGAGAAGAAGGTATTGCCGCTGTCAACAAAGGCAGCTACCAACGGTTAGTAGGGAAGCTAATATACTTAGCGCATACTCAACCAGACATTTCCTACTCCGTTGGAATTGCTAGCCAACATATGCATGATCCTAACGAAGAGCACCTGGAAATGGTGTATCAGATCCTGAAGTATCTAAAGCAGTCACCTGGACAAGGCTTGCTATTCAGGAAGAGTCCTCAACGTGGTATCATGGTGTACACATATGCTAGTTGGGCTAGTGAACTGACTGAGAGATGGTCAACTACTGGCTACTGTACATATATTTGGGGTAATCTTGTCACTTGGAGGAGCAAGAAGCAAGATGTGGTTTCCCTCAGCAGTGCAGAGGCAGAATATCGAGCTATTACTTCTGGAATCAAGGAGGGAGTGTGGCTTAAACGAGTTCTAACTTAGCTCAAGGTCATGATTGAAGGTCCAATACAACTACTTTGTGACAGCAAATCTGCTATAAGTATTGTAAAGAACCCTGTTCATCATGACCGAAACAAGCATGTCGAATTGGATCGACAGTTTATTACTGAGAAGGTTACAAATGGAGCTGTTCAACTTGACTACATCTCTACCAGTCAGCAAACGGCTGATGTCTTCACAAAGGCCCTACCAAGAAATACGTTTGAAGAGTTTGTTCGCAAGCTTGGGATGCTCAACATTTACATCGCCAAGCTTGAGGGGGAGTGTTAAGATTCGTATCAGATTAGTTACCTTATCTAAGTAGGAATGTATTTAAGTATTTTTCCTATTTAGGGTAGTTAGCTTATTCGGGAACTCCTACATATGGTAAGAGTTCCCTAACCATGTATATAATACTGTGGTGAGACCTAAACCTAATATACAATTCTATTCCTCAAAACTTTCTCGTGTTAATACAAGAAATCCACTTCGTTCAACAACGTTGAGGGGATCGACATGTTGAGAGAATCTGAATCCATGGTTCTCGAGGTGTTTGAGAGCTTGTTGTCTTTCATTTCTCAATCAAGCTCCAGGTCTTTGGTCTCCAAGCTGATGGCAAGCCAGAAAAGGGTTGTTGCAGCATCAGGAAACGAATTCGCAGAAGTGGATGCCTGTTTGAAGACGAGCAAATCTAGGGAGGAAATCCAAGCTCATCTGAAGAACTTGGAACCATGCGTTCGAGATCTCGAGGAAGGAGTTGAGTGCCTCTTTAGGTGTCTGATCAAAACAAGAACCTCCATTCTCAATGTCCACAATCTGTAAAAAACTTATCATAGGGAAATTGTACTTGTACATGAATCAGCTGTAGAAAGAACAATTTTGATACTGAATCCATCAATATACATGGCCTTCGAGTTACTGAAAATTTATGTCTAAGTTACATGATCTGTCTTAGTTACATGGTTGAATTGTAGCACAACCGTGTTGAATTGGTTAAACCTCATATCATGGATCAGATTGTTGCGACGACTCTCCATCATCTAACGGTTGTAGTCAGGCTGGTAAAATTGTTGACTAGTTAAGACTAATGAGATGGACTTAATTACTTCACGTGGACTCCTACTCAACATTTTATATTCTACTAATTGAGATAAGTCTTGGTAGTCAGCAGTCTTAGTTTGAAAAAACCGTCTAGAGTGACGGGTACCCATACCCTAAAGTAGAACCGAAGTCTAATTTGCGGCTACATGAAAAATTCGATCATGGTAGCTTCTTCATCACAAAAATAATTCAATCAAAAGGTACCAGAACAAAAAGAAACCGAGTCATCTTATACAATTACGTTTCGGTGCGAACACCCTTTTTTGTCCATCATGGCGAAGAAGGTTATCTAGGTGTTACTGGAGGTAAAACTCGGATAATTCTCGAGTAACACATGAGTAACTCTCGAGTTACACCCCCGTAACTAGTTACTCGAGAGTTACTCAAGTGTTACTCGAGTTTTACCTTAAGTAACACTAGGTTACTCGAGAGTTACTCAAGTGTGACTCGAGTTTTACCTTAAAATACCACTAGGTTACTCGAGAGTTACTCAAGTGTTACTTGAGAGTTATCCGAGTTTTACCTCTAGTAACATTCCAGTAACACCCAGATAACCTGTCCACCATGGCGGACAAAAAAAAGTATCCGAGTTTTACCTCTAGTAACATTCCAGTAACACCCAAGAGGGATTAAGGAATTTCTTCAAGCTTGGAAAGGATTGAACTGCAGAGGCTATGTTCGGGCGGGAAAGGATGTTCTTCTTCACGCGATTGTGTGGCTGTTATGGATAGAGAGGAACAATAGAATTTTTCGTGATAGTCAGGTTGATTGGGTAGGCGTAGTTACTAAGATTACTCATACAGTGGGTAGGTGGTGTAGGGTAGGAGGGTGTATGACGGCAGAGGAGGTGACACAGTGGATTGGTTTGCTTCGACCGCTTGTGGACACGGGCTAGAGGCTATAGGGACTTTTCGGTTTGGATGTTTGGATAGGGTGAATTAGGGGTTTGTTTCTGGGGTTATTTTGTGACTGCTGGGTTGTGGGCATTTGATTTGCAGAGGAGGGACTTGCTCTCTGTACCTGTAGCCGATTGGCTTTTGCTTTGGGCGAGAGAGTTTGGTTTTTGGATGGGTTAGATGTTGTTCGAGTTAGGGGATTCAAAGGTGGCTTGACCGACTCTCTAACCTCCTTGTACAGTTACTTGTTGATTTATTATACTATTACTCATTCATAAAAAAAAAATATTCCAGTAACACCCAGATAACCTGTCCACCATGGCGGACAAAAAAGGTATCCGCGCCGATTTTTTTTGCAGCTTAGATATTAAGTTTCCCATGTTCAATCAATCAGCCTTTGTAAAGTGAGATAAACATGCAATGCTGATGTTCTTTTTACTGCAGAAATTGCTTCCCTAAAACTGATGCAGCAATCTGTCTTTTTTTATGTTATCCTAATCATTCGAACCAATCAGATTAGAAGACATGTCTGTCTTAAAGTGTAGTCAAGAAAGAATCTTGTTAGTGAGATTGATGCCAAGGAAGGAATCTTTTTCTTTCCCTGTAATCTAAGAGTGGTGAAAGATTTAAACTGTCAAAGTTCAGTCTGGAATAGCATTGGATCCTGTAAAATAAAGGAGAAAGAATCTCCCTTTTAAACCCTTTTGTCCACATCTCTTCTGCATTCTTGCTGCTTTTGTTTACCTGTTTCTAACCATCTCTATACAATCACAAAACAGAAAACTAACAAGAATAAAAATCAAAGAATCTTCCTTTCTTTCTTTCCCTCCCCAAAAAGAGCTAAACTGATCTGAATGAATGTGACTTCTTCAGATTTGAACTTGGTTTCATGCACCCCTAGTATCTCTACAGCATTATACTCTGTTTCCTTTAGTGTGTATCTTCATCTCTAATCAATCATTACTACCCTATCTCTCGAGCTAACTCCGTCCCCGGTATGAATCAGGGAACCATCTGGTCAACAATGTGTTCTTCACCTTCACAATGAAAGCAAACACACCATAGCAAGGGACATGCATCACAGCTACTGCAAAGTACCTGCAGATGATCAAAGAGATGGACTTAGAATCTTAGATTGCAGATGTAGAAGTTGGTTAGCATTATGGTGAAGAAGAAATTTACCAGAGTGGGACATAGGGAGATGACATATCAAGGAATGGATATGGCCACCTGTTGAGAAAACTGTAAGAGATGGAAATTGCAGATGGAGTAAAGAGAAACTGTTCATGGATTCGAGATGTACCATAGTTTGACAGAGGCATGGAGAATCCATTGGAACACTACATAAACGATTGTCCAGATGATGAAATATGCAATCCTGAAGAAGGGAAATGGCTGCAAGAACAATTTGGGGAGTGACAGAATCAAAAACCATGAGATTTTAAGCAAACTAATAAAAATGCCAAAGTGGTATGTTATTCATAAAGAGGTTTATTTCCCTCGAACGATTACTAATGGACTTAGTGGTTGTCAAGAACCGTTGCATGTGCAATAGATTGGGGACCACAGAGACTTCTAAAAGCCTTTATACACGAATTAGTGGTTATCGGGATTCGAAACCTTGATCTCTTGTTGGTCAAAGGCTCTGATACCACGGATCTTATATTGTTTACTAAGAGTGGTACACCCTCTCAATCAATTGCTTGTCGACAAAGTTTCCTAGTTAAATTGTTTTGTTATTTTATTATATGAACATGACTAGCAAGTTTCAAAACCGTGTCCCAAAAAAGATGTCTTTTCCAACACTCCAAGGCGAATCGTGATCCAAATCTAGTAAGACATGAAAGGAAAGTGAAGGAAGCAAAGTGGTAGCTCACCATGCAATTCATGGCAGTGTCTCCAAGCAAGAAGATTGCATTCATGGAATGCATGCTAACAATCAGCTGTCATTGTCAAAAAAGAGTTAATCCATTAAACAATGCTTCTTCATCATCATCAATGGAAGAAAAAAAACCAGAAGCAGCTAAAAAGGCTTACTGCATTGAGATGGTAATCTTTGATTGCAAGGAATGGAACAATTATGAGCCAGAACACACAATCTGTCAGCATTACAGCCCCAGCATTCATCTGAATCATTAAAAAACATCCAATAAATCAGGAACAAGATACAATCCACAATCCAAGAACACATTGAATCATTAAAAAGGCAATCTCTGCATTATTGTGTAACCTGGAAAATGATCTGAAAGGCATAAACCCATTTCCCAGCAGGCTGACGATCCAGAACTGCAGGATTTGAGCCTTTCATTGACATGGAACTCTCACCATGTTCTGCATCCAACTCTGCATTACCAACCCTATCCCCACTTGCCCTTTTGTGATACCTGTAGCATCCACGAATCGACAGCAAACTTCCAATCTGCAGATTCAACAAACAAAGAAATAAAGATGTGATGATTCATTGATTCTCCTCCTTTTCAAGTAGAGTTACAGAATGCAGTGAAGAGGCAGAGGAAATCCAACTCACAGCAAAATAGAAAGTGATCAAAGTAAATGTCCACCTGCATTCAAAACCCTAACAACATTAGTTAAAACAAGAAGATAAAAGAGTTTCATTAAAGAGAAAGAGAGAGAGATTTACTAACTGTGTATAGTAGTAAAAAACAGTGGAGCCACCCACAAGAACAGAAACAACGAGGAGAAGCAAAAGAACTGAAAATGCACTGAGCCTAAACACCAGAAGCCAAGCTGGATGAATTCCTTTCAAAGAAGGCATCCAAGCTTGATCATCATACAAAAAAGCTTCCTCCTTTCTCTCTTCTTCAACCTCCTGACGATTCAAGTTCTGCTCTTTCTTCCATATCAACACCAATGCAATGTTCATGGACGCCAAAACCCACACAGCACATAGCAAGAACCTCCAGTTCAGCCAGTAACTAGCTGCTGTTGTGTCCCCTGCAGTCACCGGGTGCCACGTGTCCTCAGTTGATCCTGCTAGCATACTCATCTTAGAACCAATGTGATTCAATTTTTGGAGAGATGGGTTCTGCTAAACTTCTCTTTCTCTTAAATGGGTCAATCAGAAGGAACCACAAAAATGTAAACAATCAAATCCCAAGGCATAACTAGGTCTAGAACCCAGATAAAAAGGAATGAGCTTGATCATAAAAGAGGCTCCACAGACTACTTTAGATGGGAAGTATTTGAGCTTTAGTACTGTATAAAGAGTGTATGTATGGGACAAGAAAATGGAGGGAAGTTTGGGAAAATTGTGGGGAAAGGAAAGGGTTTGGAAGATTACAGGATAAAGCAGCTTGCTTGCTACCAAGCAGGTTTATGCTTTGCTTGAATGCTAACAGAAGGGGGAAAAGGGGGGAGAAGAGAAAAAGGAAATGCTTGGAGATGGTGAGAAAGAAACAGAGAGATGTTGCTTTGTGCATGAAAATAAATTGAAGAAATCAGAAACATGCAATTGTAGCTTTCTTTGATTCTCTTCTGCTAGCACCTTTTTTCTGAATGTTTTTAAAGTGGTGATGATGATATGTTTTAAACTGATTTCAGTTTAGGGAGGGCTTTCCACGTCTGCAGAGGTGGGAAAGAAGAGAAGTGTGTTGGGGAAGAGAGATAATTAGGGGAAGGGAGAAAGTGACAATTGACTGTACAAATTTTTGGGATATTGTGAACAGATAGAGGGAAAGAGAGGGACAGGACACAGAGGACAGTACATTTGTTTGTTTGGAGATTGTGTTGTGTTGTGTTTCTTTCTGTGGTGTTGGTCTTGGAATATGTACTTCTTCTTCTATGTATGACTGCTTTTGTTCTTCGAGGAAAATTGACCAGCTAAGTGTCATTGAAGATTAGTTGCAGTTGAGTCACAGTGTTTTCATTGCTTATCTTGTTTTGCCTTTAGTTGTAGTAGTTGTGTGTACTATTGAAATGCTAGTAGTATGTATTTGTTTAGTTGAATTAGCCAATTCGTATGAAGCTATCTGGCAATTAGTAATGAGACCAACTCCAACCAAAGTATTGAATGAGAGAAAGAAGGTTTAGAAGAATCGTAGAATTGTATTAGGGCATTAAGCCGGATGTCCGAATACTATTAGGATACTAATAACAAGAACTACCTAAACAGGATCATTATTTCTACACTCCCCCTCGAGCTGGGTGGTGTAAATGTTGTACATTCCCAGCTTGTGAATCAATTCTTCGAAAGTAGCTCTTGGTAAGGACTTAGTGAACACATCTGCAATTTGTTTACTCGTAGGAACATAATCTAGTGACACCGCTCCACTTGAAACTTTCTCAGAAATAAAATGTCTGTCCAACTCCACGTGCTTCGTCCGATCGTGGTGAACTGGGGTTTTTACTATGCTGATGGCTGATTTGCTGTCACAAAGGACCTGTATGGGATCTGAGGTGTTTATCTTTAGTTCACTAAGAACCCGTTTCAGCCAAATACCCTCCTTGATCCCTGAGGTTACTGCACGGTATTCAGCTTCAGCACTGCTTAGAGAAACAACTTCTTGTTTCTTGCTCCTCCATGTTACCAAGTTTCCCCACACATAAGTGCAATAACCTGTGGTTGATCGTCTCTCAGTCAGCTCGCTTGCCCAGCTTGAGTCAGTGTAGAGATTAATCCCACGTTGATGTGTCTTTTTGAATAATAACCCCTTTCCTGGAGTGAACTTCAGATACTTCAGGATTCGGTAGACCATCTCCATATGTTCTTCGTTTGGACTATGCATGTGTTGACTGACAATTCCCACCAAGTAAGATATATATGGTCTAGTGTGAGCCAAGTAAATAAGTTTTCCCACCAAGCGTTGGTATGTTCCCTTATCTACTGAGGCTATCCCCTCTTCTCGACTTAGCCGTTTGTTAGGCTCCATGGGAGTTCCCATTGGTTTGCAGTCTAACATACCAGTTTCCTTCAGTAGATCTAGAATGTATTTGCGTTGAGATAGGAAGATTCCCTTGTTTGATCGAGCCACTTCTATTCCCAAAAAATACTTTAATTCTCCAAGATCCTTCAAATCAAACTCGGTAGCAAGAGTGCCTTTTAGCTGCATAATTTCCTTGGTATCATCTCCTGTAATGATGATATCATCAACATAAACTATCAACACAGCAATTTTACCCTCTGTAGAATGTTTTACGAACAAGGTATGATCTGATTGACATTGGTAGTAACCTGCTGATTTTACTGCCTTTGTAAATCGATCAAACCAAGCCCTCGGCGACTGTTTGAGACCATACAGAGCCTTTTTCAGTTTGCATACTTTTCCACCTGAATTGATTCCTGGCGGAGGGTTCATATACACTTCTTCTGACAATTCTCCATTCAAAAAAGCATTCTCACTACAAGAAACTACTAGATTAGTCACAGTTTTTTTGGCCATTTAGTCACGGTTTTAACCGTGACTAAAAAACTTAGTCACGGTTTGTAAAACCGTGACTATATTGACCCAATTTTGTCACGGTTTTTTAAGAAACCGTGACAAAGGTTAGTCACGATTTGCCCCAAAACCGTGACAAAGGTTAGTGACCAAATTGTAAGCACAAACTTTTCAGTGACCCAATTTGTCATTTTTCGAATTAAAGGACCAGACCCTCAACTTCTTTGGTTATGCAAACTGATCCATACAATTAAAAAGTTAACAAAAGGTCCCATTTAATTACGAACCAGTCACTAAATTTATTTATTGTGTCAGTGGATTAATTACAAACTAGTCACTGTAATTTATTTATTACAATTAATTGCAATTTGTTTAAATTAATGAAAATGCACTGCCGTCGATTCCCCTCGCCGCCGCCTCCTTCGATCCCCGTCACCGCCTTCGATCCCCGTCGTCGCCGTCTCCTCTGATCCCCGCCGCCGTCTCCTCTGATCCCCTCCGCCGCCGCCTCCTCTGATCCCCCCGCCGCCTCCTCTGTTCCCCCCCCCCCCCCCCGCGCGCCTCCTCTGATTCACGGTGAAGGAAGTCTGAATCTAGATCTGATTTCCGCGGATCTGATTCTCGGTCGATCTCCAGTCGCCGGTGAAGGAAGAAGATGGCGACGTCTTCTGCGTGGATCTCAAGTCGCCGGTGGAGGAAGAAGGGGGCGCCGTCTTCTGCGTCGATCTCCAGTCGCCGGTGAAGGAAGAAGAGGGCGTCATCTTCTGCGTGGATCTCCAGTCGCCGGTGAAGATGGAACTTGGGAAGTCAACGGGGTCTGCGATGCGGGTCTCCAGTCGTCGGTGGAAGTTGGCGGTGCTGGTGAAAAAGAAGAGAAGAAGGAAAGTTTGAAGAAGAAGACGTGGGGGAAGGAAAGTTTGAAGAAGAAGATTTCATTTCATTTTATTATTCAGTAATTTTGTCACGGTTTTGGTTTTAACCGTGACAACTTAGTCACGGTTTTGGGTTGAACCGTGACAGAGTTGTCACGGTTTTGGGTTGAACCGTGACAAAATTGTCACGGTTTTGGGTTGAACCGTGACAAAGTTGTCACGGTTTTGGGTTGAACCGTGACTAAAATAGTCACGGTTTTGAAAACCGTGACAAAGTTTTCACGGTTTTGGGTTGAACCGTGACAAAGTTGTCACGGTTTTGTAAAACCATGACAAATTAGTCACGGTTTTAGGTTGAACCGTGACTAATTTGTCACGGTTTTACAAAACCGTGACAACTTTGTCACGGTTTTCAAAACCGTGACTAACAAACCGTGACAAATCAATAATTTTCTTGTAGTGTCTTGACATCAAACTGATTCAGTGTCCAATTCAGATTTGCTGCCAGGCTTAGTAGAACACGAATTGTGTTTAACTTTGCAACCGGGGCAAACGTTTCTTCATAATCTATACCGTGTGTCTGTGTGAACCCCCGGGCAACCAATCTTGCCTTGAACCGTTCTACAGAACCATCAAGCTTATGTTTGACAGTGAAAATCCACTTGCAGTCCACGGTTCGCTTGTCTCGAGGAAGATCGACCATATCCCAAGTCTGGTTCAGTTTCAATGCTCGAAGTTCTTCTTCAACAGCTTGTTTCCACTTAGGACATAGGAGCGCTTCAATTATGTTTCTTGGTATATTAACGCTGTCTAGGCCAGCTATGAAAGTCTTGTACTTTGCACTCAAACATTCATAGCTGATATGATCCTTATAGGGTGACGAGTACAACTTCGCACCCCTTTTCGGATAGCAATAGGAATATCTAAGTCTGTATCAGTCTGAGGAACAACCTCTTCAACAGTCGACTGAGATTCCTCTGCCTGAACAATTGGTTCTGTTGGATGTTTGCTTCGTCGAGTATAAACATGTAGCTCCGGTCGAGGCTGCTCCCCCTGGACGTGACGTTCTTCAGTATGCATCTGCTCTGGGGTAGTTGCCTCATTGTTGGAGTCAGCTGGATCAGTAACTGAAGTTGGAATTGCTTCAGTGTCAATAGTGATCAAATCCCACAACTGAGTTTCAGAAGTAGTCCCCCCTTGAAACTATGGCTCTTAAAATACGGTTGTGACTCAAAAAATGTAACATCTCTTGTGTGATACATTTGACGGGTTACAGGCGAAAAATACTTATAGCCTCTCTGGTGGGTGGAGTAGCCAACAAGCACACACTTGTGAGATCGAGGATCCAGTTTTGACCTTTGATTAGGGTTGATATGAACAAACACTGTGCATCCAAAGATCTTAGGAGGCAGATTTGATGATATGCTGATCATCTGAGGATACTGACTGAGAAGCAGTTTCCGAGGAGGCTGATACTTCAGCACTCTACTAGGCATTCGGTTGATCAAGTATGTAGCTGTTAGCACTGCTTCTCCCCATAGATATTGTGGCACATGTCTAGCAAACATACATGCCCTGGCAACCTCTAACAGATGTCGGTTTTTTCTCTCAGCTATCCCGTTCTGCTGTGGTGTCTCAACACATGAACTGATGTGAACGACTCCTTTTTCCAGCAGAAAAGTGCTAAGGATGTTATTGAAGTAATCCTTGGCATTGTCAGTTTTCAGGACTTGAATTTTGGTTTGGAATTGGGTCTCAACCATAGTATAGAAGTGCTGGAATATAGACTTAGTTTCAGCTTTCTCCTTCATAAGATAAGTCCATGTGTGACGGGAATGATCGTCAATGAATGTCACAAACCACTTTGCTCCATTGACATTTTTAATTTTCATAGGACCCCAAATGTCACTATGAATGATCGAGAATGGATGAGTAGGGCGATAACCAATACTAGGATAGACAGCTCGAGTATGTTTAGCCAATTGACAAACCTCACATTGATAAAACTTTGACCTTTTATTGATAAATAACTTGGGAAACAGATGTTCGAGATAAGTAAAACTAGGGAGGCCAAGCCTGTAGTGCCATAACATAACTTCATCACTACTACTATCTGAACAGGAAACTTTATTAGCCGACTTCTGATCGTCCTTATGAGTAAGTTCTCCTTATGTGTCATCCTTGAAGATGTAGAGACCGTCGGAGACCTCAACA
Source organism: Linum lewisii (assembly GCA_034768395.1). Taxonomy (NCBI): domain Eukaryota; kingdom Viridiplantae; phylum Streptophyta; class Magnoliopsida; order Malpighiales; family Linaceae; genus Linum; species Linum lewisii. Next base: position 4,298,607 of record CM068300.1, on the reverse strand, counting down.
ACCCCAATCATCTTCCCAAATCCCATCTCCTGTAAGTGACAACCAGTAGACATAAATTTAGCTTCACAATTCAGATCTGAGGTTAACTGTCGAATGGAAAGAAGGTTGCAAGTTAATTCTGAGACGTAAAGGACAGGAGACAAGGTGATATTCTGAGATAGTCTAATCCAGCCAATGCCAGTAACTGGGGCTAGACTTCCATCGGCCACACGTACCCCAGCCTTCCTAGGATACGGTTGAAGATCATTGATCAAATCTTGACACCCAGTCATAGAATCAGATACACCAGAATCTAGAATCCAAGCGTTTGAATTACAGGACTTAAGAGAGTAAGCCTTAAGAGAGTTACCTTGTGCAAAATGTCCTGAGAAAAAATCAGCAGGGCTGCTGTTGGAAGGTTGTCCAGTTTGAAGAACCTCAGAGAACATCTTCTTGAGTGCATCAAGTTGCCCCTTTGAAAATTGAGTTTTATCTCCTGTCACGGTATTGGTGGCAGTATTAGCTCGTGAGTTTTGACCACGGCGTTCAGCAAGACGTTCTGACCGAGGCTTCCAATCGGCTGGTTTACCACCATTGAGAAACCAGCACTAGTTGGAGCAGCACCCTCTTTTCTTTTTGTTTCGGGTTGCTGTTGGTTTGTTTGTTGTTGAGTAATGCAGTAGCTGAGTTATCGGCTTTTAGAGCTGATCCTTCCGTCACAGGTTTGAAATCTGCCAACATGACCTGACGATGATGTTCCTCACGATGGATTTCTGCAACTGCCTCTTCCAGGTCTGGGAATGGCTTTGTAGCCATAACTCTCCCTTTAGCTGCATCCAGGTCCTGATTTAGACCTAACAGGAATTGAAGGGTTCGTTTTTTTTTCCACGAACTTCCTGAAGGTTTCTTTTTTCCACGAACTTCCTGAAGGTTTGTGCATCAGCTGTTGATGACCATTCTTGAGCTTCGAATTGGTCCAACTGCAGCCAGTTGCGATTAAGAGCATTGTAGTATTCATTAGTACTCATGTTTCCCTGTTTGAGATTATAGAGTTTGGTTTCAATCTCTAACAGGGCTGACGTATTATCAGTCGTTGAGTAAGTCTTCTTCGCGTGATCCCAGATAGACTTAGCTGACGAATGAAGGAGATAGTTTTCTCCAATTTTAGGCTGCATTGTGGAGATTAACCATCCTCGAACAAGATTGTCTTCATTATTCCACTGCTCGTATTTGGCTTCGGTTTTAGCAGGCTTCTCTGTTGTTCCATGGAGATAGCCGGCTTTGCCACGTCCTGTTATGAATATCAGAACAGACTGCGACCAGTGGAGATAATTAGAGCCATCAAGTTTGTAGATGACTGCTTGTCCGGGGTACGAGTCTGAGCTAGAGTTGATGGACATCGTACCCTGAGGTTGAGAGTCGGAGTCGGAGGTGACGGAGCTATCTGTCATGATGGCAGATTAGGGTTTTCAGATTTGGCGGAAGCAAGTATCGAGCAACAGCTCTGATACCATATTGAATGATAGAAAGAAGGTTTAGAAGAATCGTAGAATTGTATTAGGGCATTAAGCCGGATAGTATGATTAAATACACAAGCCTACAGGACTCCTATCATAAGTAGGAGTCCTAAATAAGTCAACTTTCTTCAAACATAGGATGTCTGAATACTATTAGGATACTAATAACAAGAACTACCTAAACAGGATCATTATTTCTACACAAAGAGTAGATGGAGTGAAGTGGAGTGGTTTGGATGAGAATGAGAGTGAAATTCTACTCAATCCACACACCAAAATCAAGTGGGAAATAGGGTGGATGAAGGGTCCGGCTTGGGATCAAGGAACTCACTTTCTTGATCCCATCAAAGAAGGGTATTCTGGGTATTTTCAAAAAAAGTTGGCCAGCCACCTTCCACTATCGTCGGACCTCTGTCGCCGCCGCCGGACATCCGCCGCCCCATCGCCGTCGTCGGACCTCCGCTGCTCTGTCAGATAATTTATATTTTCAAAAAATTGGTGTGATGTGATTCAAAATTATGACCTCTTTCTTTAAATATTAAACTCCTACCACTATGCTACTAAGCACTTATTGATATTATATAATAATAAAATTATCTTATTAAATAAATGCACATAGTTTGTAAAGAAATGTGTACACTAGTATATAAAAATAGGTGTGCACGTGTACGAATAGGCGTTCACATGTACGCACATTACATTATTAAGTAGTGTGCACATGATTTATACAAAATAAGTGTGCACGTATACGAATATGTGTACGCTAGTATAAAAAATAAGTGTGCACGTGTACGAATAGGTGTACATATTTATACATGTGTACAAGATAAGTGTACGTGTGTAAAAAATGTAAGTATATAAATGTGTACGTGTATACAACGTGTACACATGATGTATACAAAATATGTGTACACTAGTGTAAAAAATAAGTGTGTACGTGTACAAATAGGTGTACACGTGTATAAAATGTGTGTACACGTATTCATAAACAAAATGTAAGATATTGTGTATAAGTGTACAAAGAGTGTGTGCACGTGTACAAGATAAGTGTACACGTATACAAAAATGTAAGTACATAAATGTGTGCGTGTATAAAACGTGTACAAAACATGTAGACATGTATAGAAACATGTACACATGTGTACGAAAAATCTTTGCAAATGAGTACACAGTTTATGTACAAAAATGTGCACGTACACATATAAAAAAAATGTGTACACATTAAAAACAAGTACGAAGCGTCACCGAAAAATAGGCCCGACGATGGTGGTCTAGTGGCCGAAAAAAATTTCAAAATCGGAGCTTCGATCGTCTCGAAAATTCATCGGATAAGTCGCCGGAGCTCCGGTCACCGGCTGTTTTCACTTAAATTTAAAAAAGAAATTAAAAAGAAATTAAATTAAATTAAATGGTGAAATGACCTTTTTATCCTTTTAATTTAAATCATTAGATCTGAAAAAATGAATCAATGGTTACTTAACACTATCAAAGAAGCCAAATTTATTTGATGGTAAGTTGAACTCGTGGATGAAGAGTAGTGGAGTGAACATTTTGAAGTTGTTCACATTAGGAAAACCCTAATGGAAGTTTTTCCATTGCGAAACTATTGTGACCCTTTTATTTGGTTAGCTTAAATGGAGGGATGTGTTTACATCATTGAAACCCTTATAGTTAGGGTATTGCAACACCTTCATCCGATTGTTACGCCATCAATGAATGAATAGAGCCTACTCTCTCTGCCCATAAGAGATTCTAACGACCAAGTTTCGATCGGTTCAACTCAAGTGTCGGCATTTTCAAGGAGAAGGCCCTCTCAACAGATCAGGTTACCTTTAGGATTTTATTGAATGTTGGCAAATGGTTGTTCGCGGCCAATCTGTTTTCTAAGTCGGATCAAGTTCGTTGGAACTGTTTTGTCTTCGATCCAGGTTGAAGATGCCTAGGATCTCAGTTTCTTTTGGATCGGAGGGGTAATGGCTTCCTTTTCATTCTTTGATTTTTCTGGGTTTATGTTTTTTTCCTTCTGGTAGCAGCCGATATGTAGCTGCAGGGGGTTTCCTTTTGTTTCGTCTCTGTGACTATCTTCTGAAGGTCACAGCTCTTTTGATTTTCCCCTGAATGGTCACTGTGGAGGCCTCTTTTTTGTCGTTTTTTGTCTGTTGGGAGGCAACCTTTATGCCATGTTATGTTTTCTCCCAGATGTTTTGTATTTTGTAATTACTTGGGACTTGGGAGCTTTCTCCACGTATATAATACAATTCAAATTCATCAAAAAGTGTCGGGATTAAATAGTTTCACAAAGTTATTTTTCCGACGATACTAGGATGTAGTCGAGTTTCTCGTCGCCTGAATGGGCTCAGAGTCACCTCATATAAGAATAAAGATGAGGTGGTAGTTAGTTATGCAAATAGTATTTAGGAAAATGGGAGTATTTAACGTACGTACCGAGGCAATGTTCCCAGCTCAAAGTGTCAGACAAATCCTTCTGATGGGCTCCCCCGAGTATTTATGGCCTGGGCGATTTCGTTATCCGCATACCCCTTAGTTACTGGTACGGAGACGTCATCCACCGTTAATGAAGCTTATACCACATGTATATAGTTTTTCGAGACGACAAGCACCAACCACCTAGGATTATATGAGGGCCTTTCAGGTTTGGCCCATGTCAGAATCTAGGCCCCAAGCATAGTAGGGTTTCAGTCAACCGCCTAAAATTTTAGGTGGGCCTTTCAAGTTTGTTCCATATCCCCATGGCCCAACATAGGTAACATTTTCTAAAAGGGAATTATCTGACCCATTTCCATCTATGGGCCACTATGACACCTAAGCCCTACTTTTAAGAGCTTTTCAATCCTTATTATTTAGCGAACCTTCTTCAACCTGTTCACCCGAATAATCTGGGTCACCCCAACGGGCCATCAAATTATGGTAATCGTGAAGAGAAACTCGAGAGATGTGGATTGAAGAAACTTGAGTGATGTCCACCCAAGATTTGTACGTCTACGAGCATCCCCATTACTTTTCTACCCCTTTTTGCTCGAACCAAATGCGCTTAATTCCTCTTTCTTAGACGTTTACTACACATTGATCATTACGTCCTGCAAAGACATGCCAACGAAACCTGAAGGATAATCAGATATCATACAAGAATCAATCACTCAACCCACTCAATTTACTTGATCTTTTAAATCGAATATCTTACTAGACTAACCGGTCGAGCTAGATGATTAATTACTTTAAAGAGGTAACCGATCCTATATAGTCATTAAACATTAGAATGAAGAAAAAGGACAACTTTTGGCCCATACTCGTTACTTGCAGAAATGGTGCAAAGATAAACTTATTCATTCATTCAATCAAAGAGCATGGGCCTCCTTCTTCTTCTTCTCTACTCTCTATCCATATCCATTACCATCAACCAAACCAAAAAAGCTTATATAAGAAGAGAAAACCTTTCATCAATGACTAGAAACTAGCTACTACTACATTAATGGCTTCCTCTGTTTCAATCTCTGCCTCTGTGGCTCTCATGCTACTCGTCCCAAGCCAACAACAACAACACGTTCAATGGCTTCTAAACAAGCTACCCATCTCACTACTAGTACTAGTAGTACTGATGGCCAAAAGGGCACTAGTTCAAGTTCAACCATGGTCGTGCCCAAGGTTGGCGCCATTGATGATGTGCAGAGATTAGAAGCAGCAGTAGCAAAATCTAGTGGCGTGAAATTCTTGGACGAACGATGGAAGAAGGGAAATTGGGATCTCAACATGTTTGTTAAGGATGGGAGAATGGATTGGGACGCTCTCATTGTTGCTGGTGAGTTTAGTTATTGAGTTCTAAATTTAATCACCTATCACCTATTACTATGGTACATTAGCAGGTTTCATGAGCTTGGGTATTTCCAAATCAGTCATCTAATATTTGGTTTCTACAGTTTGATACTTATACTTCTGGTTTCTCCTATTTTTACCCAAACTTTTGTTTTGTTCAGGGGTTACATGGTTTGGTAGTTGGGTTTTGGTTGGTTCAGTAGTCGAGTGATGGTTGGCTATTGATTGATTTGGTGGTTGGGTGTTGGTTTTATTAGGTTCATTCCTGCCGCCGCCAACAGTCTAACACTAGTTTGATGTTGTTCGCTTTGGGTTAAGCTTGCACGGTTTTGTTTGGAGTTAATTTCCAAAAAGTCTCATACTAATTTAGTTGGTAAACTCTTAAGATAGATAAATTTGTGCCAATTTACAGACGTGATACTTAAATTGTAATCCTAACTAGTTTATTAATCGTCATAGGTTGAACAACCACAACTTGAGTTAGTGTATGAGTTTTTAAGTCTTGATTTTTTGAATTACATGAATAATTGTTAATATTTTGACAAATCTACATAACAATTGAGTTATATAACATTTGAGTCGTGGCATTTTTGAATTGTTTAGAACATTTTAATTATTAATTATTTGGAAAATAGCACTTTGGCTCCCTCTACTTTGTCAAATTAACAAATATTCTTCTATACTATAAATTGCTCATTTTACCCCTCCTACTTCGACCACTTTTCCGTTTGGGTCATTCCGTTAGAACTTTTGTCTCCGTAATGTTAAATCTGGACACATCCGCACCCGACGGAGAGAGATGTCGGATGCAGGAAATGAAGAGTTGGACATGGAGGTATCATGAAGAGTATGATGAAATACGAAAGGTTTTAAAATCACACGTTTTATTCGTCGATTTCATCCTGTCTAATTATATATACTTATATTCTCACTTAGAAAATGCTTAGTAAGCTAATACATGACTAACAAAGCTAACACGGTGTACCAAATGCACATGAATTAACGTTACAAAGACGAAAGTTGGAACAGAAGGATCCAAACGGTAAAGTGACCAAAGTAGAAGGGGTTAAAAAGAGCAATTCATATTATAAGATGCTATCTGTTAAGTTTCCTAAGTAGAGGGACCAAAATGTTATTTTCCCTAATTTTTCAGGGGTCGTTTGGTTGCAGTGATATTGATATTGATAACTGCAGATATCATGATATTCAGAATATCATCGTTTTTCCTATCCTGAATATCATGATATCTGGGGTCAAAAGTGATATCAATATCACTCTTTAGATATTCTACCCCCCTAGAATATCTGTGGAGTGATATTGATATCACTCTTTGCAGACTTTTTTGCCCCTATTCTACCCTCTCAATTACAGTGACATTATTTACTTTCCCCATTTCTCATCCCCCGATTAATTCTCTCTCACCTCCTCACCATTTGTCGATTGACGGACGCCGATTCCATCGTCCAACTAGTTTTGGACAATTGACGGGTGTCCTATTTTCTTAGCAAATCAACCAAACCTCCAAACCTTCTATTAAAGTAGTTGGTGAATTAGCTAGGGTAAAGTTCATTCGATTATGTTTAGAACAAGTATATTATAACTCATAAAGTTGGGGGCAAATTGGTCAATTTCCCATTAAAGTAACTTATCACCAATTGTTACAATATCTCAACACCAAACAATAATGTTATCTTGCTAATTAGTTTACTAATATCAATATATCTCTAATATCAATATATCTACATATCATCCAACCAAACGACCGCTTAGATAATAAAAAAACATGGGCTTTTGACGATATCTAATTTACTGCAGAGGCCCAAAGAAGAAGAAAGTTGGAATTGTTCCCCGAAGCATCAACGAACGAAGAACCAGTGTTGTTTAGAAGCTCAATCATTCCATGGTGGGCTTGGCTGAAGAGATCATATCTCCCTCAAGCAGAGCTGCTAAATGGTAATTTCAAACTAATCATTCTCTTCACCTGGGTTAGTATTAATTACTGGTATGAGGTCGGCTGATGCAGGTAGAGCAGCAATGTTAGGGTTCTTCATGGGATACGCAGTGGACGGGCTGACAGGGATGGATATGGTCGGCCAAACTGGGAACTGGGTTTGCAAAACGGCAATCTTAGTGACGCTTTTAGGGGTAATTCTGCTGAGGCGGACTGAAGATGTGAAGAAGCTGAGGAAATTGGCAAATGAGGCCACGTTTTATGACAAGCAGTGGAAGGCGACTTGGGTACAAGATCAAGAAGATTCACCCATTTGAGAGGAAATTGCAGGGATGTTCGTGTGTGTCGAACTCAATTTGGTTGGATAGATGTGTGAGCATTGAAGGAGACATTACTCAAGTTCTATTCGAAGTTTAAAATGGGGAGGATTTTTGAATATATGATATCGATGACATTTCAGACATACTGCTTCATGGATGCTACATTAACTCTTTGTTTTAGTGTTGATTCACATCCATTAAATAGAATAATAAGTCTATTATGTGGCACATTTTGCTTTTCGATGTCTCTAAAATTAATGTTTGTTAAATCTATCAGTTTGAGTAAATGTTAAGATCTAAATGCATATTCATAAAAAAAAGATCTGAATGTATGACTATCTATTTATCACCCCACGAATAAAAAAAATTGTCTAATATTCAATTTTCCTCAGTTCAACCCACCAACCCAACCGCCATCATCAACCAACAACACTGATCTCTACTCACTAGGGGTAGGAGACCCGGTCGGGCCTTGCCCGACCTGGACCGGTCAAACCAAGTCTCGGGTAGCTTGAAACCCAAGTCAAAATTATTTTGGGTCGGGGTCGGGCTATGTAAATGGGGTTTGACCGAATTTTGGGTTTATCGGGTAAAACCTAGACAAAGCTCGGCCCGAACCCGACCCGGCATGATGTCAATATAACAACACTTTATAGCCACTTTTTTGGTCAATATAAGTAAATAGACCGACAATCCATTTATTTCTAGCATAATAATTTACAAAATTGCCCAATCAGCTTTTAATTTAGCAACTCATTACGTTGGTATGTTGCTAGATCAATATTGAACATGGACCTTGAAGGTGATGCAACGATGGTCACAAATCATATACTAGATTAAAAATGTCTCCATCCTCGAGCAGGAGGCAGGAGTCATCATCGAGGAACGTAAGCTATTATTGAACCAGAATCCCTCCATTAGGTGTTTTGCAGTTAAGCGGGAAGCCAACACGGCAGCTTACAACCTGGCTAGACAGACTCTTACAATGCTTCTACTTCCTACTAGTTTACTAAATTTTACACAATTTGTCTGTTCAAATTCTCACTAAACCGATTCCATCTTTTTTCCTAGTCCAACCACTCCAGTGCGTGCTTATCTTTTTTGAGGTATGTTTTGTCTTCATTCCCACTCCCAAAGAAGTTATATATTTTACCTTTTAGAGATTTAAATGAGTCTGATTTCAACCCGAACCCAACTCGGTTCAAATCCGATCAATTAGGTTTCGGTCACCCGGTAGCCAGAAACCCCAATTGACCAGTCCAACCTTAGCTCGGCCCAACCCGACTCCCACCCCTACTACCCACCAACCCAAAACACATGTTTCCTTTCATCATCTATATTTTCACGAAAAAGAACCTTTTTTTCCATAAAAAGTAGAAAAATTCCAGAAAACAACACATAGACAAACCCACAATGCCAGTCGCCAACTCACCAACCCACCACACAGTCACAGCTAACACCAAAGAATTTTCCCCCTAATTTTAATACAGACAATAATCACACAATAAATCACAAACCTAAAAACCTCCAGAATATCCGCCCTTTCCAATTTCCTTCACCTAACGTAAAAAAAAAACCCATAAATAACAAGAACAACAATCAGTGGCCATTACGCACTGTTCCACCAATTTCTCGACGGACTCCTCGAAGCTCCACACCTACCCTACACTCCCATTTATTCTATATTCCGCCGGAAATGCAGAGCGCCGCCTTCACCGCCTCCCCTTCCTTGTTCCGTCCGCTTCGGGCTTCTCCATCTAACCCTAGGTTTGGACTCCGATTTGATCCTATTCGAGCTACTCGCGAAGATCTCACCACTTCCAGCAATGTCGTCTTCCCCCGCCGATCCTGGTCGTCGAAGCTTCAGCTCAGGCCGTGGAATCCGTTGCCTCCGCTTGTTTCCTCCGAGAAGAGGTTTGAGGTGAAGGCGACCGCTGAGAACGCTGGCGAGTCGGAGGAGGAGAAGGCTGGTGCGCTGACTAAGACTTTGGTGCTTGGATCGTTGTTTGGTCTATGGTATTTGTTCAATATCTACTTCAACATTTACAACAAGCAGGTTCGTTTTCCTGGATTTGTTAGTTCGTTTGTTGTTGTTTTTTTTAAATTAAATACTAGTCGTTTTCATTTCCTGGTGTTTTGTTGTTTGGATGTGATTCTGAATTCTGATCGAATCAGATTTGAACTTACTGCACAAAATGGCACAGGATGATCTGATTATTTTTGCCAATTAGTTCAGTTGACTTGATGAAAAATTGCTTCAGTCATTTGCATCGTTTTCCTTGTATGGAGAATCTAGTTCTTGCATGGCTAAGATGCACCGTGACTTGTACAGAATCTGGAAACAGTGAGTGAAGTGTTCTGATTTCCTGTGCTTTGGGTTGTGCAGGTCTTGAAAGTCTACCCTAATCCCGTAACAATCACTGCGGTTCAGTTTGCCGTGGGTACTGTTCTTGTTAGTTTCATGTGGACTTTCAACCTTTACAAAAGGCCAAAGATCAGCGGAGGAATGGTAACTTTGAACGGGGATTTGATTGTTTCTTGCTTATTTGATTTGGCTCGTTGGGATTTGTGTAAAATGGGGCTTTAATGGGGAGATCTTACTAATGACAGCTTGCTGCAATCGTGCCACTTGCCGTTGTGCATACTCTTGGTAATCTCTTCACTAACATGAGTCTTGGGAAAGTGGCTGTGTCATTCACTCACACTATCAAGGCCATGGAACCATTCTTCTCGGTTCTTCTCTCTGCGATGTTCCTTGGCGAGGTGAGACGTGTTTGCATTTGCGTATCGTAATTTTGTTAGTTTACTTATGCATGAACATGATTGATACACTTTAATGGAAGAAATGCATTGGACCATGAGAATTAAGTGCTGGGTTCACTATTGATTTAGCACTTCTGCTGCAAGTTGTTCACTTGGCAGAATTACTGGAATTTGAAACATATCCGACTCGCTTTTTCAGTGTGATGCTGAGCAATTTGTAACATCCTATCTGTACTTGTGCAGTTTCCTAGTCTTTGGGTGGTTTCTTCTCTGTTACCAATTGTCGGTGGTGTGGCACTGGCTTCTATCACTGAAGCCTCCTTCAATTGGTAAGTATTATAGTGCCGTGTGTCTGTTTTATGTCTCTGCCACCTACAAACAGTTTGTTTGTGTATATTTCCGGTGGCAGCTTTCATTGGGAAGAATGATGTGCATTTTAGAATCTGATCTGTCACTCTATTTATGTGTTCTGACACAGGGCTGGTTTCTGGACTGCAATGGCTTCTAATGTGACAAACCAGTCTCGTAATGTCCTTAGCAAAAAAGTTATGGTTAAGAAGGAGGTAATATTTCCCTTATTTACTATCTGTATTGTTAATAGAGATATTTATTTCTCTTATATGACCTGTTATTTTTCTTCAAACTTCATTGATCCTTGTTTGCTATATGGCGGTTAACAGGATTCAATGGACAACATCACACTCTTCTCGATCATCACAATCATGTCATTTTTCTTGTTGGCTCCCGTTGCTATCTTCATGGAAGGTGTCAAGTTCACACCAGCATACCTCCAGTCTGCTGTATGTACTCTGCAGAGAGCTTTACGTTACTACAAAATCCACACATAACTGTTGTTTCCTTACGAAGAAATTGCTGTCTGTTGTGTCAACAGGGATTGAATGTTAAACAAGTGTACACTCGGTCATTGATTGCTGCTCTTTGTTTCCACGCCTACCAGCAGGTGAGCACTTCCGTCTTGTTTGAGAGATACTGTTTACATCACTGTTGTCTATTGTTTTTAATATTGACACTGTTAACTCTAGACACAAATGTCAGACTATATTCTTATTTGTTTCTTGCCATGATCTAATCTTAATTGTTCGGTGGATGTATTATGAAAATTTAGTGATCACTGGTACTACTGCCACCCAGCATCTAAGTAGCCATGTGGAATCTGTTCTTTTACTACTTCCTTGGCAATCTAATCCTCTTTCAACTATTTCCCTTATCGTTTATTGAACTGTCTGCAGGTTTCATATATGATACTACAGAGAGTATCACCCGTCACCCACTCAGTCGGCAACTGTGTCAAGCGTGTGGTGGTTATCGTAAGCTCCGTCATCTTCTTCAAGACTCCAGTTTCACCAGTCAATTCTCTAGGTAAAAACTTGCCTGTTCCATTGAAATAACTTCCCATCTCGCCCATTTCTCGGCTCAGGCATTGATAAAGAACTGTTTTTGTGTGCTCTAAAATTTAATCCCCAGGAACCGGGATAGCTCTAGCTGGAGTATTCCTGTACTCGAGAGTGAAGCGCATCAAGCCAAAGCCCAAGGCAGCTTAGAAGTGTTTGCGGATACGTTTCGGGTTTTCTTGAAGTCAGGTTTCTTCTTTATGACGATACAATTGTCGAAAGGTTTATTGAATTTGGAGTAACATCTGCTGCTGTAGATCGACCAAGCCAAGGAAAACTTCAGTTTTAGGTTCTGTCCTTAAAATTTGCTCATTTTTGTGGTGTGTCGTCCGGTTCGTAGGACTTGAACATTCTATGGTTGGCTTGGCTGGGTTAGGGTTTTGACTGTGATCAGAAGAGTAATATAAGGGTGATGTCCATTTTCCTTTGGCAAGCTGTAATATTCAACCATTGTAGCTGATAAAAACGACTGGTCGTTTTCTTGGCATTTTGCAATTTGGATGTGTTGCTGGATTCAAAAGTCGAGTGTTCATAATACGGCCGACATAACGTCCGGATTCAGAGTTTCGTTGATGCTAAGGTGGTGACTGCAAAAGCCACAGCTCTGTCGGATAGCGAGTCGGCAATTTGATATTTGTTTTTTCTTTCGGATTTAGTGGCGGCTTGATTTCTTTCCTTTCATGTCTTTTTGCGAATAAACCAAGGGAAAGGGAAAGATACTTTGTGGTCGAGAATATTCTACTGAATCTATGAGTGTATGTTTCTTGCAGCTTATGTGTTGTCGGCAAATCGGATCCGGGTCACAGAATCTTACCGACTCTCATTTCCATTCATGACATACAACATGGTTTTTTTATCGGTCTTCGTTTAGTTCATAGTGGATTAACCGCATCTTATAAATTCTTATGTTTTGCATTCTCTGATTATAGTAGAACTTTCATTGTCGTATTGCGTTCGTGATTTTTCTTGCAAGAATTTATCATGTAAAGCGTTGTGTCATTACTGTCTCGATCCTTTTTCTGTTTTGTTTGTCGTTTTTCTAACAAATACATTTGGTAGTTGTGCGTCAGTAGGCACATACGGTGTTTGAGGAGGATGACCCATACAAGATAGTCTCACAAGAATCCAGATTTGAGCATGTGTTGACTTCATATACTTGTTTTTACAACGATCCATTCTGTCCAAGCATGTGATCTTCCATTGGTGACGTTGGAAATATGGCTGGTGAATCCAAGGTAGTTCATGGTGGAGGTTGTGGTTGTTTAGGGTGATAATTTCGTATTTATTTTGAGGCATAATGAATGTTTGGATGTTGAGAAAGGTTTCACCCCTCAATTTTTCAATTTCTTGCTGCATTGAAGAGTACATGAAATTGAAAACTTAGTGAAAAGAAAATGAGTGAGTTTGGGTAGCAATTTCAGGCTTTTAAAGGTTAATTGAGAGGATTAAGACCAAAGCCAAGAAATTACCAACCCAAACAACCACAACCTCAACCAACTACTTTTGGATTCACCCGCCATATTTTTGGCGCTGTCAACGGAAGATCACCCGCTTGGAAAAAATGGGTTTTTGTCAAAGCAAGTATATAAAGTCAACACATCCTCAAATCTAGATTCTTGTGAGGCTATCTTGTTTTGGTAATATATTTATAAACATTTTCTTACATTATATTTTGTACCAATCAATAGGATTTTGTGCTATGTATCTTATCAAATTGGGTAAGAAAATACAGGTGGCTTGTTTTGATTGACAATTACATGTTGATAAACTAACGCTTGTGAAAGTTATATGAAATTTTTTATCGTATTGCCAATAAAAACAAGCCACCTATATTTTCTCTCCCAATTTGATAAGATATAGAGCACAATATCGTATTGATTGGTACAAAATATAATGTAAGCAAATGTTTATAAATATCTTACCAAAACAAGATAGCCTCACAAGAACCTAGATTTGAGCATGTGTTGACTTCATATACTTGCTTTGACAACGACCCATTTTAACTATACATGGTAGGTGAGAGATACCCTATTAACAAATAGAGTAAGTAAATAATTTATAATTATGTGAGGTCCTTATCACTTTTCACACACGATCAATTCATTAGTGTGACATTGCCAATCAAAACAAGTCACCTGTATTTTCTCTCCCAATTTAGTAAGATACAAAGCACAAATCTTAATTATTGGTACAAAATATAATATAAGAAAAGGTTTATAAATATCTTACCAAAACAAGATAGCCTCGCAACGGATTAGGAGTGGTGACAAAATTATGGATTATGTCTATAAGACATAATCCATAAGAGCCATTAGATCTCTATAGAATTGATCTAATGGTGGAGGGATAATAGTAATAAAATAATGAGATTTCTCAATTTAATGTAGCATATTAAATATTTTAATTACCACAAATTTCATTATATTATTTACCTTTTACATTTAACTTCCTCTTTTAACCGTGACCACACAAAAACCCGCTCCCCCCATTCTCCGGCCGCCCATTCTCTCCCTCTTCTCTGCAGTCAAAAACCGTCGCCCTTAGTCGTCGAGTGCAACCGCCGTCGGTGGGAGAGCAGAGTCAGTCTTCTCGCTCAGGTAAGCACTACCGCGCGACATCCCTCTGCCGATTCATCCCACCTCACTCCGATTTCTGATTTGGTGCAGTTATTTGGTGCAGCCGCTTTGGTTTCGTGGAACCATAAAGAGCCGACAAGACCCATAACCAGGTATTGATTTCTAACTCTGCATGTGCAATCAGACGTAGTTGTGGTTTCGATTGTGTTCGGAATTAGGTTTAGTGACATCATTCATCGCGTTTTTCAGTTAGATTGTTGTGGTTTGTGTATGGTTTCGGTACTTTTATTTGGGTAATACTATTATCCCAAATGATTCGTGGTTGAAAGTACATCTGGACTGTGTAATACTATTATCATATAAAATGATTTGTGTGTTTTCCTTCCAGAATGTGAAATTTATGATATGAATTGTATTGTCCATGGTTCCTGCATCTCTGTATTGTCCATGGTTCCTGCATCACAGTCCATGGTTATTGCGTTTGTTTGAAAGATTATAACTGTTGCAGTTCACAGTCACTGGCCAATAATAGTATTGTAGGATTACTGCGTTGAATGAGGTAAACTTTGGTGTTTGTTTGGGGTTGATTAGAGCTGATAATAGTATATTTGAAATACTATTATCAATGTAACTTGTAATGTAAATTGTTCCTGCAACTCTGTTTTGTGTGTGTGTGGATTAGCCTTTCTGATGCAATTATTGTATGAGTACTGTTTGTTCATATGTGCAGCCATTGCGTTAGATTCTAAGCATTTAGTTGTCGTTGTTCACAGCAAAATGACAAATAATAGTATTCAAGCATTACTATTATTGAATTAGGTGAACTGTGTTGTTTCTGTGTGGTCTGGATGAGAAGATAATAGTATTTCTGTAATACTATTATTAACAGTTATACTTGTGATGACATGTTGTTGTACAAGTGTGTGGTTTGATTGGTTTTTGTTGGGCTCACGTTCTTGATTGTGGTGTTTGATGTTAATGAAGTTTCTTTGTCAAATTCAGATAAAAAGATGACGAAAACTCCTGTTCCTCAAAAGGGGAAAAGAATTAAGTTGGCGGTATCCAAAAAGCCTAAGCCGAAAAAAAATGTTGCACCAAAACGACCTGAAGACAGGGCTGAACCAGTTAATAGGCCTGATGAACCTGTTGTTGGAGAATCTCAAATGAATACACAGCAAGCTCAAGTCAGGTAAACGTTGCAATTTCATTCCTTTACTGTCATTCTTGTTTGTGGATCTTATTTTTATCTCAAATCCGAGACTATGAGCATAATCTCTGTAAAATGATTCGGCATCCTTGACAGTTTTGAACTCCAACGCCTCCCAATCAAAATCCACATCAGGCACATCTATTAAGTAAACAAAAAATAATGTTCAATAATAGTATTATATTTACAACACGTATAACACACACAATAAAAGATTACACAAAAAACAGTAATGTACGAATAACAAAACATGAGAATTGATAAAATACTATTATTAGACATATAATATTATCGGTTAGTTGAAACTAAAAAGGAACACCTGAAAGAAATATCAACTGAAAATGAATATGAAACACAAAACATAACAAATATATCACACCGTATCATTGCAAAAGTTTATTATCGTATTAACAATCGAGTTCATACTAAGTAAAGTAAAAAATGAGTGTTTATAAGTAATAGTATTAGCGGGATAATAGTATTAGCTACGTACCGTGTCCTTGCAAAATTTCGAGATTTCCTGGCGATGGTACAGTATTCTCAGACGATTCTGAATGATTTTCGTCGATTGGATCATCAGGTATGAGATTAAGATCAAAACCTTCGCTCCTAGGCTGCTGGTTGGCTTCATTGATTACAATATTAGACTCCATGAGACAAGCAAACAGCCGCAAGCTAGGGAAATGAGAATAAGTACTGAATAATGAAAAAATAGCAGGTAATATATATGTTTAATCTCGGATTTTGAACATGAATACTATTAGTAAATAATTTGGTAACAAAATAAACTATTGATTACAAAGAATAAGAATAATATCATTATATAAATGTCTTCCCAAAATGACTTAAATATAATCAATGCATTTAATTGCCTATTTCCCTAATATTAATAGCCCAATCCGATCATATCCTAATGCTGGTGAATCCAACGGCTGAGAGTGAATTTTGTTAAGGTGACATAATTTAAATTATGTCACCATCCTTCAGCCGGCCTCGCAAGAACCTAGATTTGAGCATGTATTGACTTCATTTACTTTTTTTTGGTAAAAAAGACTTCATATACTTGCTTTTACAACGACCAATTTTGTCCAAACAGGTGATCTTCCATTGGCGGCGCCAAAAATATGGCTGGTGAATCCAAAGGTAGCTCATGATGGAGGTTGTGGTTGTTTAGGGTGGTAATTTCGTATTTATTTGGAATGTTTGGATGTTAAGAAAGGCTTCATCCCTCAATTTTTCAGTTTCATGCTCCATTGAGGAGTACATGAAATTGAAAACTTAGTGAAAATAAAATGAGTGAGTGTGAGTAGTAATTTCACGTTTTTTAAGGTTTTAATTGAGAGGATTAAGACCAACATCAAGAGATTGTTTCTCCATTGTGTTTGCTCTTAATAAATAATTGGTTGATGAGTTTGGACGAAATGTGATTTGTGATACAAATTGATCTCAACCCTTTATTTTTTTCATCTCGTGGTTAGTAATACTTTGGCATTCTTTTTTAGTGAATTATAGGAAGAAATTAATCACTCGGTAAATGGTTTAAGTTGCAAAATTCGGTGATCAATGAGATTAGATACATCGCCTTTTAAAATATTAGATTATTGACTTTCTCAGGTG
Source organism: Linum lewisii (assembly GCA_034768395.1). Lineage (NCBI taxonomy): Eukaryota > Viridiplantae > Streptophyta > Magnoliopsida > Malpighiales > Linaceae > Linum > Linum lewisii. The sequence goes on along the minus strand of CM068300.1, from coordinate 4,281,434 downwards.
ATCAATATCATTATCACGGATTAGGAGTTGTGACAAAATTATGGATTATGTCTATAAGACATAATCCATAATAGCCATTAGATCTCCATAGAATAGATCTAATGGTGGAGGGATTATAGTAATAAAATAATGGGATTCCCCTATTTATTGTGTCATATTAAATATTTTTATTACCCCAAATTCCATTATACTACTTACCTTTTCCATTTTCATTCCTCTTTTAACCGTTGCCACAAAACAAACCGCACCCCCATTCTCTCACAAATCTTCTTTGCAGTAAAAAACGAGTCTGCTCTTAGTCGTCGATTGCAACCGCCGTCGCTGGAAGAGCCGACTCAGTCTTCTCGTTTAGGTAAGCACTACCGAGCGACATTCCCTGTGCCGATTCATCCCAACTAATTTCGATTCCTGATTTGGTGCAGTTGTTTGGTGCAGCCGCTGTGGTTTCGTGCAATCAGACGTTTTTGGGGTTTCGATTGTGTTGGGAATTAGGTTTCTTAACCAGCATTCATCGCGATTTTCCGTTCTGCTGCAATTGTTTGGGAATGGTTTGGGTACTATTATTAGGTTAATACTAGTATCGCATATGAATCTTGTTTGAAATGTCTATGTTTCGATTTCCCGTTTTGCTGCAAATGTTTGGGAATGGTTTGGAGATCTAATACTATTATCAGCAGAAGTTGTTGTTTCAGATGAATGATTTGTGTTATTGTGGTTTGTTTGATTCCTTTTGTACGAGAATTCTTGTATTTAGTTGAATGACTCTGTTTTTGTGTTCTATGAAAGGGTTGAAGTGGTGCTAGATGAAGTAATAATAGTATTGTAGCGTTACTATTATTGATTTCGTAAGCCTGATGAACATCAGAATTGATAAAATACTATTATTAGATATATAACATTATCGGTTATTTGAAACTAAAAAGGAACAATGAACGAAATATCAACTGAAGATGATTATGAACACAAAACATAAAAAATAAATCATTTATTATCGTATTGAAAATCGAGTTGATACCGAGTAAGTAAAAAATGAAAGTTTAGAAATAATAGTATTAGCTGGATAATATTATTAGCTGCATACTGTGTCCTTGCAAAATTTCGAGATTGTCTGCCGATGGTACAATATTCTCAGTCGTTTCTGAATGATTTTCGTCGATTGGATCATCGGGTATGAGATTAAGATCAAAACCTTCGCTCCTAGGTTGCTGGTTGGCTTCATCGATTACAACATGAGACTCCATGAGACAAGCAAACAGCCGCAAGCTAGGGAAATGAGAATAAGTACTGAATAATGAAAAAATAGCAGGTAATATATATGTTTAATCTCGGATTTTGAACACGAATACTATTAGTAAATAATTTGGTAACAAAATAAACTATTGATTACAAAGAATAAGAATAATATCATTATATAAATGTCTTCCCAAAATGACTTAAATATAATCAATGCATTTAATTGCCTATTTCCCTAATATTAATAGCCCAATCCGATCATATCCTAATGCTGGTGAATCCAACGGCTGAGAGTGAATTTTGTTAAGGTGACATAATTTAAATTATGTCACCATCCTTCAGCCGGCCTCGCAAGAACCTAGATTTGAGCATGTATTGACTTCATTTACTTTTTTTTGGTAAAAAAGACTTCATATACTTGCTTTTACAACGACCAATTTTGTCCAAACAGGTGATCTTCCATTGGCGGCGCCAAAAATATGGCTGGTGAATCCAAAGGTAGCTCATGATGGAGGTTGTGGTTGTTTAGGGTGGTAATTTCGTATTTATTTGGAATGTTTGGATGTTAAGAAAGGCTTCATCCCTCAATTTTTCAGTTTCATGCTCCATTGAGGAGTACATGAAATTGAAAACTTAGTGAAAATAAAATGAGTGAGTGTGAGTAGTAATTTCACGTTTTTTAAGGTTTTAATTGAGAGGATTAAGACCAACATCAAGAGATTGTTTCTCCATTGTGTTTGCTCTTAATAAATAATTGGTTGATGAGTTTGGACGAAATGTGATTTGTGATACAAATTGATCTCAACCCTTTATTTTTTTCATCTCGTGGTTAGTAATACTTTGGCATTCTTTTTTAGTGAATTATAGGAAGAAATTAATCACTCGGTAAATGGTTTAAGTTGCAAAATTCGGTGATCAATGAGATTAGATACATCGCCTTTTAAAATATTAGATTATTGACTTTCTCAGGTGATCAATATCATTATCACGGATTAGGAGTTGTGACAAAATTATGGATTATGTCTATAAGACATAATCCATAATAGCCATTAGATCTCCATAGAATAGATCTAATGGTGGAGGGATTATAGTAATAAAATAATGAGATTCCCCTATTTATTGTGCCATATTAAATATTTTTATTACCCCAAATTCCATTATACTACTTACCTTTTCCATTTTCATTCCTCTTTTAACCGTTGCCACAAAACAAACCGCACCCCCATTCTCTCACAAATCTTCTTTGCAGTAAAAAACGAGTCTGCTCTTAGTCGTCGATTGCAAACCGCCGTCGCTGGAAGAGCCGACTCAGTCTTCTCGTTTAGGTAAGCACTACCGAGCGACATTCCCTGTGCCGATTCATCCCAACTAATTTCGATTCCTGATTTGGTGCAGTTGTTTGGTGCAGCCGCTGTGGTTTCGTGCAATCAGACGTTTTTGGGGTTTCGATTGTGTTGGGAATTAGGTTTCTTAACCAGCATTCATCGCGATTTTTCGTTCTGCTGCAATTGTTTGGGTACTATTATTAGGTTAATACTAGTATCGCATATGAATCTTGTTTGAAATGTCTATGTTTCGATTTCCCGTTTTGCTGCAAATGTTTGGGAATGGTTTGGAGATCTAATACTATTATCAGCAGAAGTTGTTGTTTCAGATGAATGATTTGTGTTATTGTGGTTTGTTTGATTCCTTTTGTACGAGAATTCTTGTATTTAGTTGAATGACTCTGTTTTTGTGTTCTATGAAAGGGTTGAAGTGGTGCTAGATGAAGTAATAATAGTATTGTAGCGTTACTATTATTGATTTCGTAAGCCTGATGAACATCAGAATTGATAAAATACTATTATTAGATATATAACATTATCGGTTATTTGAAACTAAAAAGGAACAATGAACGAAATATCAACTGAAGATGATTATGAACACAAAACATAAAAAATAAATCATTTATTATCGTATTGAAAATCGAGTTGATACCGAGTAAGTAAAAAATGAAAGTTTAGAAATAATAGTATTAGCTGGATAATATTATTAGCTGCATACTGTGTCCTTGCAAAATTTCGAGATTGTCTGCCGATGGTACAATATTCTCAGTCGTTTCTGAATGATTTTCGTCGATTGGATCATCGGGTATGAGATTAAGATCAAAACCTTCGCTCCTAGGTTGCTGGTTGGCTTCATCGATTACAACATGAGACTCCATGAGACAAGCAAACAGCCGCAAGCTAGGGAAATAAGAATAAGGACTGAATAATGAAAAAATAGCAGGTAAGATATAGGTTTAATCTCGGATTTGAGCAGGAATAATATTAGTAATAATTTGGTAACAAAATAAAAGATTGATTACAAAGAATAAGAATAATATCATTATATAAATGCCTTCCCAAAATGACTCAAATATAATCAATGCAATTAATTGACTAATTCCCTAATTAATTAGCACAATCTGATCAGATCCTATGGCTTGTGAATCCAACGGCTGTGAGTGGATTTTGTTTAGGTGACATAATTTAAATTATGTCACCATCCTTCAGCCGTCATTATCACACGCGTCAGTTCATCGGCATCATTGCCAATCAAAACATGTCACCTGTACAAGAGTATTAGTTACATTAAAATCGGCATTAATTACAAACTTATTGTCGTATGAATTTATCTTTTGGTTTCTTTATACATCTCGTATCTGATCATCATGTTGCGTGTCTACTATTTCATATTTGAGAATCGTTTCGATGAATACGTTTCGAGTCCCCTCTCCAGGTAAATGTGAAAATAAAACCTCAATTTTCTTCCTAATGTAGCAAACTATCAACCACTAGGCAATCTATTCTCATACATTGTTGTAATTTAGGGTGATTAGTGAAGATCAAGTTAACACAATCTCACTATATTCCCTACTATAGGCTTCACAAAATTCCACTTGGGAAAATGAGGTGCCTTTGCACATATAAAAAATGAGCTTACCATTTTATCATATTTTCTCCCATTTCTACTAATAATTAGAGGCCAAATAGGCCCATTAGTTTTTTAAAGAGCACACTTAGTTAATAGGAGGAGGTATAATTCAACTAATTAATCAAGAATATTTTTTGCTAGGTAAGAAGGAAATGGAGGCCATTTTTTTATCCTAATGTTAATCTACACCATTTACTTTTAGTGAAAATTTAATGATTAAGATTTAATGGGTATTAGGATAATTTAGTTTTTAATAATTATCATTTAAATATTTTAATTTCTATTTTTTATGTTAGTGCTTTAAACATTTATTAATATGAAAATTGATAAATAGATATGAAATAATATTTAAATCGTATGCTAGTTTCTCAAATTCGGAACATGTTTATATCTTTTCAATATGATGATTCAGGAAGTGTGAATAAACAACATGTTGATTCCTTTTCAAATAATTAATTAATTTCCATACATGATTTATGATTTATTTTCAAAGACAAAAAAAGGTTTCCAATTAATTAGTTGCCAAAAAATGGAAAAAAATGTATGAAAATTAATTAATTACCAAAATTGGTTGACAATTAATTGGCCATAATTAATTAATTAGTTTCTAAAAATTAAAAAAATGTATGAAAATTAATTAATTACCGAAATTGGTTTCCAATTAATTGGACATAATTAATTAATTAGTTTCAAAAATTATAAAAATGTATGAAAATTAATTAGTTACCAAAGCCAAAATCTATTCCCATAAAAATACTATATTTTATTAAAAATTTTATTAAAACAATTAACAAATATTAAAGCACATAAAAATAGAAATAAGACATAATTAAATGATAATCACTAAAAAAAACTAAATTACCATAATACCCATCTAATCTAAACCATTAAATTAAAAAAAAAATATGGTGAAGATCGGTGTCCCTCATATAAGGACAAAAAGAGGTGTCCTCATCGTAGAAATGCTCATTTTGATGTGATGGGTGAACGTTCTGGTGCCCCCATTAAAAGTGGGGTGTTGGTTGCCCCACTAACGTTTGTGCTATCTAGAGTGGTAGTTTTATTGAACCAAACTTTTAAATCAATAGGTTTAATTTTAATAAGTCTAAAATTAAGTTTGGTTGAAATTTTTAGTCATCATAATATAAGATTACACTCAATGTATTTTCTTCCGATATGATAGACAAGACATGTAGATTCTAATCCTCGAAAAAATAAGATATTAAGTATGTTTATCTATCGAAACGTCAGTGAAGTAACTGGTACCCACTCTTAGCGGGAAACAAGAGCGTTATCCTTCATGCGATATAATATTAGTTTTCATTAAATAAAATGTTGCTACATTTGTTAATTACTTTAATTTCTTTCAATATTTATTTGCATATATTATGGTTTTATTAGTGTTAGGATCTAATTATACTTAGTAGAAATCAATATATTATGGTTTTTATTACTCACAGTAGGAATCAATATTTTTTATGATGAGATTTGAAAACATTATCCCCAAGTTTACATTCTTAGATAATTATTGATTTGTGTTATAAATAAAATTGGTTTATTACACACAAATAGAGCTGTCAAATCGGCAGGTTGGGCAGGTTACGGGTCAGATTAGTCGGATTGCGGGTTTATTGGGTCATGGGTTCGTTAGGTTGCGAGTTCATCGGGTCACGGGTTATTGGAGCTGACGTGGTGATAACATCCTAATCGACGCTCTAACAAGAATGAACAAAAGTTGGCTTATTTGGAGAAATGGAACCCATTGGAGCACGTGGACCATGAGAGAGGACCAAAAAGAGATGCAAGGGAGGTGCACGGATTCAGTTGTAAGCCCAAATGCCCTAACTTGGAAGCTAAGGAAGAAGGAGTCAAGTTATTCTTGTTTTAGAAAGATTTGTATTCTTCCAAGTTTTAGTATGTTGGTCATAACTTCCTCTACAGGACTCTGATTGATGCAGGCTCAGCGAAGTTGGAAAGATAATTCAATTACCTTTCCATCCATATAGCATGGACCATTAGATTCGTTCTGACGAAGGAGATATGAACGTTTCAATGTGGCGGACAAAAGACTCTTTTTTCTTTTCACAATAGGACTTGTTTTCATTATTTGTTTTAGCTACCCTTTCCATGTTGAAACATGATGCTTTTATGTTATTTTATTCTATAATTTTGTGGTTCCCTTCCCTATATAAAGGTAACATTGTAACTCTCTCTGAGGTGTTAACTTTTTTGGTACTTAATGTTTGGGCGGATTTCATTTTGGTACACATCGTTTCAAAAATTTCATTTCAGTCATTAACGTTTCAGAAAATCTCGAAACGGTATTTCCATCCAACTCCATCCAAATTTTCTGTTAAGTGATGACGTGGCAGCTGAGTCACACATCCCAGTCAGCTAAAATATTAATAAAATAAGAATGTTATTATTTTAATATTAAAAATTAATTTTTTATTAAAATAATTAATTTTTAAATGAAATTTTTAAAAAAATATTTTTTCCCAAAAAAAATTTCTCTCCTCCTCTTCTCTCTCCTCTCACCTCAAAAATACATATCTAAATGTTTCAGTGTTTCAATACTCAACGTTTCGCCACTTTTTCATTTTGGTAGTTTTTGTTTGTAGATCTAAAATTTTTGGTACTTTTTCCACCTCCAACTCTCCTTCCTCTCCCCTCTACTTCCTCCTCCTTCCGTCTCTCCTCTCTCCCTTCTCCCCTCATGCTTCTTCCTACTTTCTCCCTTCACCTCTCCTCTCTCTCTCTTCTCCCCTCTACTTTCTCTTACCCTTCTTCCCGCCTCTCCCCTTTTCCTCATTTCTTCTACTTCCACCTCTGTCTTTCCTCTCTCCTCCCTTCCCCCTCCTCCTCCTAAAAAACACAGATAAAAGTTTCTGAGGGGGAAGAAGGACAGACAGAGGAAGACAGAGGGAAGGAGGAAGAGGTCAGGAGAGGCTGAGTGAGGAGGTAGGAGAAAGCAGAGGAGAGACGAATGGATAAGGTATGAGGAAACGTAGGGGAGAAGGAAGAGAGGAGAGACGGAGGGAGGAGGAAGTATAGGAAAGAAGGGAGGAATAGAGGAGGGTCGGAGGTAAAAAAAAAATATAATCTACAAACACAAAGTACCAAAAAACTTAGATCTACAAACAAAAACTACCAAAATGATAAAGTGATGAAACGTTGACTACTGAAACCCTAAAACGTTTAGATATCTATTTTCAAGGTGAGAGGAGAGAGAATAGGAGGAGAGAATTTTTTTGGGAAATTTTTTTTTTTAAATTTTTAATTAAAAAAATAATTATTTTAATAAAAAACTTAATTTTTAATATTAAATTAATAAAATTATTATTTTATTAATATTTTAGCTGACTAGGAGGTGGACTCAGCTGCCACGTCATCACTTAACAGAAAATTTGGACGGAATTGGACGAAAATACCATTTCGAGATTTTCTGAAACGTTAATGACTGAAATGAAATTTTTGAAACGATGTGTACCAAAATGAAATTTCGTCCAAACGTTAAGTACCAATAAAGTTAACACCTCAACTCTTTCAACTTACCTTCGAGTCACACTTATTCTGATTGTTTTAACACAATGGTTACTTTTTGGTTTCTTCTTCCTTTGGCGTGTTGTTGCTATGTTAGAGAGATCGTGGTTTATCGAGTCTAGGTTATCACCCTTAGTTTCATGGCACCATTCGACCATGATACTTCCTAGATCCTTATAGCTAGTGGGCCCAAGTTTGTTCCATCCAGTTTTGAGGATTGCATTCGATTGCCTTGCTGTCAAGCATTTGGTATCGGGCACGACTCACGGTTTCCGTTGGTTCATATCATGTGGTGTGTTGAATGCACATTATTTAAGCGTTAATAAGACAAAAGTTGGAATAGAAGGACCCAAAAGACAAACGATTAAAATAGAAGGGGTACAAAGAGCAATTTATAGTACATGAGACTATTAGTTAATTTGACAAAGTAGAGGGGTGAAAGTGTTAATCCTTTTGAAAGCAATGTAACACAATAAAAATCAAGTAATACAACTGTGCTCAAGGAAGGTCTACCTAGTGGTTGATAGTGCATTAGGCTAGGGAGATAATTTTAGGTTCGGTTCGGCTTTCATCGTCCGCTCAGCAAGGGGACTCGAAACGTAACCACGTCATAGTGAACACCCAACATGATGATCTGATACGAGATATATAATAAGGATACTAAAAGACAGATTAATACAACAATAAGTATGCAGTTCATGCCAATTTCAATGCAACTAAGTGGCATAACTAGAAATTCTGCCAAGTGGGGTGCATAATAAAAAATTATCGAATAATAAGAGTTTCAATCAAGTCCAAGTGAGGTCCAATATTCAATTATAAGCATTTGTGTTACTATTTGACATACTTTTTTTCAAAAAATTCATTTGTCAAGTGGGGTCCAGGAACCCCGCTTGGAGCCCTTAGCTCCGCTCCGCCCCTGCTGAACTAATACTCATTTACACCTGATAAAATACTATTAATCAAGACTCATTTTGGTAATATATTTATAAACATTTGCTTGCATTATATTTGTACAAATTAACCGAATTTTGTGATTTGTATCTTATCAAATTGGGAGAAAAAAAATACGCGTGGCATGTATTGATTTGTAATGACACGCAGATGGCCTGACGTGTGTGACGATGATATTGGTCACCTAAGAGGGTCAATATCTAATATTTTAAAAGGTAAGGTATCTGACGCCATTGACCATCAAATTCTGTATCTTAAATTAGTTTTCAAGTGATTAATTTTTTCCCATATTTCACGAGAAAATATGGCAACACCAATATCAACCACAGGATGAAAAAGAATCAAAGGTGGATGTGAAATTCTATCACAAAACACATTTCGTCCCAAGCTCATCAGCCAACTATATATTAAGAGCAAACACAGTGAAGAAACAACAAACCTCTTGGCCTCGCTCTTAGTCATCTCGATCAAACCTCTAGAAAACACCCACACTCATTTCTTTTTCACTAAGTTTTCAATTTCATGTACTCTTCGATGAATCATGAAATCGAAAAACTGAGGGGTGAAACCTTTCTCAACTTCCAATCATTCCTTATGCCTCAAAACAAATACAACAACATGATCACCACCCCAAACAACCACAATTCACTCCCTTTTGATTCATCGACCATATTTCCAAACCAGCCACAACCTCTACAGATGAATCACTCATTTGGACCAAATGGGTTGTTGTCAAATCAAGTGTTTGGGGTCAACCCATGGTCAAACCTTGTAGTCAACCCATGGCCAAATGTTGGAGTCAACACATGGCCAAATGTTGGAGTCAACGCATGGTCAAATCTGAATTCCTATGAGGCTTTCCCATGTGAGTCGTCCTCCTCAAACATGAGACATACTAATGCTGATGTCAGTGACAAAAATGCCCATGAGATGGGGACAAATAATCAAGTGATGAATACGGTTACTCCTGAAAATACAGTGGCCAAAAAGACTTCGAAAGATAGGAACCTTGACTTCATGAAGAGCCAGTGGACACCCGAAGAAGACAGGTGAAATAAAAAAATAAAATTTGTATTTGTATTTGCATTTTGAGATCTTTTCAATTTTACGTAGAATCTCAATTTTGACTACCATGTATGTAACAGTCTTCTGGTTCAACTTGTGAAACGATATGGAACCAAAAGATGGGCTCACATTGCTCGGGTGTTGACAGGAAGACTTGGGAAGCAATGCCGAGAGAGATGGAACAATTATCTCAAGCCCGACATTAAGGTAACACTCATTGTCTCATATTTCTCCCTCTTATGTAGCCATGTAGAAAGTTAATTTAGTTGCGACTAATCCAACCTGATCAATAATTTATAATAACTAAATGTCAACCATTCGTAATTCAACCGATATGAAAATCTAAAAAACCTGTAGTACTCAAGTAAACCGTCATCTAATTTTCTAACAATTAGATCCATTCGAGTCCCCCTAGTAGACTCACGACCCAAACAACCCATGACTATGTCATGAACCATTGCATCCTAATAACTCGAGTTGTTGGGAGAGGGTTATGGATAAATATTATATTGTTTACTAACACACCCCCTCACACCAAACGGAAGCTCTCAGAAGAGCTGAGTTTTGCCGAGGTTCGGTAATACTTGTGCAACTAATTGGGACCATAGAGGCTTTAGTAAACCTTTATACACAAATTGATTGTTATTAAGATTCGAAACCTTGACCTCATGTTGGTCAAAGGCTCTGATACCATGTCATGAACCATTGCACGCCAATAACTCGAGTTGTTAGAAGAGAGTTCTGAATGAATCTTATATTGTTTACTTAACAGACTCATAACTCGTATCTCGAGTAACCAAACTTACAACTCGTCCAATTTGTCACTTTTACTCACCTAAAATTCTTGTTATTTCATTTTTGATCATGTGATTTCAGAGAGAGATATGGACAGAAGATGAGGACAAAATCCTCATAAATTCACATATGAAATTTGGGAACAAATGGTCTGAGATAGCAAAAACAATCCCTGGAAGAACAGAGAACTCGATCAAGAACCACTGGAATGCAACCAGAAGAAGGCATATATCCTCCTACAGAAACTACCGCTTCAACAAGAACACTCAATCCACCCTTCTCTATCACTACATCAAGAGCTTGAACTTGGACAACCCTGTTGATCATGGCAGCAGCAGCAACACTGCTCCTGCTGTTACTTTCTCTGTTACTGCCATTCCAACTGCTGCACCAGAAGTACCACCATTGATCACAACTTCTCTGCCTCTAGATCAGCAACCCGTGTCGGATTTGGGTGGTGGAATTGATAGTTTGGTACCCGGATTCTTCGACTTCAGTAACGAAGAGATTCCTATTACAGCTGCAGTACCAGAACCACCATTGATCACAACTCATCAAGAGGATTCTTTTCTGCCTCTAGATGATCAGCAACTGATGATGGAGTTGGGTGGTGGAAATGACGGTTTGGTACCCGAATTCGACTTCAGTAACGAAGAGATCCCTGATCTTGGATGTATTGATGAGATGTTTCAAGATGATTACAACCTTGAGTCTCTGCTTGATGGGTTCCATTGAAGATGCAAGGCAGAGCTAGTCTACATTTGGTTGAGATTAATGTTGAACATTTACAATATGCATTTGATGTGGTGAGGATTGGGATCGATTTTATTTATAGTTCGACTAGATTAGTATCTAGTCATAGTTTGATATTTTAATGTGCTTAAGACAAAAAAAAAAAAAAATGTTTAGTTGCTATTAGTTATAGTTCGACTAGATTAGTATTGGACTCGTTAACAAGCCTCAATTCTAATTGTAGTTTGATATTTAATGTGCCTAAGAAGAAAAAAGTTATTTAGTTTTAAATTGATATGTGAATCAAATAAAATATTGTGTGGAATTGGCAGATACATAATTCTTCGCAGTTTGGTCGTATGCACTATTAACTATAACAAAATATGTATATGATTTTGGTTGTACAACAAGGAAGTTTTTTTTTTTTATGAACACAACAAGGAAGTTAATTCCACCGATGGCAAGAAAACGGATTAGAACAAAGACATCTTCTGAGAGTGATTAGAGCTGACAAAATTAAGACCCAATTCAATGAATCTGCTCACCCTAACTTGATAGGTGATCTGATTGACAAAAAATCAATAACTCATAACCCAACAAATATGTGACCCAATGAACTCATATACCAACTAACCCGCGACTCGACTAAACTGCACGCCCAACATTTTACCTTGGAGGCTCATGACATTAAAGATTAGTGGCAGAATGGTCAAATCTCGATCAAGCAAGGATCAATTTCCATCACTAGAGGTTCCAAGGCATCAATGAGTAAACAATGTGAAAGTAAACGTTTGGCCTAGTCGTGAATGATGAGATTGAACATGGAATCTCTCTTAGATCGGACTAGTTAAAAATTATTTGATGTAAAAATTGTCGTTAAATTTTAAGTTCGGACGATGACAATGAAAATTATTACTCAAACATAAAATATTGTACACAATAGCGGAATCAGGATAACTGGAGATCCTCAATGAGATGTCAAGTCTAAATGTTAACTAACGTAAAAACACTGGTATGAGATGATTGTGTCATCTCTCTCAACACTGCTTCTCGCTTCTTGATTCTCTCCGGCAATATCAGGGCATTGTAACACCAATTTTGGTCTCATGTTGTCCCACAAGTTGAACTAGCTGCTTATTATGTCTTGGTTGCCAAAATCGAGATTTTTATTATATCTCATAATTAAATGAAAGTGATACGAATTATATAATAGGTCCCAAAAATGAGGTATAGTCCTAAAATGTAATAGGTACCTACATAGTCATGGTTGTCCATTGCCCCATGATCACTGTTGTACTGACCTTTCAAAGTTAGTTTGGCGGCCACAATATTTTAGGTTCAATTGTAGAAACATATGATTATCTAAACCAAATTCATGACTATTTTCCAACAACTTAGGCAAAGGGATTACACTTAACGTCAGTATTATGCCTCACGTTTGAGGAGAAGGACCCATATAAGATAGCCTCGTACGAATTAAGATTTGACCATGTGTTGAATTCATACACTTGATTCGATAATTATTCCATTTTGTAAATTCTTTAATGTTTAATTTTTCGAAAAATTATGGACGGATCTTAGATGGTAAACACGATTGTTATCATTTGATCTTTAAAAAAGCATAGAACAATGTCTAGGAGGATGTCTTTCTTGAGATGATTAAAAAAATGATACAAGATGCTTTCTATCTTATGTGTTGTCAAAGGATTTGCAATTTAAGATGTCATTGACATTCAAGGTAGATTTTATCAAAATTTAAGCTTTTAAACGTATTTTTTTTCTAAAGTCTCATTACTCCTGTGGCAAAAAATAATGTTAAAATTCAAACTATATTAATCTTACATTCATCATTCTATTAAATATTAGTTTGTCAATATGAAGTCACTAAACATCAATGTTACATTGGCTTATACTTTTAGGCACGTCATCAATTGATAACCCGTAGAATTTAAACCTCAAAATCAGCAAAACATGAATCCCCCCGTGCTCTCCAATACCCACCAATAATAGGCGAAACCCCAATAAAGTTTAAAATAATAAATATTCCACTTGTCAGATAATATCAAAGACATCCAGGACCATCTCCACCACCCACGTGTCCCAAATCCTCATCCACCGCCATTCGATCTACCGTCCCCGTCCCCTTACAAATACGCGAGAATTAACCTTCAAGCCCCTGAAACATTTCTCCTTTCTCCTCCACGACCTAATCGGAATCCTCTCAACACCACCACCGCGAAAATACAACGATGCTCAGGCTAGCGACGAAGCGATTCTTGGGCCGCGCAGCTGCGGCGTCTCCGGTTCCGCAGCAGCAAGCCCCGGCGGCTATATTTCAGAGGTTCTACCATGAGAACGTCATCGACCACTTCAACAACCCTCGCAACGTTGGTTCCTTCGACAAGAACGATCCCAGCGTCGGAACCGGGCTGGTCGGTGCGCCGGCCTGCGGCGATGTGATGAAGCTGCAGATTAAGGTAGATGACAAGACGGGAGAGATCGTGGATGCTCGATTCAAGACCTTCGGTTGCGGCTCCGCAATCGCGTCCTCTTCTGTAGGTAAGGTGTTCGACGAAATGAGATTGGAATTTTTTCTTCGTCAAATCGTTGCATGTTTTAAGGGCGATGCCGAATAAGGTTTTATTGATGTTGTTTTGGTTGGCCATTTCAGCTTCTGAGTGGGTGAAGGGAAAGCAGGCGGAGGAAGTCTTGACCATCAAGAATACGTAAGTTCATTCAACTCGTAATTGAATGTTTAGGTATCTTTATGTTCATAGGTTGTGCTTTGTGTCATGAATTCCTATTTTCATGAGGGAAATATTGCCAATTAGCTAAACTGAAAGGAGAAATCTTGTTGTTGATTGGCGTCTTGGTAGTTGTTTAAGGTCGTGTAGGGGTTTTGGTTAAGAAATGCTTGATCATAACTAAGAATATGAGTTGCCTGGGGGGAGTTGTCTGGTAAGGGAACTCTCTGCTAATTGAATTCAAACATGGGTGCATCATAGACCTGAATAGAAACGTAAGATCTTTCAATGTTAAGCTGATGGATTGACATATAAGCATACCTTAAGTGTGGCCGGATTGACAATTTTTATCAAGGAACCAATATCCTGCTCGTGCTGGTTCGTTGCTTTTGTTGATTATTTTCAGTTGTAACAAGAAAATTTATTGATGTAAAAAATCCTTCGTCTTTCCAAATAGAACATATTGCTGTTAGCTTTATGTCGGCAGCTCATGCATAACGTATCAGGTCTTCTGAGTAAAGCAATGTCAAGAATCGTTAGGTCCCAATAACTTGAGTTGTTTGGAGAGGGTTCTAATCCTCAAACCTATGACTTAGTCTTAGGTTTGCATAGCTTTGATAAGACTTATGCAACAGATTGGGGGCCATGAAGGCTTCAGTAACCTTGAGCCTTCATGCATGAATAGGTAGTTTGAGTTATGCATGAATTGGTAGTTTTTGAGATTCAAAATCTTGATCCCTTGTTGATCAAAGGCTTTGATACCACGCCAAGAACTGTTAGATTCTAATAACTCGAGTTGTTGAGGGAGGATTTTGAATGGACCTTATATTGTTTACTAACAAGCCGTAACTATGTTATGTGTTCCTATGATGTTTGTTCAATTAGAAATTTTTCTTGTTTGGAGTGAGATTAGATCCTTCTTGTGTCCTTGTGTGGATACTGTGATTGGAGAGAATAGAGAAGAATAAGCTGTTGCATCAAAATGGAAGCGGTAATCCTGCAGCCTCCCATATTCTTTATCTGGTAGATTGTTTCATGAGGGAAATTGCCGGTAGACAAGATATGTAGCGTATTAATACCATCTGTCTGTCCTATGACATCGAGAAGATAAAAGGCTCAGTTGTGATCAGCGGATGAATTGGATTATTCACTGTCACATAACGGAAGTACAGATGAGTCGTAGGTGTGTGGAAATGGGATGAATTGAACTACTTATTAGTTATTTTGATAGACTGTGGTGAAACAAAGAAGATGATACCATTGCATAATAATGTGAATTCCATTTTCTTTAATGCTTGATGGTTATCACATTATTCTTGCCAAAGATTTGTATGTTTAGTCTCATTGCCAAAGATTTGTCCATCTGCTTGCTTTGTTGAAAGTTCTGACCATGCTTACAAATGCAGGGAAATTGCAAAGCATCTGTCTCTACCACCAGTTAAGCTCCATTGCAGCATGCTGGCAGAGGATGCCATCAAGGCTGCTGTGAAGGACTACCAGGCAAAGCGCACAAAATCAAACGGAAACAAGGCAGCTGATGCTGCACCTCTTCAGGAAGCTGCTAAAGCTTGAAGGTTTTGTAAATGGCCCGAGAAGACGATGATGACTATAAATACCTCCCTGCTAGACAGACGAGAGTTCCGAGCACCCCTCAGGTTTCAACGTCGGCCGAAATAATACTGAGCCTGTGGGTGGTGTAAAGAAGATGCTCTTTTTTCTGATCGGTTATGGGCTAAGGATATGGTATGTTATGCCTTCCAAATTCCAATGTAATATGTATCTGTTAAGGTCAGATGTTCCTATGGTGTCTTGTTTTTCGTTTTGTTATGTTGACACGCCGACTATGAACTCCTTTTACTATAATGAGTTGTTTTGTTCTGGGATTATATGATGCTATGTGCAGATGTCAAAATATAAAACCTATGGTACTCCAATCAAATAACCCTAATTATGTTATGTATTTTATCTAAAGTCGTCAATTAAACTATGAAGGATGTCGATCAAATGACTTTAATTGATTTTCTATCTTTACCTTTCTAATTCGATCAATTTGAAAAATAGTGGTCTGGAATGAGAAATCTAACCATCTCATCCCTGCACCCTTGTTCTCCAATAAAATGTGTGGTCTTAAAATCTTTTGTATTTGATCATACCCTTCGTGATACCTCCCTAATTTACCTTCACGATCAATTCTTTGTCTCCTACCTTCGATATCTTTCTCCGTCGGTGTGCAAGTGTGTCCCCGATTTAATGTAAGAAGACTAAAGTAGGAATGAAAAGACCCAAACAGTAAAGTAGTCAAAGTAAAATGGGGTAAAAAGAGATATTTACAGTTTAGGAAGTTATCTATTAAGTTGGCAGAAAGGTATGAACTGTGTGCCGAGTTTCTTACCTGTGATGAAGACAATTAGCCAATTATGTATGCAGTTCTTTAGTTCATCTGGAAGGAGAGAAACGAAAGGATTTTCAACGACACCACTTGCTCTCACCTGGTTGTGTCTCGGAATCTTTGTTTGGCTGCCGGAGATTGGTTGCTAGCTTCCAATCGTTTTACTAACTCCCAACTTTTAGGATGGAGACGGCTGGTGTTCGACAACGGCTGATTTCTCTCTAACCTGTTTTGTTCCTAGCTCTGTTTCTGTGTTGTTGCTTGCTTGCTCTGTTTCTGTTTTCATTCTACTTGTTTCAGCTGTCTTTTGTTTTCAATCGTGCTTCTGCTGCTCCTTTTTTCAGCAGCTGTGATTGAACTGTACAATACACATTCACATTTCATAAAAAAAATCTGTTAAGTTGGCAAAGTAGAGGGCTAAAATGCTATTTTTTTTTAATCCTCTTCCATACAAGACTTCATACGACTCTTCAACACACGATCACCTTATGAAATGAGAAAAATGTTAACCATAGATCTATATCGTCGAATTCGTTGAACGCAATGACAGAACAGGATGGTCTAAAAAGTTTATTTCCAGTTTTTTTGTTTTCAAGAATTAAAATTCAATAATCTCGACTCAGACGAGAGATTATGGTGAGATACAGACAACTACGTATAAAAAAAATTGCGTTAAATGTGAGGCAAAAGAATAAAGACTATGCATGGTTATCAGTAACCGACCCCAAACCAACCCAATTGTCAGTACGAATGGAAACTAATTAAATAACATGTGCTAAAAAAATTAACAAAGACGAGAATACTATGAGATATAGACAATTTCATATAAATGAAAATTGCGATAACTGTGAGGCTAAAAAATAGAGATCATGCACAGAGTGGCGGAGCCAGGAAATTAGTCATCGAGATTTGAGAATGATTTGAAAGCATATGATATTCACCACCCGAATGAATAATACATGTGGGTACTCAGTAAGCCCGATGGTCCCATTAGTCGGAAAACATCGGATTTTTTCCCACTTGGGGGTTATTCAAAACCATAATTCCCAAAATAGGGTAAGATTTGAATCAATTCCCAAACAAGGGTAAATATTGCCACATCATCACAAGAACGCCAACATGAGTGGCGATCTCCATTTTGCTGTATAATCCCATTTTGCTCTGAATTAATCAAGGCTTTGTGTATTTTTAATATTATTATTTTATGAATGGTTTATTAATATTTTTAAAATTATATTGGTACGTCAAATTGATGAGTCTAACGATATGTGATTTAACGCTAAAGTCGTTACAAATTATAATGGTTCTAACTGGGTGACCCGCTCTGAAAAATTTCAAAAATATTTATAAAATTCGGTCGCCCGATAACGAGTCGAGTAACGGGTCATTCGATGACCGACTGAATTTTCAAATATAGCCACCCAGTAACGAGTCATTCGCTCGCTCGACTGAATTTTCAATTATATTCACTCAGTAACGAGTCGTGTAACGGGTCATTCAGTCGCCCGAATTTTCAAATATAGCCACTAGGTAACGAGTCAGGTAACAGGTCATTCGACCGCCCGACCTAAATTTTAATTGATACGTTACCCGAAAAACTCGATCGAATGACCCATTACCCGACTCGTTACCGGGTGGCTATATTTGAAAATTTGGTCGGTCGATCGGATGACCTGTTACTCGACTCGTTATCGAGAAACCGACCTTTATAAATATTTTCGAAAGGTTTCAGAGCGGGTCAACTTGTTAGAACTATTATAATTTATAACGACTTTAACGTTAAATCACATATCGTTAGACTCATCAATTTGACGTAAAAATATTAATAAACCATTCATAAAATAATAATCTTAAAAATATATAAAGCCTTGATCAATTCATAGCAAAATGGGATTGTACAGCAAAATAGAAATCGCCACTCATGTTGGCGTTCTTGTGATGATGTGGCAATATTTGCCCTTGTTTTGGAATTGATTCAAATCTTGCCCTATATTGGGAATTATGGTTTTGAATAACCCCCAAGTGGGAAAAAATCCGAAAACATCTCACCTACAAGCAAGCTAGTGTTTTCCCATTCAAAAGCAGGCATATTCCATCAAAGATATCAAACAACTCTATATGCTACTTTGATATAGAATAAAAATAAGAGTACATCTAGTGCTAGCTAGTTTCTTGAAGGTAACCATTAGTTTCTTCAAGAAGAAAGTCACTTTCTTAGAATTAGACCATAAAAAAGGCAAGTACTGCTAAATATGTGTTATGCCACATGTACAAACTAATGGAAAAAAATATTAACGGAATGAAACTTATGCCCCGATAGTTGGTGTTAAATAAGTATTTCGAAAAAGTTCGTGTACAAATGAGTAATTACGCAAAAGTTGGTGCTGTATGAGGGCTTTTTGCCTAATTTCTATGTGCATATTATAAGAATTTATGTACAACTTATCTATCGTTCGGTTGAATAAATTAGCCAAATATAATTTCTACGAGAATAAGAATTACATTTGAATAATTTTAGCTCAATTTATGTAATTTGAATAAATTTTATTAGTCCACTTGATTATACACTTTTTAATGAATAAGTTTATAATCAAGTGGACTAGTAAAATTTATTCCATTTCATTCTCGTAAAAAAAAGAATTAATTATATTTATTCATTATTTAATATCAATTTATCGATCTATAAATATATTTTTATCATAAAAATGGGGCCAAAAACAAATTTGTAGCCAAACCTTTGCCAAGAATGTCAAACATAGCCAAAACTATTTGTGTCACACTGTTTAGACCAAAATTTTATTTTTTACGCCAAATGTAGCCGACATTCGTTAAAATTTTAACACCGTTAGTAACAGTGCTGATGGGCCCGAGTTGAATCCGCCCTCGAACATGGCCAGGGCGGTCCGTCGCTCCAGGGCGGTCCTCTGTCCGCCTCAGCCAAGGGATCACCTGTCATGTCTACAGGAGGCCACCGCCCATTACTGTTGACGGTGACCCGCTGCGGCCCACTCAGAGCAGGACACGTGGACCCTGCCAGACCAATGGGACCTATAAATAACAGGGTCCCCCATTCAGAAGAAAAGGACAGACTGAGGACCATACGCCTGATACTACAAGCTTTCACGCTGTACGCTAAAGGCTATCGGTTCCGCCCACACAAAAGGGCTCTCGCCCGGTACTTCTCTGTAACCCATTCTCCCTACATTATCCACATACTTGTCACCTTACACATACTAACCCCTTGCACGTCCACCCTGCAAGGTACCATCCGCCGAGACACTCCGAGGACGGATTCATTACCTAACCTCCAAAGAACCACAGTATTGATCCACCGGTCCAACTGGGCGGATCAATTGGCGCACCAGATAGGGGCAGCTAAACGTTTTGTTCCCAAAAGACAAACAGCATGCAGAATTTGGAGGAAAATCCCACGAGTGGTGTCCCCACGGAAACGCTCGTCACCCCGGCCAAACAAGTCGTATCGGCGGGTGTCCCCCGAGACCCTCGTCCTTCCGTAGACCCACCCTTGGGAACGTCTACACAAACACCTCATCCAATCCGCCCTCTAGGCCTTGGATTGCTCCGAGGGGAGTCCCACATCCCCCCTCCGTTGGAAGATAGAACGGCGACTGGGTAGTTCGAAAGGTTTTTCGGCCGGTCCCCCAACAGGGCAAACTAAACGCCAATTGGGAAGGGCCATACAAGGTCCGTGAAGTGATCGGTCCAAGCACCTTTAAACTCGAACACCCTACCGGCGAACCCATACATAAGACATGGAACGCCATGCACTTGCGGAAGTACAGTGCAAATGAAGACGAGGCCTAGCTCACTCTGCAACTTTCCATGCTTTACTTGTGGGTTTGGTTTATTTTGAAGGCAACTTACTAAGGGCGTATATGTAAGGAAAGGAAGGCAGTTTCATTCAAGGATATATATACGATATTATGTATCAATAAACAAGTACTACTAAAAGCATGGCCGGGTTCGAACTCCCCTAGGAGGAACTTAACCCCTGTGCCAAGTTCAGGTTTCCCAAGGCGGAACCCAGCATTTCCTCCAAGTTCGGATTCCCCAGGGTGGAATCTAGCTCATCAGCGTTCGGGTTCCCCAAGGCGGAACCCAACTCTTCGTTGAATTCAGTTTTCCCCAGGGCGGAATCTAATTCATCATCGTTTGGGTTCCCCAAGGCGGAACCCAGCATTTCCTCCAAATCCGGGTTCCCCAGGGCGGAATCTATTTCATCAGCGTTCGGGTTCCCCAAGGCGGAACCCAACTCTTCGTTGAATTCAGTTTTCCCCAGGGCGGAATCTAATTCATCATCATTCGGGTTCCCACGGCGGAACCCAACATTTCCTCCAAGTTCGGTTTCCCCAGGGCGGAACCCAACACTTCGTTGTCCAGTTTTCCCTAAGGAGAAATCTACCTCAGCAATCATGCGAATTTCACACAAACAAAAAAAAAGAAGAGAGAAGAAAAAGGGGATGACAACTGGATAACAATGGCATTTCATTTCTCATCCTGACATGGCGGATTGGCACGTTTGATACAAAGGGCAAGAAGCCGAAAGGAAGAGCAAATTTACAAGACATGGAACTACGAACGTCCGCCCGACGACCCTGCCTTGTCCGCCCGCAACCTGTCAGCACGAGCTTTCTTCCTCAGTTCCTTGTGGCGAAGGCTCACCTCAGAGAAGGCCTCGGACAACAGCTCCTTGCGGCGGTCCGAAGGAATCACCTGGGAGTCAGCCGATTCCTCTTTGAACTCCTGCGCCATCAGCCGCCGAGACGCCGAACGGAACATCTGCTCCTGATTCCAGGAACAGTCCACATTCCCCTGTCGGAGTTCGTGGCGAACAGCAGCAAGGGTGTTGTCCAGAGCACCTTGCACCCGATCGCCAAGCTCCTCCGCAGTTTTCTCGGCGACGGCCTTCTCCACATCCGCCTTCAGCGCCTGAAGGGTCTCCTCGGCTTCTTTCAAGGCATGGTCGCGGCTTTCCGCGTCCTTGGTTTTGGCCTCCAGGTCCTCGGCCATGACCGCCTTGACGGTTTCCAAGCGGACCACTTCCTCTTTCAAGGCGTCCCTATCAGCTTCCGCCTCCGTCAAGGCGTTCTCCGCCTTGAATCGTTTCTCCTGCTCCGCCTGTAAGTCCAACATATGTTCAGTAGCTTGATTAGCGTGCGCAACACGGAGCAAGTCCAATTGATAAGAGGTAGTTACCAGAAGCCGGGCCGCCTCCTCTTCCATTTCCTTTTTGGCCCTGGAGTATTTGGCCTTCCATTGTTGAGAGGCGGCCCTGGCCTCCCTCAACTCAGCCTCCATCTCCTCCACACCTTGCGGCCGCTCTGCCCTGTGCGCCTGATCGGCTGACAGCAGGGCCCCGGCGGTACCTAAGAGCTGCAACAGAATAAAATCCAGGCGGATCAGATTGTGAAACGGAACGAGTACGCAGCGCCAGTCTTCCGACTGAAATTTGAGCTTACCCTGGCCCCAATCGCCATCTGCTCCATCGCCAAGCGGCAAACCCCGTCCTCGGTACGGGGGTGGTCGATATCCCAGTCGGCCGCCAGTTGAAGGGCGGCCTGGGTAAGAACCTCGCTGCCGCTAAGTGTCGGCTGCATGATAGGGAGGCGGGCAGCGCTGAACTCCCCTGACGGTGTCTCCGACCTGGTCCTGCCGCCGGTTTTCGCCTTGCCAGAGTCCTTCCTCATAACCAACTTTCGGCGTTTTGAACGCTCCAGGTTCTGTGCGGGGGGACTCTGCTTAGAGCGTTTCCTCTCAAAGCGTTCCTTTTCCGCTTTCTCTTGGTCAGGGCGCGTCTGGTCCGCGTCCTTCTGCTGCTGATGTTGCTCAGCTCCCGAACCTTCGGGTTGAGGCTGAGTGTGGCCAACCGCCCTCCGGGACTTAGCGTTCAGCAACGCAGCGAAGATGGAACTCTCTGCAAGAACAGCAAGACAAGGAAACAGGTTAGGCACCAACATCACAATCAACATGTGAAATAGCGGCGCCCTACAATGGACGCATCGCCCTCAGTTGTTGTCTGCTCACCACCGCCATCTAGCCAGTGCTTCAGAGCGTTTAGGCCCCGCTTCTTCAGGTTGTAGTTCCAGGTATTCGCCCAGTCTACAATGCTGGCGTCATTCCCCTGAAGACGGTGAAGTCGGTTGAACTCTTCAATTGCGCCATACGACCAAGTAGGTCGAAGGCGCTCCGCCCAGGAGGCATCCTCCGGCGATTGAGCTCTCATAAAAAAGAAGCTGTGAAACCACACAGAGGACGCCTTGATGACGCCGTAGACTCCGCTCCCAGAGTACGCTCTCCTCTTTGAGAACGTAATGCCATTCTGCCCAATTTTGGCGGAGTATAGCTGGCGGAATACTCTGGCGCTTGGAGCAACATGCCTTTTGATGCATGACACCTTGAAGGCGGTCATGACCGCCCAGGCATGAGGTTGGAGCGCTCCCAAGGACGCTCCCAAAAGATCAAGAACATCCACCTCCCAGGAATCCAGGGGGAAGCGGAGGCCGTACCGAAGCGCCTCAACCCACACTCCCACCCATCCAGGTGGACAATTCCCGATTGAGCAGACTCGAGCGGGGGCGGCGTATAAGAAACGCTGAGGCATGTCGCACTCATTCAGCATTCTTGCCAAGGCGCTCGTCTTGACGAAGGGGAAGTACCCCGGCCCATGCACCTCTCGGCAGTCCGCAGGCGCACCGTCCCACATCTGCTCCCAGGACAAGAGCTTGTAGCTGTACTTGTCCACGGCTTCGGTCTCCAGCTCAAAACCCCAGGCCTCCTTGGTGAACCCGACCTGCCATGAGGCGAACCGCCGACAGACATTTGAGTTGGGTCCTTGGAACCTGGCCTCTGCCTGCCGGCGGAGCTGCTCCGCCGACGGAGTCGGCAGCGTTTCGTCATCCTCCGAAAACACGTACTCGACGGTGAAGTCCGCGTACGGATTAAAGATGAGGTCGGAGTCCTCCGGATAGGGCATCTGCCCTTTCTGTTTGGGATCGGCGGCGTCTGATCCCTCGTCATCGACTTCTTCCTTGGAAGGCTCAGGAGTCAGAGGAGGACTCGGTTGCACGGATGGGGCTGACGACGTTTCGGCGGATGAATCCGCCCCTGATCCTCTCCTCCCTTCATCATAGCCTCCTACAACAGAAGTATAAGGGGCGCAAATCAGAAGAGGAGGAGGAATGAACGCCAAAGGGCGGGCAGATACAGGAGCAGTTTTCGTCGCCTCTCGAGAGGGGCGCGCGGTAGACCGCCGTCGTCCCCGCGTGCCCCTCAACAGACTCTCTAAAAGGTCATAATCTAAGGACGACGACGACCCACTAGACGACATCTCACTCGCCCAAGGAGGAAGTAGAAAGGGCGGGGCACGCAATACAGAAATGCGAAAGAAAATAAATAATGGGCGGATAAAAAAAAATCTGAATGCAAGAAGTTTCAAAGGAACATACTTGCTTCGGCGGAAGAGGACGACTCAACATCAGAAGGCATCTTCGGTGGATGTTTTGGAAGATGGCGGACAGAGTCAAAGTAATAAGGGAAATGCGAACTCGGCTGACAAGACAGACACGCTCAAAGAAGTTGGCAAGAAGAAAGGGCGGATGCTCTCAAAAACTAGTTTTCAGTCTAAAGTGCCAAATCGGAGGGGGGAAAACCCCATATTTATACTAGTGACGTGGGTAAGCGAACCATCGCCCAGTATAAAGTTGCCACGTGTCCCCCAAACAGTGGGCTAGTACGCTTCGAGTGGGCTACTAACCTACTGCTCGGGGGACGCGAAACGTCGCCAAATACAATGGGGCCACGTATCCCCCCAGTAGAGCGCGTGCAAGCTCACCTCGAAAGAAGGGCCCCGCCCGTTTAAATCACCGTCAACAGGTTCAATCTAGAAGGGGCGGATCTCTCGTCTCGGGGCGTTCAAACAGTTCCATAGTATCCCCTCGAGCCTCTCGCGGCCTCAAGGTCATACTGGGGGCAATTGATGGGCACCGAATGTAAATCCGCCCTCGAACATGGCCAGGGCGGTCCGTCGCTCCAAGGCGTTCGAAGCAGTTCCATAATATCGCCTCGAGCCCCTTACAGCCTCGAGACCATACTGGGGGCAATTGATGGGCCCTTGAGTTGTATCCGCCCTCGCACATGATGAGGGCGGTCCATCACTCCAAGGCGTTCGAAACAGTTCCATAGTATCGCCTCGAGGCTCTTACGGCCTCAAGACCATACTGGGGGCAATTGATGGGCCCGAGTTGAATCCGCCCTCGAACATGGCCAGGGCGGTCCGTCGCTCCAGGGCGGTCCTCTGTCCGCCTCAGCCAAGGGATCACCTGTCATGTCTACAGGAGGCCACCGCCCATTACTGTTGACGGTGACCCGCTGCGGCCCACTCAGAGCAGGACACGTGGACCCTGCCAGACCAATGGGACCTATAAATAACAGGGTCCCCCATTCAGAAGAAAAGGACAGACTGAGGACCATACGCCTGATACTACAAGCTTTCACGCTGTACGCTAAAGGCTATCGGTTCCGCCCACACAAAAGGGCTCTCGCCCGGTACTTCTCTGTAACCCATTCTCCCTACATTATCCACATACTTGTCACCTTACACATACTAACCCCTTGCACGTCCACCCTGCAAGGTACCATCCGCCGAGACACTCCGAGGACGGATTCATTACCTAACCTCCAAAGAACCACAGTATTGATCCACCGGTCCAACTGGGCGGATCAAGTGCAAACGGAGCTGACGTGGCATCCACTTGACCGGTCAACAAGATGCCACGTCATGCCATGTCATTATTTAAAAATAAATAAATAAATCTAGAAAAATTAAATTAATTTAAAAATTCTTCTTCTTCTTTCTCGGCAGCAACGGCCGCCGTCGTTCTATCCACCGCCGCCGTCACTCCATCCGCTGCCGCCGCCGTTCCAACCTACCTTCATCGACAGCCCCAATCCCCCTCACCGACAGCAACAATCCCCCTCACCGACAGCAACAATCCCCCTCAACGACAGCCCCAACCCCCCTCACCGACAGCCCCTCTCCTCTAAAAACCTTGACCGCCTCCATCCTTGCCCCTCTCCTCTGAAAACCTTGACCGCCGCCGCCCTTGCTCGCCGGATCAAACCACTTCCAAACTCCCAACACCTAGCATCAACTCCCACCACCGCCAACATCTCCCGGTGCTCACCCTTCAAACAAAGGGAGATAAGCAGCGAGCAGCGGCCATCAAAAGAAGGGCAGATCCCCTCGGAAGAACAAAAACTTTTGGCCGGCTCATCCTAAATTGCCAGTAGCCCGTCAAAATCAGTGACCTCCGGTGGCTGGAGCTTTCATCCTCATCTCGAGAACCTTCCTGTCGAGTTGGAGTGCAGTTCAGGGGCGACGGTTGAACTTCCAGCAGGGCAATGCCGGCTAGGCTTCTATCGCCAGGTGGGGAGAGGAAGAGCTGAGCCTGGAGGTCGGATGAGGTGAGGATATTTGGGATTGAGGTGAGGAGATCTGGGAATTGATGATAGTTTTGATCTTTGGTTGTTGCGATGAGGTGAGGCAGAGGAGGTTGGAGGAGGTGTGGCGGCTGGAGGTGTAGTTAGGGAAATTAGGGTTAGGGAATTTTTTTTTGAAATTTATTTAAGTAAAAATAATTATGTTGACACATCAGCTGACACGTCATTTTGAAGGTTAAATTTTCGTTAACTTGGACGGAAAAGTTAACGGAAAATAAAAAATGGCTATTTTTGGGATTACGAATAGTTTTGGCTATGTTTGACATTTACCGGAAATGTTTGGCTACATATTTGTTTTTGGCCTAAAAATGGTCAATCTTTAGGCTTTTTTAATTTAAGGGAAAATAGCATTTTTCCATCTACTTTGCCAATCGATCTTTTTACTCCTCCTATTTCGATCACTTTTCCGTTTGGGTCATTCCTTTCCAACTTTCGGCTTCATGACGTAAATTGATGTGCAATCAATACACTATGTTAGCTCCAATAGCCATGTATTAGTTCACTTATAATTTTTTAATTGAGAATACAAATTAGATAGGAAGAAATCTACAAATAAAACATGTGGTTTTAAAACTCATCATATTTCACCATACTCTTCGCGATACCTTCTCAATTTACATCATCGGCCAAATATTCGTCTCCAGCAGTATCGGAGCCAGGACGCAAGTAGACCCTGGGCCCGATACATAAATACAATGAGCCAAAAATATATTTGTACGAAAACACATATATTTTAGCTATTTGGGTCCAGGGGACCTGGGTTCAGGCCCAAGGTGGCCTCCCCTGGCTCTGCCACTGGTCTCCAACCTCTAATATCTCTCTCCGTCGATGTGCTTATGTGTCCAGATTTAATGTTAAGAAACAGAAGGACCCAAAGAGCAAAGTGGTCGAAGTAGGAAGGATAAAAAGAGCGATTTTATAGTATAAGCGACTATCTATTAAGTTGGCAAAATAGAGGGACCCAAAATACTATTTTCCTGATATTTAATTATAGTATTAAATATGTTTTTATTATCTAATCTACTAATACATTAAAGCAGATACCATTTTTTTAGTTGACACGTAAGCTTTTTGAGGATTTTAGAGCTCCTCCTTTATTCTAGGAATGAGGGTATTTTGGATAAAAATCGGTTCTGACAAACAAAATTTTTTGATTCTTTTCTCACGAACAAGGATCGAACTCTCAACCTCATGGTTAAGAGACAAAGTGAACAACCAACAATGCCACACCTAATGATTGGAGTAGTTTACTATTTAATCAAAGAAAACTTGCAGTGTTTTCAACGTAACAACAAGAAAGCATAATTATAATGCTTTTGTTTATTATATCCCAACAATTGATAACAAATTTATAATTTATTACCAACAATAAAATTAAATGATTATATATTAAAAAGTAGAAAAAATTATATATTAAAAAGTAGAAAAAATTCAACCACACTTTTAAATAATCTAAATAAAAATTATTTTCCGGTAAACTATTAACACAAAAAATCGGCCAATGGGCCGCTGATAATCTAGTTTATTAAATAATAATATCATTTGAGTTTCAACCTCTAAAATAATTTTAGTTACAAGAGATATTATAGAAAGCTGTAAAAACGGGGAAACAAACAGAGAGCATCTGAAGAAGATGAATGTAAGCCGGCCGAGTAGAGAGAGAGAGAGAGAGAGAGAAAGAAACGTCCTTTCTTCCTTCATTTCCAATTTCCCATCTCTTTCTCTCTGTCTCTCCTTCTCCGATTTAATTGTTTCTAAGTTTCCGCATCTTTCTTTTCTCTCTTCACTCACTACCACACTCTCCTTCTCTCTCTCCCTCTCCCATTAATCCGTTTTCAATTTATTGAGTTCCACCTGAACGCTGACTCTTGGATCATGCCGACTCGCCCAACAGCCTCAGCTCAAACAATGTGAAGCTTTTGTTCTATTAATCAAATCTTCTTTCTGTACGAGTTGGTAGGTTTCCAATACTTTTTGTTTCTTCTTTTTGTCTTGCTGATTGTAATTGGTATGCTTTTGTTTTGATATTGTGGTTGAAATCATCTAAAGCTTGTGTGTTGGATTGGCATGTTCATGTTGATTGTGTTTCTCAACGGTTTTGTTCATGTTAGTAATAGAAGAATGGGGGGTTTTTGTGTTCTGTTAGGTGTGACATTGAAATGGAGGATGCTAAAACCCTAGAGGCTGAGAACCCAGATGGTAAAACCCTAGAAGTTGGAAACTTTGATGCTATGGAGTTGGATCAAACTTCTGATAAGAGATGTGTTGCTCAAGGGGTCAATGTAGGTTCATTGGTTGAGACCCAGATAGTTAATAATGATGTTGGACTTGGAAAGGTCTCTCCTTTCAGTGGTCGTGGTAATGGGGAAGCTGAGGGATGCTCGAGGGGAAGCGGATTGCAGGAAGAAACAACGTTTACGAATTTG
This sequence comes from Linum lewisii, assembly GCA_034768395.1. Classification (NCBI taxonomy): domain Eukaryota; kingdom Viridiplantae; phylum Streptophyta; class Magnoliopsida; order Malpighiales; family Linaceae; genus Linum; species Linum lewisii. Next base: position 4,253,079 of record CM068300.1, on the reverse strand, counting down.
TTGGTACAGAACTCGGACGAGGAGGAAGTTTTGGTGGAGGACATTGATGGAGTCGATACTGTTTCAGGAGATAACATAGGACTCTATGTAGAGCTGCCTGGTACGCTTGACGGAGTTGGCAATGGTGGAGATATGGATTGTGTTGATTCTTGCATCAAGGATGAGTTGCTTAATGAGTCTGATGAGCCATTTGGGAAGTTCTCTGCTGGGGATGTTGTTTGGGTTAGAACCAAAAGCGAGTCTTGGTGGCCAGGGCAGGTTTGCAGTCTGTCTGATGAAATGACTTGTTCTGTGGATGGTGACAGGGTTAACTGCCATGTGGTTCAGTACTTTGGGCATCACCATGTTGCTTGGTGCCCGCCTTCTAAGCTGAGGCATTTCAAAGAGTGTTTTGATCAGATGGTAGGGGAAAGCAAGGGTAAAGGCTTCCTTGGAGCGGTAGAGAAGGCTATCGATGAGCTTGCCAAGCGTTTGAAATCGGAGATTACTTGTTCTTGCATGCTCAAGCGAGATGCCAGAGTCAAGGAGTGCAAATTCGGGTATGGTGAATCCGTGACAAAATTTGAACCGGATGCATTTCTCACCCAAGTTAAACAGCTTGCAGTGGTGGTCCAGAAACCTTCCCTGCTTGCGTTGGCTGTTTTGAAGAGCCATGTGGAAGCATTTTCTTGTTCTAGAGGTCACTTGCAGTTGCCACTTGGTGAATTGTCCGAGTCCAATCCAAAGGGGAAGCAAGATCCTAATGACAAGGAATCAAGGCCGAGGAAAAGAAAAGCGAAACAGTTATCTGAAATCGAAAGGGTAGTTCTTGACAAAGATTTTTCAATGTCTCCAACAACGAAGGAGACTGGAAACTCTGACACTCCAGGCTTTGACATGAGAGAAAGGAAGAAGAGCAAGTATTTATCATATCCTTACGTGAATATAGATCGGAGTAAGACGCCAAGTGGGAAGGGAGAAGTTAAGGCTGAAGAGACGGGAGCTCAGAAAGGCGAGGCTGTTGGGCGCAATGGAGCTTCTTCTATATCTGCTGGCAAAGAGTTCCGTAAACGGTGGTTCAATAAGTTCATCAATGACACTACTATATCCAGCAAGCCTGAGTTTCTCAGTTCATCCGTTGCTGATTTGTTGTCTGAGCTGTCTCGTACTTCTGTGGATAGATTATATCAAAGTAAGAGCATGGATTTCACTGTAGTTGAGTGGTTCTTCTCGAGGTTCAGAATGTCAGCATTTCATGACGAGTCCATCTACGAGAGGCATTGCAAGAACTCCATTGGGTGTGATGCTACTGAAGCACCAACAGAAGAATATGCTGGAGTTGCAAGCCCGGTTTGGCAGACTGTGCAGAAGGCCTGTAAGACTAAGAAATCTGGAAATTCAACTAGCACAAAGACCAAACCTGAAAAAGGTTCATCAAATGGCATGGAAATGAAGAATGACATTGGGTGTGATGCTGCTGAAGCACCAATAGAAGAATATGCTGGAGTTGCAAGCCCGGTTTTGCAGACTGTGCAGAAGGTGAAAAAGACTAAGAAATCTGGAAATTCAACTAGCACAAAGACCAAACCTGCAAAAGGTTCATTAAATGGCACGGGAATGAAGACCGACATTGGGTGTAATGCTTCTGAAGCCCCAACAGAAGAATATGCTCGAGCTGCAAGCCCGGTTTTGCAGACTTTGCAGAAGGTTAAAAAGACTAAGAAATCTGGAAATTCAACTAGCACAAAGGCGAAACGTGCAAAAGGTTTGTCAGATTGCACAGAAATGAAGAATGACAGCGGTGCAGGTCATCCCTTATCCGATGTACATACTAATGGAAGTGAGAAGCAAGAAGCAACTTTGGCTAGCCGGCAGATCGACGAATCGATAAAAGTACCAGAACAGAACAGCAGTCTTGGGTCTAACTTGTCAACTCCTCCAAGTTCACTTCTGAAACAAGTTGCTTCAGAAGTTACACTGACTCCCATGAACATACAGGAGAAAGCAGCAACCTTTCCAGTTATGAATGGAGATCATTCGGAACCCAGTACAGTATATCCTCAGGGCATGAAACCAGTTTCTCCGAATTCCAGTATATCAGATACAAATGGGAAGGTCATCAGTTCTAACCCATTTATGGAAGAACCATTTGCTAGCTGCCATCCTGTCACAACAGAAGGTAATAAGCTGAAGGAGAATCCAGCTCCAGAACAGGTCAATCCTGCAGCTGGGGTTCCTGATTTAAATGCAGGAGTTGCTGCTGAGAATGGAACTTCGACGAACTCTGGGGCGAAGAGGGGAAGGGAAGAGGAAGAGGGAGAGGGAGAGGAGAAGGAGGTAATCCAGATAAACCAAAAAAGAAACGTGTCTCTAATGTACCATATGCAGATTATTACACCAGGAAATGGATGAATGGACAAGCTCCAGGTCCAACATTCACTCCACGAGAAGCACCAATGGATGCTTCTCCCGGGTTTGGAAACCCGAAAGAGACGGAATCACAGCCATCGCAAAACCTTGGATTTCAGCCAGTTCCAGCACCTCAGTCAAAGGAAGGGTTGCCCTCGAAGAGTGCCGGGGCAGCACCTCCAATGGACGTAATAAGGCAGAATCTGGAGATGATGACATCAATGCTGAAGAATGCTGGAGATAGTCTTTCTCCGGAGATGAGGAGTAAGTTGGAAAGTGAAATAAATGCTCTCCTGAAAAAGGTGAGCTCTGTTCCCAAGCCTTCTTCATAAGCTGGAACTGTAGAAATGTGGGGAAACACCTCCCAGTCTGTATAATGAATGCTTAGGCTGTTTGTTTATTAGATTAGATCAAAATAATCTCTCTCTCTGTGGTAGTTTCCCAAATGTAATGCAGGACTTTATGTACACTCTGCTGCTCTGAATTCATTGTTCCTCCATTACTGGGTAGGAAATGTTGTAGAGTGATGAACTTGTTTGATAAGCCGTTTATGAGAGTTTATGTTATATTGCTTCTTGTACCCTTTTGACTGATCTTTTCCATCTTGAGCATTGACTAAAGAAGCAGACTTTCTCAATGGAAATCAAGCAGAAACACAGTAATCTTGATCACTTAGGCACTTGGTATTATTGCAGTTCAACGTTTGCATCCTCAGGGGGTAGAGCAATGATTTGCATGGCGAGAAAGCTGGATACTTTGTACTTGTTACTTGTTAGTCTTGAATGAAATAAGGAGCAAAAGTAACGGTCGAAGCCCCTAACCTGCAAAAAATCCATGAAGCTAGTGCAGATTATCTGCAAAAAATCCTATAATATTTACAGGGCTAATTTACAGGGCTTAAGACCATGTTATCGTAACTCCTATAATATTTTCTCTTGCCACACAAAAATGAAAAATATGTTTTTGTCTTTCAAGATATAAATATTTTTAACGATAAATTAATCCAAAATATTTAATAAGTAATTAATTACTTAAAATTAATATTTTCATGTGGGACTCAAATATTCATGTAAAGATTGTGAAAGTTGAAACTTTTTCACGAAAATGTTGGACTTACTTTACATGATTACCATTACTAAAATAAGAAGATATTTTATTATTTACAATCATTCTTTCTCATGTCATCTTTTATTAACATGAATATGCTCTCACTAATAATCGAAAGCATTGTCCATTTTTAATGTTTGTGGTTTCTTGCTATGACTTTGTTTCATCATCTTCATTCGTCATAGATGGACATATTTTGTTTTGGTCCCTTTGTACTATACCATGAAATCACTAACGAAGTAGGACGAAGCCTCCAACAAACCGATTTCACAATGTTTTATCTTTTTTCCGTTACTACTCATTTATTCATTTGTTGATTTTTTGGTTTCAATATATTCCAACATCCTTATGAAATTTATAAGGTTGCACATACAATATTTTTAATTAATTAAATAAAATACACTATGGTTATATGCAAATATTTATAATGTATTGATCATAGGCCCGCCAATAGGCGGGGGAAAAGCTAGTTTCTTGTTTAAATTGAATACTTGATAGCAGACGGTTATCAAGAATAAGTGAATGATATGTCCTCGTATTAGGAGTGGATCAATCTATACATCAACCTCCACCAAAACAACCTCCTAGACAAAGAGAGGAAGTCGCCCAAAAGACCCCAAAATAAACAGATTACAAGACACAAAAAAAATAGATCCTGCACAAAATTGTTGTATCCACTCAATCGTGGTCGTGTGACTTGCTACCATTCAACCATCTCCCAGTTGTGATGGCAATCTTTCACGTCACTTGTACAAAACTGTTGACAATTTCGTTGTTTCTCTTATTGATGGGCTTGGAGTTATCTCATTTGTAGTAAATATGCATCATCACAATCTTCTTCTATATTCTTTTATTCTTGTGTAATATTATGTATCGTATTGTATTGTCGTCATGACTGTGTTTTTATGAGCTAAGAATAGGAATCAATATTGATTGTGTTTGTGTTTCCCTTCTCAATGGGGATTGAAGTTATCTTATATGCAGCAAATATGCATTGTCACAATATTCTTTTAGATTCGTTTATTCTTGTGTAATGTCATATATCGTATTGTCGCCACGACCGTGTTTTCCTAGGCTAAAAATAGGAATCAATATTGACAGCGTTGTTGGTGGGAATTGGAATTTTGTAGCACAATTTTAAAAAATATGTACCGTCAGTAGCCAAATGTGTAAAAATTCCAGAAATAGCACAATCTGACTGGCAGCCAGCTACGCGCCAGCCAGGTAGCGCTGCGCCACCCAGCCAGCGCAGCGCTGGCTGCCTAATCAGATTTGTGCCGTTGCAGCGCTGCGCCATGTGGCAAAATAGCCGTTACAATAGTATCCGTTACTTAACGGTAATATTGATCCCAGGCAGCGCTGCGCTGGCTGGGTGGCGCATCGCTGCCTGGGATCAATATTACCGTTTTTTTACAGCTTGTATAAATACCCCCTACCCCCTACCATCTTCACACCTCCTCTCATACTTTCTGAAATTCAATTCTCTCTAAGGTATTTTTTGATAGTTTGTGTTTGTCATAAGTTTCTTGTTATTATTATTGTACGCTAATGACGTCTTTTATTTGTAGGTTCGTAGCAATTGTCCGGCGAGGAAATTTTGTTTGAAGAAGGCCTAAACCCTCCCTCAAAAAGGTATCATGCTATAAATTATATCCAAATGAATTGTGTTTTACGATTTTATATCTACTTAACATTGCTTGTGGATATTAAATTGTAGATGGATTACATGTTTGGAGAGGTGCCGGCTGGGGTACGAAGTGGTAGTCCCGAGGACCCTTCGATTTTATGGGGTGATGCTGACCTACACCGAGCGTCGGGAATTTTCGAAGCTCAGGTTGGTACATTTGAAATGTTATTTATTTTTACAAGGTATTTATGTTTGAATGTTGCATTTATTTTAATAATATTCATAATTTAATTACTTAAATTGTAATATTAGGATCAAATTTGAATATTAATAGTAGTAACGGTTTTGAGCGAACATTAATTAGTGTAATATTATATTATACTATTAGGATCAAATACAAATTAGGATCAAATTTGATTATTATATTGTAATATTAGGATCAAATACAAATTAAATACTAGTTGACTACTAATATTAATTAGTAGCGAACATTAGGTACCTTACAAATTTACTAATAATAGTAATTAGTAACGAATATTAGTAACGAATATTAGTAACAATATTAGTAACGAATATTAGTTACGTAAAAAAGTGAAAAAGTAACAAATAATAGTAATTATATTTAAAAATTTAAATATAATTAGTAATTGACTACTAATGATAATTAGTAGTACCTAATATTAATAAATTTTAAACTTAGATTTAAATCACTAAAACTAATTGACTACTAATGGGGATTAAAAGTAGTAAATAGTTAGTTATATTTGAATGTTAATTACATTTAAATGTTTAGGGTGCACTCAGAAATTGAGTACTAGTTATTAATTTTGTTACATCTTCTTCCCCAACTATTAGGACCCACACATGACGCTTAATTGTCGCTTCTCTAAGAAGATCGTGAAGTACGATCCTAGGTTCGAGGCATACCTTGCCCCCATTGGTCTAGATAAGTTGCGTGACTGCCTGGATTTTACCCCTGATCCTGAGCTGATCACCGCATTGGTCGAGAGATGGCGTCCCGAGACGAGTACTTTTCACTTGTACCACGGTGAGGCAACCATAACACTCGAGGACGTGCACTTTCTCACTGGTCTGAGCATCGATGGTGTGCTTGTGGAGTCGCAGAGGCGCATTCCGACTGTGGATTCTGATCTGCAGATTTACGTTGAGCAGCTTCTTGGGAAGAAACCATCTACTGCTGACCTTTCTGCTGGCAGAGTGAAGATGACGTGGTTGCGTAACCACTTTGGCACCATCAGGGGAGACGCCGATCAGGAGACTATCGAGCAGCACTGTCGCGCATACATTCTGGACTTCTTCGGCAGCTGCATCTTTGCTGATCGGTCAGGATCCCACGCCTCACTCTTCTTCCTTCCACTGCTCGAGGACATGAGTCGATTACGTCCATTGATCGGTCAGGTTCAGGCGTGGGCCCTGGAGAGATTTACGTCCATTGCGCGTCGAGTCCACAAGAGTCGACAGATTGCACCGACGCACTCCCCCATTCCACGTATGACTAGGTTCGGGCTTCGACTTTTTCTTCCATTTTCATAGTTTATTCCATCTGATCAAGTTGTATGAATGACGTGGTTCATTCCGCAATTTTTTAGCTGGACAGAATGGTATCACGCGAAGACCAGATACATCCTTGTTGGGGGGTACCGCCAGCTGTTTGATGATGGGACTCCATTCGTGGTATTGTATTCTTACAAAGGGGGCAACAAGATTCGCAAGGGACGACCCTGTGAATAAAAAGTGGGCGCTTGAAGATCAATTATATTGGTCAAGAGCCGTAGACGCTCAACACGACGGGGCACGATGGAACCAATTGACATCAAACATGGCGGAGAGCGTGAATGGGGCATTCAAGTCAATCCGGGCTCTTCCTGTTGCAGCTTTGGTGGAATCCACTTTCTACAGGCTGCAAACGTATTTCGAAGATCGACATAAGAGGGTTCGAGAAGAACAGGCGGCCGGTGCAATCTGGACGAAGAAGTGTCTTAAGCGCCTGCAGAAAAGAGTGAATAAGGCCACTTCCCACACAGTGAGGCAATTCGATTATGATGCTAGGATATTCGAAATACAGACGGCGATAAATCGCAGCAACGGGAAGGGAAACAATAGGCAAGAAGTTCGTTTGGACTACGAGGAGGGGGACGGGCATTGCTCCTGCGGCAAGTTCCAACAGTGAAACCCTAACGGAGCATTTGACGGTATCAAATCTGATTAGGCAGCCAGCGCTGGGCTGGCTGGGTGGCGCAGCGCTACCTGGCTGGCGCGTAGCTGGCTGCCAGTCAGATTGTGCTATTTCTGGACTTTTTTACACATTTGGCTACTGACGATACATTTTTTTAAAATTGTGCTACAAAATTCCAATTCCCGTTGTTGGTTCCCTTCTCGGTGGAGTTTGGATTAGAGTTATTTTATTTGCAGCAGATATGCATTGTATTTTCATGAGCTAAAAATAGGAATAAATATATTCATAAAAAAGGAATGAATATATTGAGTTTGGTTTGAAGACAATAAGAAATATGACATTACACTAAGCTTTGTGACATAATAAAGACCAATTTGTACATACGATTTTCATACATACATGAAAAATTATCTCATGTGTCATTTGATTGATTGATTGATTGTGTTGTTGTTTCTCTTTCAATTCAAGTTGAACTTGTTTTGTTTTTTGTTTTTAGAAAGGAACATGTTGATGTGTTTTCCACATCTTACGGTCGTTAATTATATAAATAACACACATTCATAAGAAGAAAAAAATCAATTGAGAATTAGACATTCATTCCAGACAGGCATGTCATTCAATTTCGCACTTGCTCTTTCAGCTAACTATAATATATGAACGCAATATCTATATGAATTGTGTTGATGCAAGATTGATTTTATTCCTATGATTATGTACTCTTTCTTAATCAAAATTCATCATGACTTGTACGAAGGGTGTGGGTTGGTTAATTAAATGGTCATTAAACTTTAAAAAATTTCTCTGCCATCACTGAACTTCGACGGTTTAACCGAACGATCACTATTAGCTACAAGCATCCATAATTTCGTCTATCTGCCTATGTGAACTCGCCAATTGGGCTGCCACATCACACAAATATGTCACATCATCTCTAAGATGCCAAATCATCCAACCAGAGTACCCATACTGGTCCCTAACCCAATTACCCACCCAAACTAAATCGAACAATACCCAATTGATTACCCAACCATATACCCAAAACCAAACCAATTCTTCTCCTCCCTCCTCCGTCATACCCAAATCCGACCCGACCCAAATCAAATCATCGCCATCGTCGATGACTGGGCTGCCGTACTTCAGTTTGAAACCCTAACCGTGGACCGGGCATGCAGCAGAAGCCAATTCACCAAGCCGACTACCCTCCTCCACCCTTCGAAGAACCGATGCCCCCCTCAGACAGGAAGCCTTCAACCACGTCTGTAGGGCTTGGTTGGCGATGAAAAAAGTGAAAGAAGAGAACAACTTTTCTTCTTCTCGGTGTTCTAATTCATAGAAATTAGAGGAAAGATTAAGAGTCTGAGAAATGGGATTTGGAGGCGCCAGTATTTTAGGGTTTGACATTTGGAGATGGATTCTAGGGTTTGGAATTCTTCGTAGGTGGTAGATTTGATTAGGGAAAATGATTTTGTTGGGGAAGAGATTGACTGGGTTGTGAGGTAGATGAATGAAGTTGTTAGGAGGAATGAAGCGTTGGGAGGAAGATAGAGAATAATTAGGACTTAAATTAATACACCGGATACCACTAAACTTTTTAAAATCAGTCACACTAACCACTGAATTTTTTTTCGTCCACCCGATACCACTAAACTCAATTTATTGTTCATGATTTGCCACTCCATCCAAATAGTGGACGGAAAGTTGACGTGACCACAAACAAAGTTATCCTAGTCATATTATATTGATTACGTGGACGCTGACTAGATAACATTATACTGTAGCAATGGAAATAATTGGGAAAAAAAGAGCGAGAAAGATAGAACATAGAAGGTTACCTTTTTTACTCTAGCCTTCGTTGAAAATCCTTCTTCCTACGACCTTCTCTCTTCTTCCTCCCATCTCCACTACTGCAAACTCTGTTTCTCATTTTGCAAATTTTGCCAGTACCATCTCTACAACACACATAGCAGCTCATCAATTCCAGCTTTACCAGTAACAACACCAATTGAAACCACACCTCTCTACTAATAAACCACATATATAAGAATTAGGAACATGTTCATGCGATGAATTAGAAACATATATGTGTACCTATTATAAGAATTAGGAACATAATTGTGTACCTATTATAAGAATTAGGAACATAAATGTGTACCTATTATAATAATTAGGAACATAAATGTGTACCTATTATAAGAATTAGGAACATGTTCATGCGATGAAGGTTCCACGCAAATGTAATACTAATAGGTATCATGTACCTAAACAATTTGCAGCAAAACTTGTAAATTCATGGTGAACAGATGCAATTTAGGGAAACCATTTTGGAGAGAAGAATGTAGAGACAGAATCTCCCAAAATCATGGGATATTAAGTATTTTATGATTTAATTAATTAAATTATTAAAATTACAAAGATGCCCATGTATTTTAAGCCATTAGATTAGATTAAAAGAACAAAAGGTGGAGATTAGTGTTCTCATGGTGAGAACAAAATGAGTGTTCTCATACAAGATTTCCTGGGTTTTTTTTGTATGCTGAGATTACAGGGGAGAGGTAAGAGACAAGTGAGGAAACAGTGGTTGATGATCATCTTATTAATTATTCTATAAATGGAGAAGTGGAGGGGAATTGGAATTTTGTAGCACAATTTTAAAAAATATGTACCGTCAGTAGCCAAATGCGTAAAAATGTCCAGAAATAGCACAATCTGACGGGCAGTCAGCGCTGCGCCAGCCAGATAGCGCTACGCCACCCAGCCAGCGCAGCGCTGGCTGCCAAGTCAAATTTGTGCCGTTGCAGCGCTGCGCCATGTGGCACACTAGCCGTTACAATGTATCCGTTAACTAACGGTAGTATTGATCCCAGGCAGCGCTGCGCTGGCTGGGTGGCGCAGCGCTACCTGGGATCAATACTACCGTTTTTTTTTGGTATAAATACCCCCTACCCCCCACATACCATCTTCACACCTCCTCTCATACTTTCTGAAACTCAATTCTCTCTAAGGTATTTTTGATAGTTTGTTTGTGTTTGTCATAAATTTTTTGTTAGTATTATTGTACGCTAATGACGTATTTTATTTGTAGGTTCATAGCAATTGTCCGGCGAGGAAATTTCGTTTGAAGAAGGCCTGAACCCTCCCTCAAAAGGTATCATGCTATAAATTATATGGTAATTAAATTGTGTTTTACGATTTTATATGTATTTAACATTGCTTGTGGATATTAAATTGTAGATGGATTACATGTTTGGAGAGGTGCCGGTTGGGGTACGAAGTGGTAGTCCCGAGGACCCGTCGATTTTATGGGGTGATGCTGACCGACATCGAGCGGCGGGAATTTTTGAAGCTCAGGTTGGTACATTTGAAATGTTATTTATTTTTACAAGGTATTTATGTTTGAATGTTGCATTTATTTTAATAATATTCATAATTTAATTACTTATATTGTAATATTAGGATCAAATTTGAGCGAACATTAATTAGTATTAATTAGTATAATATTATATTGTACTATTAGGATCAAATACAAATTAGGAGCAAATTTGAATATTATATTGTAATATTAGGTTCAAATACAAATTAACTACTAGTTGACTACTAATATTAATTAGTAGCGAACATTATGTACCTTAGAAATTTACTAATAATAGTAATTAGTAACGAATATTAGTTCCGAATATTAGTAAAGAATATTAGTTACGTTAAAAAAGTTAAAAAGTAACAAATAATAGTAATTATATTAAAAAATTTAAATAGAATTAGTAATTCACTACTAATGATAATTAGTAGTACCTAATATTAATAATTATAATACTAATTGATATAATTACAAATAATGTAAGTCCTAATTCATATTACTATATAGTAATAATTGAAATGTTACTTCAATTTGAAATGTTAGTTATGTATAAATGTTTGTTATATGTAAATGTTAGTTATATTTGAATGTTAATTATATGTGAATGTTAATTACATTTAAATGTTTAGGGTGCACTCAGAAATTGAGTACTAGTTATTAATTTTGTTACATCTTCTTCCCCCAACTATTAGGACCCACATATGACGCTTAATTGTCGCTTCTCTAAGAAGATCGTGAAGTACGATCCTAGGTTCGAGGCATACCTTGCCCCCATATGTCTAGGTCAGTTGCGTGACTGCTTGGATTTTACCCCTGATTTTGAGCTGATCACCGCATTGGTCGAGAGATGGCGTCCCGAGACGAGCACTTTTCACTTGTACCACGGTGAGGCAACCATAACACTCGAGGACATGTACTTTCTCACTGGTCTGAGCATCGATGGTGTGCTTGTGGAGTCGCAGAGGCGCATTCCGACTGTGGATTCTGATCTGCAGATTTACGTTGAGCAGCTTCTGGGGAAGAAACCATCTACCGCTGACCTGTCTGCTGGCAGAGTGAAGATGTCGTGGTTGCGTAACCACTTTGGCACCATCAGGGATGACGCCGACCAGGAGACTATCGAGCAGCACTGTCGCGCATACATTCTGGACTTCTTCGGCAGTTGCATCTTTGCTGATCGGTCAGGATCACACGCCTCACTCTTCTTCCTTCCACTGCTCGAGGACATGAGCCAGATAGGCGAGTACGCTTGGGGGGCTGCCGCACTTTCATGGCTATATAGGGAGCTTGGCCGGTGTGCTTTCCGCATAGAGAGCAACCCGTCCCGCGACCAAGTAGGTGACATTGGAGGTTGGATGGCACTGGTTCAGGCGTGGGCCCTGGAGAGATTTACTTCCATTGCGCGTCGAGTCCACAAGAGTCGACAGATTGCACCGACGCACTCCCCCATTCCACGTATGACTAGGTTCGGGCTACGACTTATTCTTCCATTTTCATGGTTTATTCCATCTTATCAAGTTGTATGAATGACGTGGTTCATTCCGCAATTTTGTAGCTGGAAAGAATGGTATCACGCGAAGACCAGATACATCCTTGTTGGGGGGTACCGCCAGCTGTTTGACGATGGGACTCCATTCGTGGTATTGTATTCTAACAAGAAGATCGTGTTTTTTCCCTTACAGTTTAGGTTTCGTAGTTGTCTAACTTTCTACTTTATTTCATATAGTGGTGTCCCTACTCGGCGGACCGTGAGCATTACAGTCCAGGGACTTTCCCCATCCATCGCGTCGTCGCACCGCTTATCTGCTTCTTCAGCGCTATGTGGCATAGGCCTGATAGAGTGCTGCGTCAGTTTGGGATGGACCAGCCTGTCCCTACATGGGATCAGCCAGTAGGTGAGGTCATCAGTAACCTGGAGCTGACACAGCGTGGATGGCATCGTACTGATGTGGTAGCTAGATTTGCTGGATATCGAGACCTGTGGTCCACTCGTGTTGACCACATCACCTCAGGCCCGTGGCTGCGGAGCGAGGAGAGAGAGTCCTATCACTTCCACGACGAGATCAACCAGTGGTATCATGGCATCACTAGACGTACAGTTTCTCGCCGAGGAGCCGTGGACCAGTCTTTGGTACGTAGGTTCTGTCATAATTATTACAACTACTTCTAGTTACATGTTTAACCATTCTAATTATGTGTTGTAGCTTGATGGCATGGAGAGGCTATACGTGACTACTGGCCAGTCACATATCACGCCTCAGGAGCAGCAGGAGATGCATGCTACACTGAGGTCAATGATGCATGCTTCAGGCGGGATCCATAGGACGTCTGAGTCTAGGAGGGCACCCCGGCAGGCCACCCATCCACGACATGCTGACTACCCAGTGCCTGACCCGCCAGCCGCCAGGATTCCTTCTACACGTAGAGTCCGACAGCATGTAGATGTCCCCCCTGTCCCGCGATTGTGGGAGCCGACATTGCCTCAGTGGGATCCACATCACCAGCAGACCCGATACTCTGACCACTATCCATTCGACACTACAGGCGACGCGACTTTCGATTATATGGGGAGTCAGGACTACACCCAGCCGGAGGACTACACACAGCATCAGGATTACACACAGCATCCGGACCCGACCCAGCCATACCCCACTCCTACAGTCCCCACTGGAGGCTATACATCTTACGCCCCTCCATCCGGGTCTCAGTGGGGTCCTTCCTCATCGTACGCCGGTCCATCCGGGTCTCAGTATGTCACACCACCCGTAGTGACATATGAGGCATCTTTCGATGATGATGATACTCCACCCGCCGACGGGCAGCATCGATATGGACTGAGGCGAGAGCCTACGCAGAGGATGTGCGCTACTGGAGGCCATGAGCTGGGGGCACATTGGAGGGGACAGGGTCGGCGTAGGGGTCGAGAGGGTAGGGGTCGACAGGGTGGGGGTCGGGAGGGGAGGGGTCGTGATGGGAGGGGTCGTGAGTAGTTATAGTATCTTATGAGTATATTTCATTGTATTTCGTATTTCAGAGTACTTCATAGTAGACGTTTGTTTCATGGTATTGTGCTTTATAATTGATCACAACATTTCATCTTATGAGATCACAACACCCTAGAAATGCAACATATAATTGATCACACATTTCATCTTATGAGTTGACAACACCCTAAAAATGGGTCATCTAGCAATAATTCTGTTCACATAGAAATAATTGCCAACCCACGTGAAAAAAGCTGCAGCTCCTCATTAAGTCAACCACTTATGGACGACACAATAATTTGTAACGTATAATTGACATCACGCGTGAAAAAAGTTGGAGTTGTTCTGCAATTCTGGCATCCACTAACTGAATTCTGTCTTCCTTACATTATATAGAGGCGTGAGTCCATAAACAATTTCTGACTAACTCTTCCAAACTACTCGAAACCTACTACAACTCTCAGAAATCAAACGTAGAGGGTTTTGATAACTAGGAAAATGAATAAAATTAAATTCGAACCCTTTTTTTACCTCTCTCTCACGAGGGCAGCCAAAATAGCGTTCCAGATCACTCGGTCGAACGGATCTAGTCGCCCTTAAGTCACACCAGCAGTTAACCACACTGGCCTCATAAACGAACAAGTCCTCCTCCACCGGCTTCTTCAACTTGTGCATTACCCTCTCAGTATCTGTCACTACAGAACAACAGTACACAAGATTAATGCGTTAAACGCAAAAATGAGATAAGTACAAAGCACCCAAACGAATTTCACTTACGCTTACTCTTCCGAGACCTAGAGCCAGAGTTGAAGAACGACATATTCTAAGCTTGGTGACGGCTGCCTACTTCAAATTCTAAGTTTAGGGCAAGGGAGGTGAGTGGTCCAAAACTGCATCATAGAGGGGGTATTTATACTGAAAATTGAGGCCTTAGGGTTTCTTCAGACCCAGGCAGCGCTGCGCCACCTAGCCAGCGCTGCGCCACCTAGCCAGCGCATTGCTGGCTGGGTTTGAGGAAACCCTAACGGAGATTTGACGGTATCTAATCTGATTAGGCAGCCAGCGCTGCGCCTGCTGGGTAGCGCTGCGCTGGCTGGGTGGCGCAGCGCTATCTGGCTGGCGCAGCGCTGGCTGCCAGTCATATTGTGCTATTTCTGGACATTTTTACGCATTTGGCTACTGACGGTACATATTTTTTAAAATTGTGCTACAAAATTCCAATTCCCGAAGTGGGAGATCATCACATCCAGAAAAGGGGAATGAAAGAAAGTTTATTTATATATGTGGTTTATTAGTAGAGAGGTGTGGTTTCAATTGGTGTTGTTACTGATAAAGCTGAAATTGATGAGCTGCTATGTGTGTTGTAGAGATGGTACTGGCAAAATTTGCAAAATGAGAAACAGAGTTTGCAGTAGTGGAGATGGGAGGAAGAAGAGAGAAGGTCGTAGGAAGAAGGATTTTCAACGAAGGCTAGAGTAAAAAAGGTAACCTTCTATGTTCTATCTTTCTCGCTTTTTTATTCCCAATTATTTCCATTGCTACAGTATAATGTTATCTAGTCAGCGTCCACGTAATCAATATAATATGACTAGGATAATTTTGTTTGTGGCCACGTCAGCTTTTCGTCCACTATTTGGATGGAGTGGCAAATCATAAACAATAAATTGAGTTTAGTGGTATCGGGTGGACGAAAAAATGTTCAGTAGTTAGTGTGACTGATTTTAAAAAGTTTAGTGGTATCCGGTGTATTTAAGTCAATAATTAGTGCCCATTAAAGAAAAATTGGAGGGTTTTTTCTTGGAGTTTTTTAATCAACAACTGTGTAAGCTAATTTGATCTGTTCAGATTGGAGGGAAGCCACTAGAGAGGAGGTATTGAAGAGCATAACACAGATGCTGGAAAGTGGGAAGTATAGGAATCCGTACTCGCCAGGGATTATTACGAGCAAAGAAAATCTGAAGCTATCCCAGTACAAAAGAGGCGATGAAGAACAAAACCCTGATAACAGAGGAGTAATCCGTACTCTGCAGGGATTACAAGAAGGTGAAGAACATGGGTTTCCCCCTATTGTTGAATAACTAAAGATGGGCAGAAAATGAAAATCTGGAGTCAGCCCAGTACAGAGGAGCTCACGAAGAACAGAACTCAGAAAGCAGAAACCCCGGGAAACAGCTCGATTGTGATGTTGTTGTTGTTGAAGAAGAAGAAGAAGAATATGGTTTCTTCAACCTCTTTCAGTTTTTAATTTTGTACTGCACTGGAAGGGAAATGACAGAAGAACAAAGGAATGGCGGTAGAAGAAAGGAAGCCAGTGAGAGGCGTAATCGTAGATCACCCAATCGGGATTTAATTTCCCAAGGAGCTCCGTCAACGGCGAACGGGAGGAACCAAAAGAAGAAGCTCTGTGTTGTGGTTTTAATGGCGGAGGAGGGAGGATAAGGGAGGAGAGAGAGGAGGGACGAGGGAGGAGGGAGGAGAAGGATTGATTTAGTTTTGGGAATATGGTTGGATCATCGTTCGATTTAGTTTGAGTTGGGAGTTGGGTTGGGGACTGGTTTGGGTACTCTGGTTGGATGATTGGGCATCTTAGGGATGACGTGGTGGCCTTTTATGACGTGACAACTTATGTGATGAGTCCACATAGGCAAATAGACGGAATTAATGGATGTTCGTAGCTAACAGTGACCGTTCGGTAAATCGTCGAAGTCCAGTGATGACGAGGAATTTTTTAAAGTTTAATGACCACGAGGTTATTCGGCTAAAGTTCAGTGACCCTTAAGTAACCAACCCCAAAGGGTATTGAAGGTGAGAATAGGCACTTTGTTTACTCATGTGTGAACTGGGTCCTAACTCGCATAGATGCTTGTTAGGATTCAGGTTTGAGGTGTGTTTGCCTACTTATATGTGCTAATTGATAAGAGTTACATGTTGTTGGTCCTACTTGGGTGTTCTCACCTAGGCATTTCATCGATCATGTGGTGTGCGGGGTGATTTTGACTAGTTTGGTCGAAAGATTGATTGTCTTGTCATCCGCATAATAGTAGAACCTCCTTGGGGATCCTAGCATGCGGTTTGGTGAAGTGTGTGAGGGTCGTGGAGTGTTTTCATCTTGCTATAGACCCGTTTTATATCGGGTTTCCTTGATTGGTGCAACCTAAGCCCGAAAGTGAACCATCGACCCACCCTTTCTTATCATAAAATCTTTCCTTCGTTGATTTCTCCGGTTGTATGCACTTTGACTTGCTCACACTCTTTCCATGCACTTTGAGCCCTTGTTGACTTTTCCCATTAAGTTGACTTTTCTTTTATGCTAGTGGATTTTTGTTTGTTGTTTGACCTTCGTGGCACCTCAACCACAAAACCCCCTTTGTTAGCTCTCCTCCTATATGAGTACCCTTCCATCGAGGGACCCTGAGAAATTGACTCTAGCTTTGCTAGGTATCTTTGGGATCGACCTCTTGGTCGTAATCAAAGTTCTTATATAAAAAATCTCAGTAAATTCTTACATTGCTGCTCGATAGTTACCAACCCACAATACCGTCTCAGTCGATTAAGAAAAAAGGATAAATCACTACAACAAAACATAGCTACGGAGGCACAACGTATTTGCCTCTAAAATGCACCTTTTTTTTCTCCCTCTATAGAGTTTTAGAGGCATATTACATATTTTTCACTAACGTTGTTGTCGCTAAATGTCTTTAGAGGAAAATACAGTGACACATAATATCTGCCACTAAAGAATTAGTGGCAGATAAAATTGTTAGCCACTTTTTAGAATTTTTTTTTTTGAAAGAGCCACTTTTTAGAAGCACTTATTTTTGTTACTAATATTTATTTTTTGAGGCACATATATATGCTTAAAAAAAAAACTTATTCCTACCAAGACATTTTCCTCTAACGAACTCTTTCACTGTTTACATATATCATTTTCTACAGTTTTGCGGTCTAGAGGGTTCAAACTTGGGTGGTTGACAGAAATGTGCTAAGTTCTTTCCACTTAGTTCATGAGGACTTATTGACTTTTCTATATAGTTTTTAAATATGAATTATAAAACTCAATAATACGCAGAAATTGTGCTAAGAAAAAGAAATAAAAAATGAAAAAACCTAAATTTCTCCTTACTCATTATTGAAAAATAAAATCATTAGTATTATTACATATATAACACCTTTTTTAAAAATTAATTATATTTCATCTAACACGTATCTATACAAAATAGTATCCCAACCTTTCTGCGACAAGATATTGTTCGCTTTGGGCCCAACCCTCACATAATTTTTTTGGGGTTGGTAAATTCGAACTCATTACCTCCTCCTCTCAAGATCAAACCCCTACCATAACACCCGAAAACACACCATGTCAGTTAAAGTTGAACTATTCCTCATAGCTCATGGATCTCCTACCATTACACCCGAAAACACACCATGTCCGTTAAGGTTGAACTATTCCCTATAGCTCATGGATCTCTTCCGTGCTTCGTCGATGTGGAATTTTCCTAGGATGTCACATACACCTCCTCAGGGACTCAACGTCCTCATTAAGGTTTGCCTCACCATCGTTCAAGAGGGACACAGAGAGGCTCTAATACCATTTGTAACATCTCATCATTTTCTGACAAGATATTGTTTACTTTGGGCTCAACCCTCACAAATTTATTTTAAGGTGTTGGTGAGATTCGAACCTATGACTTCCTCCTCTCAAGATCAAACCCCCGCCATTACACCCCAAAACACGTCATGTCAGTTAAAGTTTAACTATTCCTCATAGCACATGGATCTCTCACGTGCTTTGTCGATGTGAGAATTGCCTAGGATGTCACACGCACACCTAGTCTTAACTTGCTAGAATGCTCTAACAAGATCGTTCTTCCCTACGGTCTTTCTAGTTGTATTAGTCAACAAGTGAATTAAGCTATTCGAGTTTCAAAAATTTCGTTTGATAATAGTTGTGAATGAATTAAACTAATAATGGAAAAAGTAAACAAGTAAACAAATTCGGTGTTTGAAGATTGATTAAGGAGATTGTCCAAACTCGAATCCAATCTAGTTCGGTTAAGATGGATAAATGCAATGAAATTTCGGATTAACAAACTTGATGACTCGACACTTTCTAAGGTCATCTCTACTCCAAGGTTAGGCAGTAGAGTTACTATCCTATCAAATTCACAAGTTCCTACGGTCAAGCTAACACATGAATTATCAAGAACGCATGCAAGGTGTTCAATAAAATGTCACAAAGATAATCGAAAGAGATTAGGTCTACCAATCCTTGTATCAAACTACCGGTAGAATCTAACGATCTCCTAAACTCTAGAATGACTCACATTCTAAGTTAGACCAGCGAGAAACTAACAAGCGGTCAATCAATCAGATTTAATAATCAAATTAGGGATTAAGCAAATCACATAAAAACTGAATAATCCTTTCTAAGGTAATCTCTATACTTGATGACTCGACACATTGTAAGGTAATCACTACTCCAAGGTTATGCCGTAGAGTTACTATCCTATCGAATTCACAAGTTCCTACGATCAAGCTAACATGTGAATTATCAAGAATGCATACAAGGTGTTCGATAAAATCTCACAAAGATAATCCAAAGAGATTAGGTCTACTGATCCTTGTGTCAAGCTACCAGTAGAACCTAACGACCTCCTAAACTCTAGAATGACTCACATTCTAAGTTAGACCAGCGAATATCAAAGATGAGCAAAGACTATGACCGTCTCGAATGGAGCTTTGTTGAGGAAACCCTCTCCCTTGCCAACTTCCCTAGAAGTCTCATCTTGTTGATCATGTCCTGCATCTCTACAGCTTCCACACAAATCTCTTGGAATGGAAGTCTCACCCCTAGCTTCAAGTCGGGGTGCGACATACGTCAGTGATGTCCTCTATCCCCTTTCCTCTTTACTCTATGCATTGAGAGGCTTAGTATTCTTATTAATAACTCTGTCTGTGCCGATTTGTGGAAGCTGATCCACCTCGTGAAAGGTGGATCGGCTTTATCTCATGTTTTTTTTGCTGACGACCTGATACTATTTGGGGTGGTAGGTCAAAGGCAAAGTAGAGTTATTAATTACTTGATTAGTAATTTCTGTACGGCATCTGGCCATGTGGTGAGTGCGGACAAGTCTCGCGTTTTCTCTCTCGAAAAACACGAGCACCACCCTCCGCCACTGGCTGTGCGATCTTTTGGGGTTTCAGGAGACTAATGATCTTGGGAGGTATCTTGGGGTTCCTTTACTTCACGGTAGAATCTCTAAGAACACCTAAGACTACATCCTTGAGCGAATGAGGTGAAAACTGGATGGGTGGAAGTGTAACACTCTCTCCCTGGCGGGAAGAGTTACACTTGCTCTCTCAGTCCTCAACTCAATTCTCTCTTATGCGATGCAGGCGTCCGTCCTTCCAGTTTTTGTTACCAACTGCATTGATTCTATTATCCGCAATTTTGTTTGGGGAGGCTCCCTTGTTAAATCAAAAGTTCATTTACTTTCTTGGGATCGTATTTGCAGGCCTAAATAACAAGGTGGACTGGGACTCAGGAAGGCTAGGCAACTCAATCAAGTGTATCTTATGAAATTGGGATGGACGATTCTTAACAACCCGGACTAGCTCTGGGTGCGGATCATCACAAGCAAATACCTGAAGGAGACAGATTCGGGACCGCAACTTTGAAGGAAAACTGGAGGTTCTTCGCTCTAGAGAGGCATCCGCTCTGTCTGGCACGAGATGAGGGGTGCTTGCCAGCAAAATGTTTGAAATGTGAAGGACACACTATTTTGGTCATTCCGCTGGTTGGATTCGGATATTTGTCTCGCTGATCATGGCTTGTTTGATCTTTCAGGCGAGGACTTGCAGCTTACCGTCGCCAATGCAGTTGGAACCGATGGCAACTGGAATTGGGAGTTTCTGAGACGTTCCCTCCCTCACCACATCATTAGCCACATCGCCGGCATGGAGGCGCCGTGCGAGACCCATGGCGAGGATGGCATCATTTAGGGATCGGACCCACGCAGGAAGTTCACACTGAAGTCAGCTTACGAAATCCTTGACAGTACAAGATACCACACTGAGCAGGATATATGGAAGACGTTTGGAAGTGAGAGACCCAAGTCGTATCAAGCACTTCCTCTAGATTTTGGGCCATGATAGGATCCTTACGAATGCAGAACGCCAAAGGAGACACTTGACGACTGTTGCTGATTGCCAGAGATGTAGGGGTTTCATTGAGGACACGCTCCACGTTATCTGGGATTGTCGTGCGGTGAGAGAGGCTTAGTCTATTTTTATCCCCTCTGAGCTCGCCCCTCACTTTTTTTTTTATAATCTGATAATCTGTAGGATTGGCTCCAGAAGGGCCTCCAACATACTAATTTTGGACTCACATTTGGCATCATTATCTGGATTCTCTCTAGAAGGCGCGTAATGAGGCTATTTTTTAGAATAAACTTACGACATGCGATCATCTCCTCCTACGAGTCCTTCACTGGACCGTCGGGGTTCGTGATACAATGAGAGCGGACTCGCAGGTGATCTCAGGGTGGCCTCAAGGCGTATCGAAGCTCACATCGGTTGGAAGGTAGGGTCGAGTGACAACATTACGATTAACACGGATGGTTTGGTTCTTCGACCCCATTCCCAAGCAGCGGCGGGAGGCATTATCCGCAACCACCTGGGTCGCCCGATTAGCACTTTTGCAACTAATCTCGATCGATGCTCCATTATGAGAGCCGAGCTCCGCGCTGCTGAGTTTTCACTTATGATTGCTTGGGATATGGGGTATAAGAAGGTCCACCTACAACTTGATTCTCTGGCAGCCGTCACAAATTTCTTAGAGGATCAAGAGGAGGACTCCAGACATGGTCGGACGCTCGATACCATTAACTAGCTACAAGTAGAAACTGGGAAGTTACCATTTCTCACATTTTTCAAGAAGGTAACAACGTCGTTGATTTGCTTGCCCACCACGGGCACTCACTTGATTTTGGTCTTCATGTTGATTGTATTTACCCCCACGAGGTTGATAGAGCTATTTGGAGCAACCATGTAGGGACATGTTTTCCAGATTTATTCCGATGAATGAGTAAGGGTGCCTTTGCACCCGTTTTTCTACAAAAAAAAAAGATAAATTATATGCCTCTAAAAAGGCTAATCACAAAACCTATAGAGGAAATTGTAGATATCTATCTCTAAAAATTTTAATTTTTCAACCTATAAAGAGGTAGTTCTAAATTAACTGCCTCTAAAAGAGTTTTCCGTGTAACTTATAAATGCAGTTATAAATTTTCTTTCTCTAAAAGATTTAATTTTATAACTTGTAGAGACAACTATAAATTATCTGCCTCTAAAACTATATAATTTATTTATTAATATTAAAAAAAATATTATTTTATAAATAGAGGTAAATACTAATACTTATAGAGGCAAATTAAGATTTTATTCTCTAAAATTACATTCAATGAAACTGCCTCTATAACTAGTTTTTTAAGTGAATTTCACATGTCAAGGAAAGAAAATATAATTGATTAACTGAGAAAGGTGGTTATTTAAAATGAGAAGAAGAACGACGAGGATATCATGTTGACGAAAGAACAAGAAAATTTGAGGAGGAGTCCTGTCCACTAACCCCAGAGAGTTGAGACGGATCCTATAGGGGCCCAAGGCCTCCGTTTGGTCCAGTAGACCAAATCAATAAGAACCCTTAGATCTTAATGAAGGGTTGGATTTCATTCAATTATTTAATTCAGAAATATTAACCGAAGAGAAAAAACCTAATCCTAAGATTCTCCATCGCACGTAAATCAAGATAATCCCTTTTTGGGTCTAATACTTAAAATGTCCCGAAACTATGAGGCATGTTACAAACTCATTCTAAAACTGTAATTCGTTACAGAGTGGTCCTATTACTATGAAATGGGTTACATAGTAGTCCTAATGACGTCATCGGTGTACTTTTCCAGCCATGTCAACATTGACATGTCATCAAAAATATAATTTAAAATTTATCTTAAACGGATTCATATTAAAAATTAAATCAATCTGACTCACTACATTTAGTTTTGAACTAGATTTTATAAGTTTAATGAGTTTAGATTTAGATTTGAATTAGATTGTTGAATTTTAAATTATGTTCTTGATGACATGTCAACAATGATGTGGCGAAATGGACGAAAAAGTACATTGATGACGTCATTAGGACTAATATGTAATATATTTCATACTAATAGGACCAATTTGTAACAAATTAAAGTTTTAGGACGAGTTTGTAACCCACCCTATAGTTCCAGGGCGTTATGAGTATTTGACCCATCCCTTTTTAGTTTACCTCACACCCTAGATTTCCTCCCACCGCCATTTCACTCGAACTGGTGAAGGCTCCCTTTGACGATCCCAATTCCCCCTCACACTGTCGTTTTCCCTACAATAAATCGAGGTAAGCTTCTATTTAATAGCTAGCGAAATTTCGAGCCGAGATTGATGAATGCTTGTTTAGGTCTATGGTTAAATGATTTGATGAAGATACAATTTTGTTGCATTGTACTAGTATTGGCAATTGTTATGGATTTGGTTTGTTGTAGATGTTTTAATGAAATTCTATTGATGTTTACTTTTAGATGCCGTAGATGTTTAGTAAAATTCCATATTATTAATGAAAATTCAAATCTTGTTCAAATGGATTTATGGAGTCCTTGATGTTTAGTTTTAGATGTCGAAGATGCAGTTTAGTAAAATTCAATCTTATTGACGAAAATTCAAACTTGTTCAAATGGATATACGATGTCCTTGATGTTTAGTAGATGGCGTAGATGCAGTAGATAAAATAGATGTTTAGTAAAGTTCAATCTTATTGATGAAAATTCAATCTTGTTCAAATGGATTTATGGTGTCCTTGATGTTTAGTTTTAGATGTCGTAGATGCAGTAGATGTTTAGTAAACTTCAATCTTATTGATAAAAATTCAATCTTGTTCAAATGGATTTATGGTGTCGTTGATGCTTAGTTTTAGATACCGTAGATGTAGTAGATACAATAGATGTTTAGTAAAATTCCATCTTATCGATGAAAATTCAATCTTGTTGAAATGGATTTATGGTGTACTTGATGTTTAGTTTTAGATGCAGTCTTGGGTCTAACTTGTCAACTCCTCCAAGTTCACAGGTTTTGCAGACTTTGCAGAAGGTTAAAAAGACTAAGAAATCTGGGAATTCAACTAGCACAAAAACCAAACCTGCAAAAGGTTTGTCAGATTGCATGGAAATGAAGAATGACAGCGGTGTAGGTCATCCCTTATCCGATGTACATACTAATGGAAGTGAGAAGCAAGAAGCAACTTTGGAACAGAACAACATTCTTGGGCCTAACTTGTCAACTCCTCTAAGTTCACAGATTCTGAAACAAGTTGCTTCAGAAGTTACAGTGACTCCCATGAACATACAGGAGAAAGCAGCAGCCTTTCCAGTTATGATAGGAGATCATTCGGAACCCAGTACAATATATCCACAGGGCACGAAACCAGTTTCTCCGAATTCGAGTGTATCAAATGGGAAGGCCATCAGTTCTAACCCATTTGTGAAAGTATCATTTGCTAGCTGCCATCCTGTTACAACTGAAGGTAATAAGCTGAAGGAGAGTCCAGCTCCAGAACAAGTCAATCCTGTAGTTGGGGTTCCTGATTTTAATGCAGGAGTTGCTGCTGAGGATGGCACTTCGACGAATTCTGGGACGAAGAGGGGATGAGGAAGAGGAAGAGGCAGAGGGAGAGGAGAAGGAAGTAATCCAGATGAACCGAAAAGGAAACGCGTCTCTAGTGTGCCATATGATGCTTATTGCAACAAGAAATGGATGAATGGACAAGCTCAAGGTCCAACATTCGCACCACGAGAACCAGTTCCTCCACGAGAAGCGCCAATGGATGCTTGTCCTAGGGTTGGTAGCTCGAAAGAGACAGAATTTCAGCCATCGCAACACCATGGATTTAAGCCAGTTCTAGCGGCCCTAACAACTCTGTTAAAGGATGGGTTACCCTCTACGAGTGCGGAGAAACCTCCGATGAACGTAATAAGGCAGAATCTAGAGATGATGTCATCAATGCTGAAGAATGATGGAGATAGTATTTCTCCAGAGATGAGGAGTAAGTTGGAAAGTGAAATAAATGGACTCCTGAAAAAGGTGAGCTCTGTTCCAAAGCCTTCTTCATAAGCACCTCCCAATCTGTATAATGAATGATGCTTAGGCTGTTTGTTTCCAAATGCTTGGCAACTGAATGCTATAGTTTATGTAAACTCTGATATGGATTCATTGTTCCTCCTTTACTGGGTAGGAAATGTTGTAGAGTGATGAACTTGTCTGATAAGCCGTTTATGAGAGTTTATGTTATAATTGCATCTTGTACCATTTTGAACGATCTTTTCCATCTTTAGCATTGACTAAAGAAGCATACTTTCTTAGGAAATTAAAACATTGAGTTTGGTTTGATGAGTTATGTTTAGCTGTGGTGGATCTAGCCAAAATTTTCTTCATATTTTAAAAATGTATGGTAGCAAGTGTTACAATTGTGAATTAATATGGAAGACCTTGTGACCTAATAGTAAGTTAACAAATAATTGATTGTGTGGTGTAATTGTTATCGTGTTAGTCTAACACACTAAAAATCATCGGTTTAAACTCAAGCATTTTTTTGAAATTTTAGAAATGTTTTGATAGTAAAGGACTCCATTCAAACATGGATGAACCCATATTTATCATTTTTATATTGTTTTAACAACAAGTGTTACAATCTTGTAGACTGTAGTTGATTATCAAGTGAGTCTAACACAATAACAACACATCCAAATCATTTTACATATTTAAAAACTTGTTTGGTCACAACTGACAAGTGCTACAATCAATAGTTATTATATCTTGTAACACATTCATACCGTTTCCCCAGATTCCTCGTACTTGTAACATAGTTGTCAATGTTGTGACAAAAAAATACTTAAATGGTTACCCTTGAAAGAATTTTAATTTGGTCCAGATATCACGTTTTCATCCTCACCCTTTTATTAAACGAGTTTTACATGTAACTGTTCTGCGAGATTAAATGTGTACAAAATCCAAACCAACCCCACACAAGAACGTGTCGGATAAACCCGCTACCCATCGAGTGAACTCCAAATCTCTCTACATCTGGATTGCATAAAAATTTTCGAGATGAAGTTATGATTTTCAGAGCATTGGGGTTTCGAGAGGGAACATCAAACTAATGGATTGATGAGTTGAAGTGAAGACATGATTGTATGAAGGAGAAACCGGGTTTGGTCCATTAATAGATGATATACTGTTGCTCATACGACGCTGTTTCATACCGTGTACTCGTAAGGTTCGGTATGGGGCGGATAGCTTTAAACCTATTACCCACTTGAGCCAGTATTGAGTTTACCCATACCCGTCAACTTTACCTGGTCAACGGATAATCCTGGCCCAAATTAGTTGGATTTTGGGTGGGTATCCGATTTTTTATATCAATTGCCAAGTGTAATTTTTATTTTGTTTTCGTAGACACGTGTGATTCATGATATCAATGAAGATACCCTGGAAAAATCACAATCTAAATTAATTAATGCATACCAATATATAAAATCTTATTTAATGACTTTCCATATCACACATATTTTTTGTTGTCTTTTTGTAACCAGCCACTCATTAAATAACTAGAATACCACTTTCTCACTATAGTTTTGCATCATTTAATTTTAGTCATTGGGTTTAGGGTTCATCCTTTTTGGGTGGGTATCCAGTTTTTTATATCAATTGCCAAGTGTAATTTTTATTTTGTTTCGTAGACACGTGTGATTCATGGTATCAATGAAAATACGCTTGGAAAAAACACAATCTAAATCAATTAATTCATATCAAAATATGAAATCTTATTTAATGACTTTCCATATCACACACAATTTTTTGTTGTCTTTTGTAACCGACCACTAGTTGAATAACTAGAATACCACTTTCTCACTATAGTTTTACATCATTTAATTTTAGTCATTAAAACTATGTACTAGTTCCAATGAGGTCACCTTTTGTTCAATTAATAAATTATTGGCACGAGCATCATATTTAGAATGAATTAGAGTATTAACGCATATGCTTAGCATTTATAGCTCGCTCTTAAGACAAATATCATCTCAACCCGTTAGATTATCAGTGAGCACGTGTAGCTTTCAAGCATACCTTCGATAAATGCATACAAATTGAATAACTCATTGTCAATTGACTAGATGTCTTGTGAATGAATCATCACTAACTATAAGCATCAAGATACATTGAACATATAACATGTGTACTTCACTCACATTTGGTTTTAAAAGCGCCGTCATAATTATACTTAATTCATCTTCTCATCAACATTATTAACACAAGCTTAGACTGTCATTAACCATGTATTGTTCTTACACGTGTAAGTTTGAAAAGTTCATTCGTATCAAACCCTAATCATTGTAAACTCACTAAATAAACCTATAACTTTGTCAAACTAGAAGATTACAAACAAAAAGAACTGATAACTCCTAGACGTTAGGAATTTAATTGTGTAATTACTTAACATCATCATAACACAAAATGACTAACAAAAATAGTAACTAAGATAATTTGAAAACGCATACACAAATGTCGTTTTAGGTTTACATAACTCCCCGCTATCTAACAATCATCAGCTGCGAAGTGCCGCTACAGACACATGGGCCTCTTTGATGAATACTTGAGCCCGTTCCGAAGGTATCTGGGCTTACTCCTCCCATTTACGGACAACTACAATATATATGGTTAACCTTATATATAAGAAAAACATATACGATATTGGTTTTCTTTGCTAATTGGGCTTCAGTATCAGTATCCAAAATAAGAAAAAACACGTAAGGAACAAAATCAAAAGATTGGGGAGTGATAAATGTAATATAGAAAGTGTCCCTCATCCAAACATGAAAAATTACATATAGACCTATCCAATTTCTCTCCTCCCATTTTAGTCCCTCTAGCTTCCTAGACTCTAGCATATAAATAGGCTGCAATATCTAGTTCTTCATTTCACATTACTTTTTATTCTCTCATTATCTGAAGTGTGATTAGGAGAGAGCCATAGCCCATTGAAAGGAGATTAGGTACTATAAAGTGTTTTTTAATACTTATAATCAATTATCATATTAATTAATTTATTTTTAGTTTAGTCTATATACACTTTTCTCTCCGACTTCAACTCTAGCTATTCATGATTCATGCTTGTTGGACATGAGTTGGTGGTATTCAAAATGATGACGTTCCACATGTTTATGTTATTGCAGCTGGTGACCAAAACGACATTGTCTCGTAAGTTGACCATAACGACACCTTCCAACAAGCAGGTGCTGACGTGGAACCGGCCGAACCAAGTGACGACGATCAGATGTATGAAGTAGAGGATGAGCAGCTTGGTAAGAAGAGGAAGTACCAACGCCACATTCAGGAACAATATAATCAGCTTGAAAAGTACGTAACTAGTCAAAAATCAATTTTTGTTTTTGATTTCGAGTTTTGATTTTTGTTTTGATTTTTGGTTTGGTTTTCTGGTTTTGGGTTAGTTTCTTCCTGAAGCATTCTCACCCCACTGAGAAGCAAATGATCGAGCCCAGCATGAAGACCGGGATGGAGATAAAGAAGATCAAGTTCTGGTTTCAGAACCACCGCACCCACATGAAGGTACGACCTCAAAATTCATGATTCGTTAGTTAGTTTACTGGTTTATCTACCTTTGAATCGGCATGATTTAACCGGTTACAATTTTATTATAGATTCAACTTGAGCTTCACGAGAACATACTCCTGGGGAATCAAAATGACCAGTTGATAGCAGAGAACGCTGTCCTAAGGCAAAATGTGACTGAGCCCAGGTGCACCTCCTGCGGTGGCCCAGTGGTCCCCACGCCGCTTGCCTTAGAAAATGAGCAGCTTAGAACGGAGAACGCCGGCCTTAAGGAAGAGTTCGCCCGCCTCTATGCCCTGGCCAATAGGGACAACCGACTTCCAATCTCCCCTTCCGCAAAAACATTGGCACGAACTGCTCCGACACTCGACCAAAACAAAAAGAAACGCGTCTCTAGTGTGCTATATGATGCTTATTGCAACAAGAAAGGATGAATGGACAAGCTCAAGGTCCAACATTTGCACCACGAGAACCAGTTCCTCCACGAGAAGCGCTAATGGATGCTTCTCCCGGGCTTGGTAGCTTGAAAGAGAAGGAATCTCAGCCATCGCAACACCATGGATTTAATCCAGTTCCAGCTGTGCTAACAACTCTGTTAAAGGAAGGGTTGCCCTCTACGAGTGCGGAGAAACCTCCGATGAACGTAATAAGGCAGAATCTGGAGATGATGTCATCTGTGCTGAAGAATGATGGAGATAGTATTTCTCAAGAGATGAGGAGTAAGTTGGAAAGTGAAATAAATGGTCTCCTGAAAAAGGTGTGCTCTGTTCCAAAGCCTTCTTCATAAGCCTGGGGAAACTCCTCTCAATCTGTATAATGAATGCTTAGGCTGTTTGTTTCCAAATGTTTGTGAACTGAATGTTGAAGTTTATGTACACTCTGCTCTGAATGTTGTAGAATGATGAATTTGTTTGATAAGCTGTTTATGAGAGTTTTATGTTATAATTGCATCTTGTCTCCTTTTGAATGATCTTTTCCATCTTTAGCATACTTTCTCAGGAATTTACAACACTGAGTTTGGTTTGATGAGTTATGTTTAACCGTGTGGATCTAGCCAAAATTTCTTACTTAAGTTGAATACTTGGCAGCAGACGGTTATCAAGAAGAGTAAGTGAATGATATGTCCTCGTATTAGGGGTGTATTAACCTATACATCAACCTCCACCAAAACAACCTCCTGGGCAAAGAGAGGAAGTTGCCCAAAAGACCCCAAAATTAACAAATTACAGGACACGAAAAATAGATCATGCACAAAATTGTTGTATCCACTCAAAGTTGCCCAAAATTGTTGCTACACTCACTATCCCTGTCGCAAATAGTGGTGCGCCAAATAGTATTTGCTACTGCAAATTACTACATGAAATAGTGATTGCCGCAACAAATACTAACTATTTGCTATTGCATTTTCATGCCGTTGTAATTTTGTAGTAGCTAAAGGTAATTTTTTTTGTAGTGTCCCAATTGTGATAGCAATCTTTCACACCACTTGTACAACATTGACAACTTTGTGTTGTA
This sequence comes from Linum lewisii, assembly GCA_034768395.1. Lineage (NCBI taxonomy): Eukaryota > Viridiplantae > Streptophyta > Magnoliopsida > Malpighiales > Linaceae > Linum > Linum lewisii. The sequence goes on along the minus strand of CM068300.1, from coordinate 4,223,188 downwards.
TCAATATTGACAATTTCGTTGTTGCTAATGGGCTTGGAGTTATCTCATTTGTAGTAGATATGCATCATTACGTATTCTTCTTGATTATCGTATTGTCATCACTCGTCATGACTGTGTTTTCTTGAGCTAAATATAGGAATCAATATTGACGGTGTTGTTTATTATTGTGTAATGTGGTGTATCGTATTGTCGTCACGACCGTGTTTTCTGGGCTGAAAATAGGAATCAATATTAACAGCGTTGTTGTTTCCTTTCTCGGTAGAGTTTGGATCAAAGTTATCTTATTTTCAACGGATATATGTCTTATTCAATCGAATGTCTTAAAAACCCGGACAAGCTCTGGGTGCGGATCATCACATGCAAATACCTGAAGGAGACAGATTCGGGACCGCAACTTTGAAGGAAAATCGTAGGTTCTTCGCTTTGGAGAGGCATCCGCTCTGTCTGGCACGAGATGAGGGGTGCTTGCCAGCAAAATGTTTGAAATGGGAAGGACACACTCTTTTGGTCATTCCGCTGGTTGGATTCGGATAATTGCCTCGCCGATCATGGCTTGTTTGATCTTTCAGGAGAGGACTTGCAGCTTACCGTCGCCAATGCAGTTGGAACCGATGGCAACTGGAATTGGGAGTTTCTGAGACGTTCCCTCCCTCACCACATCATTAGCCACATCACCGGCATGGAGGCGCTGTGCGAGATCCATGGCGAAGATGGCATCATTTGGGGATCGGACCTACGGGGGAAGTTCACATTGAAGTCAGCTTACAAAATCCTTGACAGTACAAGATACCACACTGAGCAGGATATTTGGAAGACCGTTTGGAAGTGGAGAGACCCAAGTCGTATCAAGCACTTCCTCTGGATTTTGGGCCATGATAGGATCTTTACAAATGCAGAATGCCAAAGGAGACACTTGACGATTGTTGCTGATTGCCAGAGATGTAGGGGTTTCATTGAGGACATGCTCCACGTTATCTGGGATTGTCGTGCGGTGAGAGAGGCTTGGTCTGTTTTTATCCCCTGAGCTCGCCCCTCACTTTTTTTTTATAATATGATAATCTGTAGGATTGGCTCCAGAAGGGCCTCCAGCATACTAATTTTGGACTCACGTTTGGCATCATTATCTGGATTCTCTCTAGAAGGCGCGTAATGAGGCCATTTTTAAGAATAAACTTACGACATGCGATTAGCTCCTCATACGAGTCCTTCACTAGACCGCTAGGGTTCGAGATACAATGAGAGGGGACTCGCAAGTGATCTCAGGGGTGGCCTCAAGGCGTATCGAAGCTCACATCGTTGGAAGGCAGGGTCGAGTGACAACCTTACGATTAACACAGATGGTTTCGTTCTTCGACCCCATTCCCAAGCAGCGGCGTGAGGCATTCTCCGCAACCACCTGGGTCGCCCGATTAGCACCTTTGCAACTAATCTTGATCGATGCTCCATTATAAGAGCCGAGCTCCGCGCTGCTAAGTTTGGCCTTATGATTGCTTGGGATATGGGGTATAAGAAAGTCCAGCTACAACTTGATTCTCTGGCGGCTGTCACGGCTTTCTTAGAGGATCAAGAGGTGGACTCCAGACATGGTCGGACGCTCGATACCATTAACTAGCTACAAGTAGAAACTAGGAAGTTACCATTTCTCACATTTTTTGAGAAGGTAACAACGTCGCTGATTTGCTTGCCCACCACGGGCACTCACTTGATTTTGGTCTTCATGTTGATTGTATTTACCCCACGAGGTTGATAGAATTATTTGGCGCAACCATGTAGGGACATGTTTACCCAGATTTATTCCGATGAATGAGTAAGGGTGCCTTTGCACCCGTTTTTCTACAAAAAAAGATAAATTATATGCCTCTAAAAAAACTAATCACAAAACATATAGAGGAAATTGTAGGTATCTATCTCTAAAATATTTTAATTTTACAACCTATAAAGAGGTAGTTGTAAATTAACTGCCTCTAAAAGAGTTTTCCGTATAACTTATAAAGGCAGTTATAAATTTTCTGTCTCTAAAAGATTTAATTTTATAACTTATAGAGACAATTATAAATTATCTGCCTCTAAAACTATAAAATTTATTTATTAATATTAAAATAAAATATTATTTTATAAATAGAGGTAAATACTAATACTTATAGAGGCAAATTAAGATTTTATTCTCTAAAATTACATTCAATGAAACTGCCTCTATAGCTAGTTTTTTAAAGTGAATTTCGCTTGTCAAGGAAAGAAAATATAATTGATTAACTGAGAAAGGTGGTTGTTTAAAATGAGAAGAAGAACGACGAGGATATCATGTTGACGAAAGAACAAGAAAATTTGAGGAGGAGTCCTGTCCACTGACCCCATAGAGTTGAGACGGAACCTATAGGGGCCCAAGGCCTCCGTTTGGTCCAGTAGACCAAATCAATAAGAACCCTTAGATCTTAATGAAGGGTTGGATTTCATCCAATTATTTAATTCAGAAATATTAACCGAAGAGAAAAAACCTAATCCTAAGATTCTCCACCGCACGTAAATCAAGATAATCCCTTTTTGGGTCTAATACTTAAAATGTCCCGAAACTATGGGGCATGTTACAAACTCATTCTAAAACTGTAATTCGTTACAGAGTGGTCCTATTACTATGAAATGGGTCACATAGTAGTCCTAATGACGTCATCGGTGTACTTTTCCAGCCATGTCAACATTGACATGTCATCGAAAATATAATTTAAAATTCATCTTAAACGGATTCATATTAAAAATTAAATCAATCTGACTCACTAGATTTAGTTTTGAACTATATTTTATAAGTTCGATGAGTTTAGATTTAGATTTGAATTATATTGTTGAATTTTAAATTATGTTTTTGGTGACATGTCAACAATGATGTGGCGAAATGGCTGAAAAAAGTATATTGATGACGTCATTAGGACTAATATGTAACATATTTCATAGTAATAGGACCACTTTGTAACAAATTAAAGTTTTAGGACGAGTTTGTAACCCACCCTATAGTTCCGGGGCGTTTTGAGTATTTGACCCATCCCTTTTTAGTTTACCTCACACCCTAGATTTCCTCCCACCGCCATTCCACTCGAACTGGTGAAGGCTCCCTTTGACGATCCCAATTCCCCCCTCACACCGTCGTTTTCCCTACAAAAAATCGAGGTAAGCTTCTATTTAATAGCTAGCGACATTTTGAGGCGAGATTGATGAATGCTTGTTTTGGTCTATGGTTAAATGATTTGATAAAGATACAATTTTATTGCATTGTACTAGTACATGCAATTGTTATGGATTTGGTTTGTTGTAGATGTTTTAATGAAATTCTATTGATGTTTAGTTTTAGATGCCGTAGATGTTTAGTAAAATTCCATCTTATTAATGAAAATTCAAATCTTGTTCAAATGGATTTATGGTGTCCTTGATGTTTAGTTTTAGATGTCGAAGATGCAGTTTAGTAAAACTCAATCTTATTGACGAAAATTCAAACTTTTTCAAATGGATAAACGATGTCCTTGATGTTTAGTAGATGACGTAGATGCAGTAGATACAATAGATGTTTAGTAAAGTTCAATCTTATTGATGAAAATTCAGTCTTGTTCAAATGGATTTATGGTGTCCTTGATGTTTAGTTTTAGATGTCGTAGATGTTTAGTAAAATTCAATCTTATTGATGAAAATTCAATCTTGTGCAAATGGATTTATGGTGTCCTTGATGCTTAGTTTTAGATACCGTAGATGTAGTAGATGTTTAGTAAAATTCCATCTTATCGATGAAAATTCAATCTTGTTCAAATGAATTTATGGTGTACTTGATGTTTAGTTTTAGGTGCAGTCTTGGGTCTAACTTGTCAACTCCGCCAAGTTCACAGGTTTTGCAGACTTTGCAGAAGGTTAAAAAGACTAAGGAATCTTGGAATTCAACTAGCACAAAGGCCAAACTTGCAAAAGGTTTGTCAGATTGCATGGAAATGAAGAATAACAGCGGTGCAGGTCATCCCTTATCCGATGTACATACTAATGGAAGTGAGAAGCAAGAAGCAACTTTGGAACATAACAACAGTCTTGGGCCTAACTTGTCAACTCCTCCAAGTTCACAGATTCTGAAACAAGTTGCTTCAGAAGTTACACTGACTCCCATGAACATACAGGAGAAAGCAGCAGCCTTTCCAGTTATGATAGAAGATCATTCGGAACCCAGTACAGTATATCCACAGGGCACGAAACCAGTTTCTCCGAATTCGAGTGTATCAAATGGGAAGGCCATCAGCTCTAACCCATTTGTGAAAGTGTCATTTGCTAGCTGCCATCCTGTTACAACTGAAGGTAATAAGCTGAAGGAGAGTCCAGCTCCGGAAAAAGTCAATCCTGCAGTTGGGGTTCCTGATTTTAATGCAGGAGTTGCTGCTGAGGATGGAACTTTGACGAATTCTGGGACGAAGAGGGGACGAGGAAGAGGAAGAGGCAGAGGGAGAGGAGAAGGAAGTAATCCAGATGAAACGAAAAGGAAACGCTTCTCTAGTGTGCCATATGATGCTTATTGCAACAAGAAATGGATGAATGGACAAGCTCAAGGTCCAACATTCGCACCACGAGAACAAGTTCCTCCACGAGAAGCGTCAATGGATGCTTCTCCCAGGGTTGGCAGCTCGAAAGAGACGGAATCTCCGCCATCGCAACACCATGGATTTAAGCCAGTTCCAGCTGCCCTAACATCTATGTTAAAGGAAGGATTACCCTCTACGAGTGCGGAGAAACCTCCGATGAACGTAATAAGGCAGAATCTGGAGATGATGTCATCAATGTTGAAGAATGATGGAGATAGTATTTCTCCAGAGATGAGGAGTAAGTTGGAAAGTGAAATAAATGGACTCCTGAAAAAGGTGAGCTCTGTTCCAAAGCCTTCTTCATAAGCACCTCCCAATCTGTATAATGAATGATGCTTAGGCTGTTTGTTTCCAAATCCCTGTCAACTGAATGCTGTAGTTTATGTAAACTCTGATCTGGATTCATTGTTCCTCCTTTACTGGATAGGAAATGTTGTAGAGTGATGAACTTGTCTGATAAGCCGTTTATGAGATTTTCTGTTATAATTGCATCTTGTACCCTTTTGAATGATCTTTTCCATCTTTAGCATTGACTAAAGAAGCATACTTTCTCAGGAAATTAAAACATTGAGTTTGGTTTGATGAGTTACGTTTAGCTGTGGTGGATCTAGCCAAAATTTTCTTCATATTTTAAAAATGTTTTGGTAGCAAGTGTTACAATTGTGAATTAATATGGAAGACCTTGTGACCTACTAGTAAGTTAACAAATAATTGATTGTGTGGTGTAATTGTTATCGTGTTAGTCTAACACACTAAAAATCTTCGGTTTAAACTCGATTGTTATCATTGTTTTGAAAAATGTTTTGATAGTAAAGGACTCGATTCAAACATGGATGAACCCATATTTATCATTTTTTATATTGTTTTAACAGCAAGTGTTACAATCTTGTAGAATGTAGTTGATTATCAAGTGAGTCTAACACACTAACAACACATCCAAATCATTTTACATATTTAAAAACTTGTTTGGTCACAACTCACAAGTGCTACAATCAATAGTTATTGTATCTCGTAACACATTCATACCGTTTCCCCCACATTCCTCGTACTTATAACATAGTTGTCAATGTTGTGACAAAAAAATACTTAAATGATTACCCTTGGAAGAATTTTAATTAGGCTTGACATTGAGTACCTAGTTATAGGTCCAGATATCACGTTTTCATCGTCACCCTTTTATTAAACGAGTATTACATGTAACTGTCTTGCGAGATTAAATGTGCACAAAATCCAAACCAACCCCACACAAGAACGTGTCGGATAAACCCGCAACCCATCGAGTGAACTCCAAATCTCTCTACATCTGGATTGCATAGAAATTTTTGAGATGAAGTGATGATTTTCAGAGCATTGGGGTTTCGAGAGGGAACATCAAACTACTGGATTGATGAGTTGAAGTGAAGACATGATTGTATGAATGAGAAATTGGGTTTGGTCCATTAATAGATGATATACTGTGGCTCATACGACGCTGCTTCAATACCGTGTACTCGTAAGGTTCGGTATGGGACAAATAGCTTCAAACCTGTTACCCACTTGAGCCAGTATTGAGTTTACCCATACCCGTCAACTTTACCCGGTCAACGGATAATCCTAGCCCAAATCAGTTGGATTTTAGGTGGGTATCCGATTTTTTATATCAATTGCCAAGTGTAATTTTTATTTTGTTTCGTAGACACGTGTGATTCATGATATCACTGAAGATACCCTGGAAAAATCACAATCTAAATTAATTAATGCATACCAAAATATAAAATCTTATTTAATGACTTTCCATATCACACACATTTTTGTTGTCTTTTTGTAACCGGCCACTCATTAAATAACTAGAATACCGCTTTCTCACTATAGTTTTGCATCATTTAATTTTAGTCATTAAAACTATGTACTAGTTCCAATGAGGTCACCTTTTGTTCAGTTAATAAATTATTGACACGAGCATCATATTTAGAATGAATTAGAGTATTAACGCATATGCTTAGCATTTATAGCTCACTCTTAAGACAAATATCATCTCAACCCGTTAGATTATCAGTGAGCACGTGTAGCTTTCAAGCATACCTTTGAAAAATGCATACAAATTGGATAACTCATTGTCAATTGACTAGATGTCTTGTGAATCAATCATCACTAACTATAAGCATCAAGATACATTGAACATATAACATGTGTACTTCACTCACATTTGGTTTTAAAAGCGCCGTCATAATTAAACTTAACTCATCTTCTCATCAACATTATTAACACAAGCTTAGACTGTCATTAACCATGTATTGTTCTTACACGTGTAAGTTTGAAAAGTTCATTCGTATCAAACCCTAATCAATGTAAACTCACTAAATAAACCTATAACTTTGTCAAACTAGAAGATTATAAACAAGAAGAACTGATAAGTCCTAGACGTTAGGAAATTAATTATGTAATTACTTAACAACATCATAACACAAAATGACTAACAAAAATAGTAACTAAGATAATTTGAAAACGCATACACAAATGCCGTTTTAGGTTTACATAACTTCCCGATATCTAACAATCATCAGTTGCGAAGTGCCGCTACAGACACATGGGCCTCTTTGATGAATACTTGAGCCCGTTCCGAAGGTATATGGGCTTACTCCTCCCGTTTACGGACAACTACAATATATATGGTTAACCTTATATATAAGAAAAACATATATGATATATGTTTTCTTTGCTAATTGGGCTTCAGTATCCAAAATAAGAAAAAAACACGTAAGGAACAAAATCAAAAGATTGGGGAGTGATAAATGTAATATACAAAGTGTCCCTCATTCAAACATGAAAAATTACATATAGACCTATCCAATTTCTCTCCTCCCATTTTAGTCCCTCTAGCTTCCTAGACTCTAGCCTATAAATAGGCTGCCATATCTAGTTCTTCATTTCACATTACTTTTTATTCTCTCATTATTTGAAGTGTGATTAGGAGAGAGCCATAGCCCATTGAAAGGAGATTAGGTACTATAAAGTGTTTTTTAATACTTATAATCAGTTATCATATTAATTTATTTGTTTTTAGTTTAATCTATATATACTTTTGTCTCCGACTCCAGCTCTAGCTATTCATGATTCATGCATGTTGGACATGAGTTGGTGGTATTCAAAATGATGACGTTCCACATGTTTATGTTATTGCAGCTGGTGACCAAAACGACATTGTCTCGTAAGTTGACCATAACGACACCGTCCAACAAGCAGGTGCTGACGTGGAACCGGCCGAACCTAGATTCGAGGATGAGATGCATGAAGTAGAGAATGAGCGGCTTGGTAAGAAGAGGAAGTACCAGCGCCACATTCATGAACAATACAATGAGCTTGAAAAGTACGTAACCAGTCAAAAATCAAATTTTGTTTTCGATTTCGAGTTTTGATTTTTGTTTTGATTTTCGGTTTGGTTTTCTGGTTTTGGGTTAATTTCTTTCTGAAGCATCCTCACCCCACTGAGAAGCAAATGATCGATCCCAGCATGAAGACTGGGATGAAGATGAAGAAGATCAAGTTCTGGTTTCAGAACCACCGCACCCACATGAAGGTACAACCTCAAAATTCGTGATTCGTTAGTCAGTTTACTGGTTTATCTACCTTTGAATCTGCATGATTTAACTGGTTACAATTTTATTACAGATTCAACATGAGCTTCACGAGAACATACTCCTGGGGAATCAAAATGACCAGTTGATAGCAGAGAATGCTGTCCTAAGGCAAAATGTGACTGATCCCAGGTGCACCCCCTGCGGTGTCCCAGTGGTCCCCACGCCGCTTGCCTTAGAAAACGAGCAGCTTAGAGCGCAGAACGCCCGCCTTAAGGAAGAGTTCGCTCGCCTCTATGCCCTGGCCAATAGGGACAACCGACTTCCAATCTCCCCTTCCGCAAAAACATTGGCACGAACTGCTCCGACACTCGGCCAAAACAAAAAGAAACACGTCTCTAGTGTGCCATATGATGCTTATTGCAACAAGAAATGGATGAATAGACAAGCTCAAGGTCCAACATTTGCACCACGAGAACCAATTCCTCCACGAGAAGCGTTAATGGATGCTTCTCCCGGCTTGGTAGCTTGAAAGAGAAGGAATCTCAGCCATCGCAACACCATGAATTTAATCCAGTTCCAGCTGCGCTAACAACTCTGTTAAAGGAAGGGTTGCCCTCTACGAGTACGGAGAAACCTCCGATGAACGTAATCAGGCATAATCTGGAGATGATGTCATCAATGCGAAGAATTATGGAGATAGTATTTCTCTAGAGATGAGGAGTAAGTTGGAAAGTGAAATAAATGGTCTCCTGAAAAATGTGTGCTTTGTTTCAAAGCCTTCTTCATAAGCCTGGGGAAACACCTCTCAATCTGTAAAACATTGACAACTTTGTGTTGTATCAACACACCACTTGTACAACATTGACAACTTTGTGTTGTATCAATATTGACAATTTCGTTGTTTCTAATGGCTTGGAGTTATGTCATTTGCAGTAGATATGCATCATTACGTATTGATGACGAGGTTTTTAAGCCCCAACACCAAATAAACGTGAGAGCTCTCAGAGTCGTATTCCCACGGGTCTACTCGAGCTACCTTACTCAGTTTAGTTCTGCTAATCAGCGAAATCGTTTTGATCGAAGGTTTGATTAATTTAGAAAATGTAAAAACTAACTAATAACTAAAACACAAATTAACAAGTAAGATCAACGGTGGGGAAAAGTCTTGCTTGGGTTTGTATCCTTCTAAGATATTATGAGAAAATGCAGCTACAGAACTGGCAGGACATGGAGGGAATTGGAATTTTGTAGCCTAATTTAAAATTTTATGTACCGTCAGTAGCCAATTGCGTAACTATGTCCAAAACTAGCACAATATGCTTGGCAATCAGCGCGTAGCCATCCATCCAGCGCGTAGCTGGTCAGCCAGCGCATAGCTAGCGAGTCAGCGCATAGCTGGCCAGCCTGCGCATAGCTAGCCAGCCTCTGAATTCATTTTTGTCACTTCAAATATCAAATATTGTAACATTGCAATTTGGTCAATTTTTTTTGTCTATTTTACAAATGGATTATTTTTATTATTATTATTATTATTATTATTAATTGATAATATAAGCCGATCTTGATAAAATAATAATATATAAGCTATAATTAATTAAAGAAAATTATATTAGCCGTCACAATCTCTTGAGTTACGGATCCCGAGGTCACGTTTGTTGGAGGCACAACAATTCAAAGTTAAAACAACGACAAACGACAAACGTGACATTGGGATTCGTAATTCAAAGTTAAAACAAACGTGACCCGAGGTCACGTCCCGCTGGTCTGGCTATGCGTTACGCTGGTTATGCACTGATTGATTCAAAGTTAAAACTATTATTGGAAGTCGTTGTCTCCTTCATCGTTGTGCTTCAACAATCCAAAACATGTATTCAAAGTATCAACTCATAATCTCAAAGAATTCGACAAAACCCAAGCAAGAAAAGAAAACTTAGTACTCATGAGATTATTAGAAAAAAAAACTGTAAACCGCCGATTCATCAAGGTTGTCCTTGACTCCTCCACTAGTAGAGAGCTACTCATCCCAATTTTCCTCCGATGCTGCTATTTTCATCCTTCTTCCAGCTTGTTGAACAGGGAAATAGTTCCCATCCTCTCCTCGCTACTCGTCGTAGGCTGAATGGCCCAAAGGCCAAAATAAATCCCCTGGCCGAAGCCAACTGCCCGTACACTCTCTCCCTTTCTCGTCTGTTTGCTCCAATTCCCTTTTTCTTTTTATTATGGTCTGTTACGCCTTATGGCCCAAATAAAATGGCCGGCCAGCTTAAATACCAAACTAAGGCCTTATCATTTTATCAATTGCAAAACAGATGACTAATGACTTGATAATAGGCGCCCCTTGGCTTTTGGTCCAAAACCAAATCCCTCTTGTATGCAAATAATTCCAAGCTTCCTAATCATCATAATTACCCAACATCTCATGTACTGCTGCGTTGAGATTGTGATGGAATTATGATGTTGATTATGGCATCAACAATAATCCCACTTCTGTGGACAATTCCATGATGTAATTGTTGTTTCTTTCCCTGTTTGATTTTCCAGCATTAATGTCGTGTATTGTATTGTCGTCACGACCGTGTTTTCTGGGCTAAAAATAGGAATCAATATTAACAGCGTTGTTGTTTCCTTTCTCGGTGGAGTTTGGATCAAAGTTATCTTATTTGCAACAGATATATGTCTTATTCAATCGAATGTCTTAACAACCCGGACAAGCTCTGGGTGCGGATCATCACAAGCAAATACCTGAAGGAGACAGATTCGGGACCGCAACTTTGAAGGAAAACAGGAGGTTCTTCACTCTGGAGAGGCTCCGCTCTGTCTGGCACGAGATGAGGGGTGCTTGCCAACAAAATGTTTGAAATGGGAATGACACACTCTTTTGGTCATTCCGCTGGTTGGATTCGGATATTTTCCTCGCTGATCATGGCTTGTTTGATCTTTCAGGAGAGGAGTTGAAGCTTACCGTCGCCAATGCAGTTGGAACCGATGGCAACTGGAATTGGGAGTTTATGAGACGTTCCCTCCCTCACCAGATCATTAGCCACAACGCCGGCATGGGTGATCGGACCCATGGCAAGGATGGCATCATTTGGTGATCGGACCCACGCGGGAAGTTCACACTGAAGTCAGCTTACGAAATCCTTGACAGTACAAGATACCACACTGAGCAGGATATTTGGAAGACCGTTTGGAAGTGGAGAGACCCAAGTCGTATCAAGCACTTCCTCTGGATTTTGGGCCATGATAGGATCCTTACGAATGCAGAACGCCAAAGGAGACACTTGACGACTGTTGCTGATTGCTAGAGATGTAGAGGTTTCATTGAGGACACGCTCCACGTTATCTGGGATTGCCGTGCGGTGAGAAAGGCGGTCTATTTTTATCCCCTCTGAGCTCGCCCTCACTTTTTTTTTATAATATGATAATATGTAGGATTGGCTCCAGAAGGGCCTCCAGCATACTAATTTTGGACTCACGTTTGGCATCATTATCTAGATTTTCTCTAGAAGGCGCGTAATGAGGCCATTTTTGATAATAAACTTACGACATGCGATCAGCTCCTCCTACGAGTCCTTCACTGGACCGCCGTGGTTCAAGATACAATGAGAGCGGACTCGCAGGTGATCTTAGGGGTGGCCTCAAGGCGTATCGAAGCTCACAACGGTTGGAAGGCAGGGTCGAGTGACAACATTACGATTAACACGTATGGTTCTTCGACCCCATTCCCAAGCAGCGGCGAGAGGCATTCTCCGCAACCACTTGGTCGCCTGATTAGCACCTTTGCAACTAATCTCGATCGATGCTCCATTATGAGAGCCGAGCTCCGCGCTGCTGAGTTTGGCCTTATGATTGCTTGAGATATGGGGTATAAGAAGGTCCACCTACAACTTGATTCCCTGGCGACCGTCACGGATTTCTTAGAGGATCAAGAGGAGGACTCCAGACATGGTCGGACGCTCGATAACTAGCTACGAGTAGAAACTCGGAAGTTACCATTTCTCACATTTTCCGAGAAGGTAACAACGTCGCTGATTTGCTTGCCCACCACAGGCACTCGCTTGATTCTGGTCTTCATGTTGATTGTATTTACCCCCACGAGGTTGATAAAGCTATTTGGAGCAACCATGTAGGGACATGTTTTCCCATATTTATTCCGATGAATGAGTAAGGGTGCCTTTGCACCCGTTTTTCTACAAAAAAAAGATAAATTATATGCCTCTAAAAAAGCTAATCACAAAACCCATAGAGGAAATTGTAGATATCTGTCTCTAAAAATTTTAATTTTAGAACCTATAAAGAGGTAGTTCTAAATTACCTGCCTCTAAAAGTGTTTTCCGTATAACTTATAAAGGCAGTTATAAATTTTATGTCTCTAAAAGATTTAATTTTATAACTTGTAGAGACAGTTATAAATTATCTACATCTAAAACTATAAAATTTATTTATTAATATTAAAATAAAATATTATTTTATAAATAGAGGTAAATACTAATACTTATAGAGGAAAATTAAGATTTTATTCTCTAAAATTACATTCAATGAAACTGCCTCTATAACTAGTTTTTTTAAGTGAATTTCGCTTGTCAAGGAAAGAAAATATAATAAATTAACTGAGAAAGGTGGTTATTTAAAATGAGAAGAAGAACGACGAGGATATCATGTTGACGAAAGAACAAGAAAATTTGAGGAGGAGTCCATTCCACTGACCCTAGAGAGTTGAGGCGGATCCTATAGGGGCCCAAGACCTCCGTTTTGTCCAGTAGACCAAATCAATAAGAACCCTTAGATCTTAATGAAGGGTTGGATTTCATCCACTTATTTAATTCAGAAATATTAACCGAAGAGAAAAAACCTAATCCTAAGATTCTCCATCGCACGTAAATCAAGACAATCCCTTTTTGGGTCAAATACTTAAAACGTCCCGAAACTATGGGGCATGTTACAAACTTATCCTAAAACTGTAATTCATTACAGAGTGGTTCTATTACTATGAAATGGGTTACATAGTAGTCCTAATGACGTTATCGGTGTACTTTTCCAGACATGTCAACATTGACATATCATCGAAAATATAATTTAAAATTCATCTGAAACGGATTCATATTAAAAATTAAATCAATCTGACTCACTAGATTTAGTTTTGAACCAGATTTTATAAGTTCGATGAGTTTAGATTCAGATTTGAATTAGATTGTTGAATTTTAAATTATGTTTTTGATTACATATCAACAATGATGTGGCGAAATGGCTGAAAAAAGTACATTGATGACGTCATTAGGACTAATATGTAACATATTTCATAGTAATAGGACCACGTTGTAACAAATTAAAGTTTTAGGACGAGTTTGTAACCCACCCTATAGTTCCGGGGCATTTTGAGTATTTGACCCATCCCTTTTTAGTTACCTCACACCCTAGATTTCCTCCCACCGCCATTCCACTCGAACTGGTGAAGGCTCCCTTTGACGATCCCAATTCCCCCCCTCACACCGTCGTTTCCCCTACAAAAAATCGAGGTAAGCTTCTATTTAGTAGCTAGCGAAATTTCGAGCCGAGATTGATGAATGCTTGTTTAGGTCTATGGTTAAATGATTTGATGAAGATACAATTTTGTTGCATTGTACTAGTACAAGCAATGGTTATGGATTTGGTTTGTTGTTGATGTTTTATTGAAATTCTATTGATGTTTAGTTTTAGATGCCGTAGATGTAGTAGATGCCGTAGATGTTTAGTAAAATTCCATCTTATTAATGAAAATTCAAATCTTGTTCAAATGGATTTATGGTGTCCTTCATGTTTAGTAGATGGCGTAGATGCAGTAGATACAATAGATGTTTAGTAAAGTTCAATCTTATTGAGGAAAATTCAATATTGTTCAAATGGATTTATGGTGTCCTTGATGTTTAGTTTTAGATGTCGTAGATGTTTAGTAAAATTCTATTTTATTGATGAAAATTCAATCTTGTGCAAATGGATTTATGGTGTCCTTGATGCTTAGTTTTAAATACCGTAGATGCAGTAGATACAATAGATGTTTAGTAAAATTTCATCTTATCGATGAAAATTCAATCTTGTTCAAATGGATTTATGGTGTACTTGATGTTTAGTTTTAGATGCAGTCTTGGGTCTAACTTGTTAACTCCCCCAAGTTCACAGGTTTTGCAAACTTTGGAGAAGGTTAAAAAGACTAAGAAATCTGGGAATTCAACTAGCACAAAGGCCAAACTTGGAAAAGGTTTGTCAGATTGCATGGAAATGAAGAATGACAGTGGTGCAGGTCATCCCTTATCCGATGTACATACTAATGGAAGTGAGAAGCAAGAAGCAACTTTGGAACAGAACAACAATCTTGGGCCTAACTTGTCAACTCCTCCAAGTTCACAGATTCTGAAACAAGTTGCTTCAGAAGTTACACTGACTCCCATGAACATACAGGAGAAAGCAGCTACGTTTCCAGTTATGATTGGAGATCATTCGGAACCCAGTACAGTATATCCACAGGGAACGAAACCTGTTTCTCCGAATTCGAGTGTATCAAATGGGAAGGCCATAAGTTCTAACCCATTTGTGAAAGTGTCATTTGCTAGCTGCCATCCTGTCACAACTGAAGGTAATAAGCTGAAGGAGAGTCCAGCTCCAGAACAGGTCAATCCTGCAGCTGGGGTTCCTGATTTTAATGCAGGAGTTGCTACTGAGGATCGAACTTCGACGAATTCTGGGACGAAGAGGGGACGAGGAAGAGGAAGAGGTAGAGGGAGAGGAGAAGGAAGTAATTCAGATGAACCGAAAAGGAAACACGTATCTAGTGTGCCATATGATGCTTATTGCAACAAGAAATGGATGAATGGACAAGCTGGTCCAACATTCGCACCACGAGAACCAGTTCCTCCACGAGAAGCGCCAATGGATGCTTCTCCCGGGGTTGGTAGCTCGAAAGAGACGGAATCTCAGCCATCGCAACACCATGGATTTAAGCCAGTTCCAGCTGCCCTAACAACTCTGTTAAAGGATGGGTTACCCTCTACGAGTGCGGAGAAACCTCCGATGAATGTAATAAGGTAGAATCTGGAGATGATGTCATCAATGCTGAAGAATGATGGAGATAGTATTTCTCCAGAGATGAGGAGTAAGTTGGAAAGTGAAATAAATGGACTCCTGAAAAAGGTGAGCTCTGTTCCAAAGCCTTCTTCATAAGCACCTCCTAATCTGTATAGTGAATGATGCTTAGGCTGTTTGTTTCCAAATGTCTGTCAACTGAATGCTGTAGTTTATGTAAACTCTGATCTGGATTCATTGTTCCTCCTTTACTGGGTAGGAAATGTTGTAGAGTGATGAACTTGTCTGATAAGCCGTTTATGAGAGTTTATGTTATAATTGCATCTTGTACCCTTTTGAATGATCTTTTCCATCTTTAGCATTGACTAAAGAAGCATACTTTCTCAGGAAATTAAAACATTGAGTTTGGTTTGATGAGTTATGTTTAGCTGTGGTGGATCTAGACAAAATTTTCTTCATATTTTAAAAATGTTTTGGTAGCAAGTGTTACAATTGTGAATTAATATGGAAGACCTTGTGACCTACTAGTAAGTTAACAAATAATTGATTGTGTGGTGTAATTGTTATCGTGTTAGTCTAACACACTAAAAATCTTCGGTTTAAACTCGATTGTTATCATTGTTTTGAAAAATGTTTTGATAGTAAAGGACTCGATTCAAACATGGATGAACCCATATTTTTCATTTTTTATATTGTTTTAACAGCAAGTGTTACAATCTTGTAGAATGTAGTTGATTATCAAGTGAGTCTAACACACTAACAACACATCCAAATCATTTTACATATTTAAAAACTTGTTTGGTCACAACTCACAAGTGCTACAATCAATAGTTATTGTATCTCGTAACACATTCATACCGTTTCCCCCACATTCCTCGTACTTATAACATAGTTGTCAATGTTGTGACAAAAAAATACTTAAATGACTACCCTTGAAAGAATTTTAATTAGGCTTGACATTGAGTACCTAGTTATATAGGTCCAGATATCACGTTTTCATCATTACCCTTTTATTAAACAAGTACAAAATCCAAACCAACCCCACACAAGAACGTGTCGGATAAACTCGCTACCTATCGAGTGAACTCCAAATCTCTCTACATCTGGATTGCATAGAAATTTTTGAGATGAAGTTATGATTTTCAAAGCATTGGGGTTTCGAGAGGGAACATCGAACTACTGGATTGATGAGTTGAAGTGAAGACATGAATGTATGAAGGAGAAACCGCGTTTGGTCCATTAATAGATGATATATTGTGGCTCATACGACACTGTTTCATACCGTGTACTCGAAAGGTTCGGTATAAATCGGATAGCTTCAAACCTGTTACCCACTTGAGCCAGTTTTGAGTTTACCCATACCCATCAACTTTACCCGGTCAACGGATAATCCTGGCCCAAATCAGTTGGATTTTGGGTGGGTATCCGATTTTTTATATCAATTGCCAAGTGTAATTTTTATTTTGTTTCGTAGACACGTGTGATTCATGATATCAATGAAGATACCCTGGAAAAATGACAATCTAAATTAATTAATGCATACCAAAATATAAAATAGTATTTAATGACTTTCCATATCACACACATTTTTTGTTATCTTTTTGTAACCGGCCACTCATTAAATAACTAGAATATCACTTTCTCACTATAGTTTTGCATCATTTAATTTTAGTCATTGGCTTTAGGTTTCACCCTTTTTGGGTGGGTATCCGGTTTTTTATATCAATTGCCAACTGTAATTTTTATTTTGTTTCGTAGACACGTGTAATTCATGGTATCAATGAAGATACCCTTGGAAAAAACACAATCTAAATCAATTAATGCATACCAAAATATAAAATCTTATTTAATGACTTTTCATATCACACACATTTTTTTGTTTTCTTTTGTAACCGACCACTCGTTGAATAACTAGAATACCACTTTCTCACTATAGTTTTGCATCATTTAATATTAGTCATTAAAACTATGTACTAGTTCCAATGAGGTCACCTTTTGTTCAGTTAATAAATTATTGACACGAGTATCATATTTAGAATGAATTAGAGTATTAACGCATATGCTTAGCATTTTAGCTCGCTCTTAAGACAAATATCATCTCAACCCGTTTGATTATCAGTGAGCACGTGTAGCTTTCAAGCATACCTTCGATAAATGCATACAAATTGGATAACTCATTGTCAATTGACTAGATGTCTTGTGAATCAATCATCACTAACTATAAGCATCAAAATACATTGAACATATAACATGTGTCACTCAAATTTGGTTTTAAAAGCGCCGTCATAATTATACTTAACTCATCTTCTCATCAACATTATTAACACAAGCTTAGACTGTCATTAACCATGTATTGTTCTTACACGTGTAAGTTTGAAAAGTTCATTCATATCAAACCCTAATCAATGTAAACTCACTAAATAAACCTATAACTTTGTCAAACTAGAAGATTATAAACAAGAAGAACTGATAACTCCTAGACGTTAGGAAATTAATTATGTAATTACTTAACAACATCATAACACAAAATGACTAATAAAAATAGTAACTAAGATAATTTGAAAACGCATACACAAATGCCGTTTTAGGTTTATATAACTCCCCGATATCTAACAATCATAAGCTGTGAAGTGCCGCTACAGACACATGGGCCTCTTTGATGAATACTTGAGCCAGTTCCGAAGGTATCTGGGCTTACTCCTCCCGTTTACGGACAACTACAATATATATGGTTAACCTTATATATAATAAAAACATATATGATATAGGTTTTCTTTGCTAATTGGGCTTCAGTATCAGTATCCAAAATAAGAAAAAAC
Organism: Linum lewisii; assembly: GCA_034768395.1. Lineage (NCBI taxonomy): Eukaryota > Viridiplantae > Streptophyta > Magnoliopsida > Malpighiales > Linaceae > Linum > Linum lewisii. Next base: position 4,205,155 of record CM068300.1, on the reverse strand, counting down.
ACGTAAGGAACAAAATCAAAAGATTGGGGAGTGATAAATGTAATATACAAAATGTCCCTCATCCAAACATGAAAAATTACATATAGACCTATCCAATTTCTCTCCTCCCATTTTAGTCCCTCTAGCTTCCTAGACTCTAGCCTATAAATAGGCTGCAATATCTAGTTCTTCATTTCACATTACTTTTTATTCTCTTATTATCTGAAGTGTGATTAGGAGAGAGCCATAGCCTATTGAAAGGAGATTAGGTACTATAAAGTGTTTTTTAATACTTATAATCAATTATCATATTAATTTATTTGTTTTTAGTTTAATCTGTATACACTTTTCTCTCCGACTTCAGCTCTAGCTATTCATGATTCATGATTATTGGACTTGAGTTGGTGGTATTCAAAATGATGATGTTCCACATGTTTATGTTATTGCAGCTGGTGACCAAAACGACACCGTCCAACAAGCAATTGCTGACGTGGAACCGACCGAACCAAGCGACGACGACGAGATGTATGAAGTAGAGGATGAGCGGCTTGGTAGCTTGAAAGAGAAGGAATCTCAGCCATCGCAACACCATGGATTTAATCCAGTTCTAGCTGCGCAGAAACCTCCGATGAACGTAATAAGGCAGAATCTGGAGATGATGTCATCAATGCTGAAGAATGATGGAGATAGTATTTCTCCAGAGATGAGGAGTAAGTTGGAAAGTGAAATAAATGGACTCCTGAAAAAGGTGAGCTCTGTTCCAAAGCCTTCTTCATAAGCACCTCCCAAATGTCTATCAACCGAATGCTGTAGTTTATGTAAACTCTGATCTGGATTCATTGTTCCTCCTTTACTGGGTAGGAAATGTTGTAGAGTGATGAACTTGTCTGATAAGCCATTTATGAGAGTTTATGTTATAATTGCATCTTGTACCCTTTTGAATGATCTTTTCCATCTTTAGCATTGACTAAAGAAGCATACTTTCTCAGGAAATTAAAACATTGAGTTTGGTTTGATGAGTTATGTTTTGCTGTAGTGGATCTAGCCAAAATTTTCTTCATATTTTAAAAATGTTTTGGTAGCAAGTGTTACAATTGTGAATTAATATGGAAGACCTTGTAACCTAATAGTAAGCTAACAAATAATTGATTGTGTGGTGTAATTGTTATCGTGTTAGTCTAACACACTAAAAATCATTGGTTTATACTCAAGCATTGTTTTTAAATTTTAGAAATGTTTTGATAGTAAAGGACTCGATTCAAACATCGATGAACCCATATTTATCATTTTTATATTGTTTTAACAACAAGTGTTACAATCTTCTAGACTATAGTTGATTATCAAGTGAGTCTAACACAATAACAACACATCCAAATCATTTTACATATTTAAAAACTTGTTTGGTAACAACTCACAAGTGCTACAATCAATAGTTATTGTATCTTGTAACACATTCATACCGTTTCCCCCAGATTCCTCGTACTTGTAACATAGTTGTCAATGTTGTGACAAAAAAATACTTAAATGATTACCCTTGAAAGAATTTTAATTAGGCTTGACATTGAGTACCTAATTATAGGTCCAGATATCACGTTTTCATCCTCACCATTTTATTAAACGAGTATTACATGTAACTGTCCTGCGAGATTAAATGTGTACAAAATCCAAACCAACCCCACACAAGAACGTGTCGGATAAACCCGCTACCCATCGAGTGGACTCCAAATCTCTCTACATCTGGATTGCATAGAAATTTTGAGATGAAGTGATGATTTTCAGAGCATTGGGGTTTCGAGAGGGAACATCAAACTACTGGATTGATGAGTTGAAGTGAAGAGATGATTGTATGAATGAGAAATCGGGTTTGGTCCATTAATAGATGATATATTGTGGTTTATACGACGCTGTTTCATACCGTGTACTCGTAAGGTTCAGTATGGGGCAGATAGCTTCAAACCGGTTACCCACTTGAGCCAGAATTGAGTTTACCCATACCCGTCAACTTTACCCGGTCAACGGATAATCCTGACCCAAATCTGTTGGATTTTGGGTGGGTATCCGATTTTTTATTTCAATTGCCAAGTGTAATTTTTATTTTGTTTCGTAGACACGTGTGAATCATGATATCAATGAAGATACCCTGGAAAAATCACAATCTAAATTAATTAATGCATACCAAAATATAAAATCTTATTTAATGACTTTCCATATCACACACATTTTTTGTTGTCTTTTTGTAACCAACCACTCATTAAATAACTAGAATACCACTTTCTCACTATAGTTTTGCATCATTTACTTTTAGTCATTGAGTTTACGATTCACCCTTTTTGGGTGGGTATCCAGTTTTTTATATCAATTGCCAAGTGTAATTTTTATTTTGTTTCGTAGACACGTGTGATTCATGGTATCAATGAAGATACCCTTGGAAATAACACAATCTAAATCAATTAATGCATACCAAAATATAAAATATTATTTAATGACTTTCCATATCACACACATTTTTTTGTTGTCTTTTGTAACCGACCACTCGTTGAATAACTAGAATACCACTTTCTCACTATAGTTTTGCATCATTTAATTTTAGTCACTAAAACTATGTACTAGTTACAATGAGGTCACCTTTTGTTCAATTAATAAATTATTGACACGAGCATAATATTTAGAATGAATTAGAGTATTAACGCATATGCTTAGCATTTATAGCTCGCTCTTAAGACAAATATCATCTCAACCCGTTAGATTATCAGTGACCACGTGTAGCTTTCAAGCATACCTTCGATAAATGCATACAAATTGGGTAACTCATTGTCAATTGACTAGATATCTTGTGAATCAAACATCACTAACTATAAGCATCAAGATACATTGAACATATAACATGTGTATTTCACTCACATTTGGTTTTAAAAGCGTCGTCATAATTATACTTAACTCATCTTCTCATCAACATTATTAACACAAGCTTATACTGTAATTAACCATGTATTGTTCTTACACGTGTAAGTTTGAAAAGTTCATTCGTATCAAACCCTAATCAATGTAAACTCACTAAATAAACCTATAACTTTGTCAAACTAGAAGATTATAAACGAGAAGAACTGATAACTCCTAGACGTTAGGAAATTAATTATGTAATTACTTAACAACATCATAACACAAAATGACTAACAAAAATAGTAACTTAAATAATTTGAAAACGCATACACAAATGCCGTTTTAGGTTTACATAACTCTCCGCTATCTAACAATCATCAGCCGCGAAGTGCCGCTACAGACAGATGGGCCTCTTCGATGAATACTTGAGCCCGTTCCGAAGGTATCTGGGCTTACTCCTCCTGTTTACGGACAACTACAATATATATGGTTAACCTGCTATATAAGAAAAACATATATGATATAGGTTTTCTTTGCTAATTGGGCTTCAGTATCAGTATCCAAAATAAGAAAAAACACGTAAGGAACAAAATGAAAAGATTGGGGAGTAATAAATGTAATATAAAAAGTGTCCCTTATCCAAACATGAAAAATTACATATAGACCTATCCAATTTCTCTCCTCCCATTTTAGTCCCTCTAGCTTCCTAGACTCTAGCCTATAAATAGGCTGCAATATCTAGTTCTTCATTTCACATTACTTTTTATTCTCTCATTATCTGAAGTGTGATTAGGAGAGAGCCATAGCCCATTGAAAGGAGATTAGGTACTATAAAGTGTTTTTTAATACTTATAATCAATTATCATATTAATTTATTTGTTTTTAGTTTAGTCTATATACATTTTTCTCTCCAACTTCAGCTCTAGCTATTCATGATTCATGCTTGTTGGACATGAGTTGGTGGTATTCAAAATGATGATGATCCACATGTTTATGTTATTGCAGCTGGTGACCAAAACGACACCGTCCAACAAGTAGGTGCTGACGTGGAACCGACCGAACCAAGACGATGACGAGATGCATGAAGTAGAGGATGAGTGGCTTGGTAGCTTGAAAGAGAAGGAATCTCAGCCATCGCAACACCATGGATTTAATCCAGTTCCAGCTGCGCTAACAACTCTGTTAAAGGAAGGGTTGCCCTCTACGAGTGTGGAGAAACCTCCGATGAACATAATAAGGCAGAATCTCGAGATGATGTCATCAATGCTGAAGAATGATGGAGATAGTATTTCTCCAGAGATGAGGAGTAAGTTGGAAAGTGAAATAAATGGTCTCCTGAAAAAGGTGAGCTCTGTTCCAAAGCCTTCTTCATAAGCTGGGAAACACCTCTCAATCTGTATAATGAATGCTTAGGCTGTTTGTTTCCAAATGTCTTTGAACTGAATGCTGGAGTTTATGTACACTCTGCTCTGAATGTTGTAGAATGATGAATTTGTTTGATAAGCTGTTTATGAGAGTTTTATGTTATAATTGCATCTTGTCTCCTTTTGAATGATCTTTTCCATCTTTAGCATACTTTCTCAGGAAATTACAATACTGAGTTTGGTTTGATGAGTTATATTCAACCGTGTGGATCTAGCCAAAATTTCTTACTTAAGTTGAATACTTGGCGGCAAACGGTTATCGAGAAGAGTAAGTGAATGATATGTCCTCGTATTAGGGGTGGATTAACCTATACATCAACCTCCTGGACAAAGAGAGGAAGTTGCCCAAAAGACCCCAAAGTAAACAAATTACAGGACACGAGAAATAGATCATGCACAAAATTGTTGTATCCACTCAAAGTTGCCCAAAATTGTTGCTACACTCACCATCGCTGTCACAAATAGTGGTGTGGAAAATAGTATTTGCTGCTGCAAATTACTACATGAAATAGTGATTACCGTAGCAAATACTAACTATTTGCTATTGCATTTTCATGCAATTGTAATTTTGTAGTATTTGAAGGTAAATTTTTTTGTAGTGTGCCAATTGTGATAGCAATCTTTCACACCACTTGTACAATATTGACAACTTTGTGTTGTATGAATATTGACAATTTCGTTGTTTCTCTTATTGATGGGCTTGGAGTTATCTTATTTGTAGTAGATATGCATCATTACGTATTCTTCTTGATCATCGTATTGTCATCACTCGTCACGAATGTGTTTTCTTGAGCTAAATATATGAATCAATATTGACGGTGTTGTTTATTCTTGTGTGATGTCGTGTATCATATTGTCGTCACTACCGTGTTTTCTGGGCTAAAAATAGGAATCAATATTAACAGCGTTATTGTTTCCTTTCTCGGTGGAGTTTGGATCAAAGTTATCTTATTTGCAACAGATATATGTCTTATTCAATCGAATGTCTTAGTTGAACTGGGTTTTTTTCTTCATAAAATTCATTTTGATGTTTTATCCGCATCTTGTGGTTGTTAATAATATAACTAACACACATTCATAAATAATAATAAAAATCAATCGAGAATAAAACATTCATTCCCTACAAGCATGTCATTCAGTAGTTTCACACTTGTTGTTTCAGCTAACTATATATGAACACGATATCTCTTCATGATCTGATAATATAAACCAAGAGACCAAGTGCGTTTGACTTATAAATTAGTATACGACAACTTATAATTTTAGTACGCTAAGAGACAAGCCGATGTGCACGCACGGTCGGTTTTTCTTCCTGCAAACGTAACATCAGCATGAACATAGATGTACAGTAAGCTTTTATACATAATACATCAAATCCAGTATTACATGTTAAGCATAAGAGATTTCCAGTTTAAATTTTACGGGAACGGGAACCCGAATCCTATATTTTTATTTTCAACGGGTCCCGTTCCCAAAAAATTTCGGAAAAAAACAAAACAAGTTCGGGAATTCTCGATTTCCGTTGTCAAACTTTCACACTATTTAATATAACAATAATTATTTTTGTCTAACTTGGGAACCCAATTACCGAATTTTAATTTCCATTCTCGAATTCCCGCATTTAATTTAGGAACGGGAATGTGACTTGAAATTCAGGAATAGCCCGTTCCCTCCCAATTTCCACCCCTAATTATACCTTCATTTTTTCAATGTAAGATAATCCAAAAAATCTTCCTTTCACATTAGTTTTCCAGTATGGATCGTTTTACGCTTGGAAATGGATTATTGGGGAAATTGATAAATCCAATAAAATTTGATTGCTGGAGAAGTTGGCAATTTCACCATTTTTTTGTTGTTGTTGTAAAAACGACCTGGAATTGGAAAGGAGCTAACAATTCTCATCCATTTGAAAGGGATTTCAAAAAATTTCTATTTTTTTATATGAGATAACCCCAACAATCTTCCTTAACATTAGTCTTTCAGCAATGGTTATTTTCTGCATGAAAATGGATTATTGGAGGAATTGATAATTTCAATGAAATATGATTGTTGGAGAAATTGACAATTTCACCGAAATTAAATCATGTGTTATCCCATTTAAAAATGATCCAAAATTGTAAAGGAGTTACGAATTCCCATCCATTTGAAAGAGATTTCATATTCATGTTGGAGACGGATTTGGGAGAAGGAGGAATTCAATTCCAGAGATACTGAACGGACAATTAGAGACGGAAAACAAGAAATTCATAAATGCGACGAAATTACTCAATTACTCCTCCCAAATTCAGGCCGGAAAATGACATCATTGTTGGATTCTACCAAAGGAAAATTACTCAATTACTCCTCCCAATTAAGCCTATGGCGTCGTTTTCCGTGCAAATGAAATCCGCTGGATTGTACCAAAGTGGGTGGAATCCCTTGTTTTCCGATCATTTATAAACCCGTACGTGAATTGGACGGATTTTAACAAAAGCGGATGTCGGTTTGGACTCAACTGTAGATTTCCCGCATGCATGCATGCGCTGATGCGCGTATCCTATGAACACTGCAACATGCATGACACTAACAGATTGATTTTCCATATTCTATTTGCCTTAATAACTTAACTAATCCGATATTGGGAAAATCCCACCACCGATAACTGTTAATCAGTGGTTAGTTGAACGTTCTATGTCACAATTGTTTAGTAGATTCCGGGTCAGGAGAAAGGATTTCCTAACTTCAAGTAAGATAATTTGGAGTTTTGTTACGTAAAATACTTATCTGTTACGTAAGCCTTACGTAATGAAGAATATTTCTTATGTAACATCTCAAATTAAGCCTGTTACGTAAGATGATCATATGTTACGTAAGCCTTACGTAATGAAGAGTATTCTTAAGTAACATGTCAAATTAAGCTTGTTACGTAAGATACCATATATTACGCAAGTCTTACGTAGTGAAGAGTATTCTTACGTAACATGTCAAATTAAGTCTACTACGTAAGATAATCATCTATTATGTAAGCCTTACGTAATGAAGAGTATTCCTACGTAACATGTAAAATTAAGCCTATTACGTAAGATAATCACCAGTTACGTAAGTCTTACGTAATGAAGAGTATCTCTTACGTAACATGTCAAATTAAGCCTGTTACGTAAGATAATCACCTATTACGTAAGTCTTAAGTAATGAAGAGTATCTCTTACATAACATAATTTACTAACTCCAAGTCATTATAATTATATTGCCTTGAAGGCACCGTAGGAGGTCCCTAGGAGAAAACTGAGGTTTTTTTTGACATTTTTCATATATTATTTAATCAAATCTATGTAATAAATTATTTTTTTAGGATTTTAGTATTTTTATAATAGATATGCTTATAAGAAAAATGCTAAGGTGAAGTAGAAGAATCGGTTACATTGACCCATTTAATTTTCAAAAAAAAAAAAAAAGGAAAACTAGGAAAGTAATTAAGCAAGGCCTCCGATGTCAGGTGGGTATCGGTCTTCAAATTCTTACTTTTCAGGATAACTGGATTCCTACGGTTCCATCTCAACAACTTGAGCGAATTCCTACTAACGAACCTTGGAGCCCGTTCACTTCCGTGGCAATGTTTATTAATCATGGTTACTGGGATATCCAACTCCTTAATCGTGCCTTTTGTGCAACGGACGTGGCAATCATTTCTACCATTTCGCTACCAATTGAAAGCATACCAGATCAGTTCATATGGCAATCGTCGGATTCAGGAGCATATACGGTTCACTCGAGATATGAAATTGCACATCATGGTCTTGTGGAAACCCCTGAGGTTGGGCCCACGTCACCTATGGACTCAACCTCTTGGAATAGCCTTTGGTCATTCCCAGTTCCTCCAAAGCTCCGGTTTTTTTATCTGGAAATGCGTGTTGGGGGTTCTTCCCAGGAGAACAGCACTGAACTCGCGCATTCCAGATTTTCCTAGGTCATGCCCCGTATGTGAGAGCTCCGAGGAGTCTGCGAGCCATTTGTTGTTGTGGTGCCCTCTTGCGATCCGCTTTGGGTCCAAAATGAACATCCCTCTTCAACTAGTTTCCAGTTCAAACTTTTGCATTGTCTGGCGTAAGGTTCTTCGATTAACCCCGACTCTTGGAAGAAAATTATTTTCTTCTGGTGGAGATTATGGAAACCCGCAACACCGTTATCTTCCTCTCTAAACAATTCCTACTGCCATAATTGAAAGCTCAAATGGAACGACAAATGGCCAAATTTGATCTGGAATTAGACCAGGAAGATGTATGTAGTCCGAACCCCTAAGACAGCCTTCTAATCTCCCCGTCAGATGGAGATCTCCTCCTCCGGGCCGGGTTAAGATTAATGTTGATGGTGCTATCCGAAGAGCACAGGGTGGAGGTATTGGCCTTATTTTAAGGGATGATACAAGAGCTGGTCTCTTTGCAGGGGGGCGGGCATTCCCGCACATCACAGATCCTTTCACTATTGAGGCCTTGGCTTTTCGAGAAGCCTTGCGTTGGTGTTCGACTCGTTCTTGGAGTAACGTAGACATCGAAGGAGATGTTGCGATGGTCTCCTCACATATCACAGATAAAAAATGATTACACCCGAGAGCAGGAGCTATTATCCAAGAATGTAAATTTTTATTAGGTCGTTTTCCCTCCATTCGCTGCTTCGCTGTTAGAAGAGAGGCTAATTCAGTGGCTCACAATCTGGCCAGACATTCATTGTCCATGCTCTACGTACAGGTCTACTAAATTTCACACATTTTGCTCTCTCGCATCTTGATTAGATTAAGGCTGACCAAGATCTGCTAATTCGAGCCTATGAGCTAAACATAAATTGTTTCATAGTCCTGCCCCCAAATTCTTATTTTTTAGGATAACTGGATTCCTACGGTTCCATCTCAACCACCTGAGCGAATTCCTACTAACGAACCTTGGAGCCCGTTCACTTCCGTGGCAATGTTTATTAATCATGGTTACTGGGATATCCAACTCCTTAATCGTGCCTTTTCTGCAACGGACGTGGCAATCATTTCTACCATTTCGCTACCAATTGAAAGCATACCAGATCAGTTCATATGGCAATCGTCGGATTCAGGAGCATATACGGTTCACTCGGGATATGAAATTGCACATCATGGTCTTGTGGAAACCCCTGAAGTTGGGCCCGCGTCACCTATGGACTCAACCGCTTGGAATAGCCTTTGGTCATTCCCAGTTCCTCCAAAGCTCCGGTTTTTTTATCTGGAAATGCGTGTTGGGGGTTCTTCCCACGAGAACAGCACTGAACTCGCGCATTTCAGATTTCCCTAGGTCATGCCCCGTATGCTAGAGCTTCGAGGAGTCTGCGAGCCATTTGCTGTTGTGGTGCCCTTTTGCGATCCGCTTTGGTTCCACAATGAACATCCCTCTTCAACTAGTTTGCAGTTCAAACTTTTGCATTGTCTGGCGTAAGGTTCTTCAATTAACCCCGGCTCTTGGAAGAAAATTATTTTCTTCTGGTGGAGATTATGAAAACCCGCAACACCGTTATCTTCCTCTCTAAACAATTCCTACTGCCAGAATTGAAAGCTCAAATGGAACGAGAAATGGCCAAATTTGATCTGGAATTAGACCAGGAAGATGTAGGTAGCCCGAACCCCCCAAGACAGCCTTCTAATCTCCCCGTCAGATGGAGATCTCCTCCTCCGGGCTGGGTTAAGATTAATGTTGATGGTGCTATCCGAAGAGCACAGGGTGGAGGTATTGGCCTGATTTTAAGGATGATACAGGAGCTGTTCTCTTTGTAGGGGGGCGGACATTCCCACACATCACAGATCCTTTCACTATTGAGGTCTTGGATTTTCGAGAAGCCTTGCGTTGGTGTTTGACTCGTTCTTGGAGTAACGTAGACATCGAAGGAGATGCTGTGATGGTCTCCTCACATATCACAGATAAAAAACGATTACACCCGAGAGCAGGAGCTATTATCCAAGAATGTAAATTTTTATTAGGTCGTTTTCCCTCCATTCGCTGCTTCGCTGTCAAAAGAGAGGCTAATTCAGTGGCTCACAATCTGGCCAGACATTCATTGTCCATGCTCCCACTACGTACAGGTCTACTAAATTTCACACATTTTTCTCTCTCGCATCTTGATTAGACTAAGGCTGACCAAGATATGCTAATTCGAGCCTATGAGCTAAACATAAATTGTTTCATAGACCCCCCCACCCCACACCCCCTCCTGCTCTGCCCTCCCTCTCCTTCCCTTTTTCTGTTTCAGTCTAGGTGATCTTGATACTCTCTTTCGTGAGAGTGCTCGAAAAAAAAAAATTAAGCAAGGCAAACACTGAAGAAAAAGATACTAACTATGAGAGTTCTACTGTAGTTAGATTCATTAAACCCCCAAATTGAGGAAGCAGTTAGAGAAGAGTGGGAGAGTCTGATGGTCTCTGTCAATAGTTTTTGTTTCCATTAATTCAATCCCAACGAACTAAGTCCTGGCCGTCGTCTCCTAGATTTTACCTCCTTCGTCGCTCTGTCCCGATCCCCTTCCTTCAACCCACGGTTGCTCCTTCTCATCTCTGGCCCTTTTCATTGTTTTCTGTGTTTTCCCTTCCATAAGTTGGCCTTTAGGGTCAAACGGTTGTGGCACGATGACAATCACGGGTTCCCCGTTGTCTGATTTACAGGCTCGTTTGAGTCCTGATGGCGTCTTTATGGCAAAGTTATTTCAAGTTTTTTGCAAGTTTTAATTCTTGGACGTCGAATTTCCTTCGATGCCATCACCGACTGGAACTGTAGAAGTGGGGGAAAACACCTCCCAGTCTGTATAATGAATGCTTAGCCTGTTTGTTTATTAGATTAGATCAAAATAATCTCTCTCTCTGTGGTAGTTTTCCAAATGTAATGCAGGACTTTATGTACACTCTGCTCTGAATTCATTGTTCCTCCATTACTGGGCAGGAAATGTTGTAGAGTGATGAATTTGTTTGATAAGCCGTTTATGAGAGTTTATGTTATATTGCTTCTTGTCCCCTTTTGAATGATCTTTTCCATCTTGAGCATTGACTAAAGAAGCAGACTTTCTCAATGGAAATCAAGCAGAAACACAGTAATCTTGGTCACTTAGGCGCTTGGTATTATTGCAGTTCAACGTTTGCATCCTCAGGGGGGGTACAGTAATGATTTGCATGGCGAGAAAGCTGGATACTTTATACTTGTTACTTGTTAGTCTTGAATGAAATAAGGAGGAAAAGTAACGCTTGAAGACCCTAACCTACAAAAAATCCATGAAGCTAATGGAGATTATCTGCACGAGAGGAAGTTGTCCAAAAGGGGATTTATGTACGATGAGAAATTGATAAAATTTCTTATATAAGAAATGGCTATAGTATCTTTCGTCGTTAAATTGTAACATTCATTTATTCCATAAATGATACAATTTAACAACGAATGGTACCACACCCAATAACATTGTGATTATAGCACTTAGAATATGCAAAGATTATTAATGCATGACGAACATGAATAGTAGAATCTCAATGTATACTGTAATTGTACCTTTCGATGTTAAATTATACTATTCATAAAAATACATGAATGGTACAATTTCAAAATGAATGGTATCATCACATAATATACAAAAGTGTGGCGACCTTTGTGAACCCTCTTTCGAATGACGAGGGGCGTCGCCTTGGCTGCATCCCTTCAATGGAAGAGTGCTTCTCCACTATCAAGACCATGGCGGGTCTTAAGGCGCCAGGTGACGTGATTCTAGGTGTGACATCAACAGACATCAAGTGCTGGATTAAAAGGTGGATCTAAGCCTCCTTAAGTTACTTGGACCCAAAAAAATATCTCTCCTTGTTGATGAAGGAAAAGTCAATCTGCCCCGTTTTACTAAACCGGACATAACTAAAGCTAAAGAAGCCCAAACGGTTCAAGGCTAAGTGCATTAGAAAGCTAACGAGGCATTCTTTCCAGGGATACTTTATTCGCTTCTAGATTCATCCGGAAGAGTGAGTTATGACATTTTAAAGTGACAACAATATTTCTACATGGATTTCAATTCCTCTTTAGTTTCGAACTCTTAGTTTGTTTATTCCTTTTTAGTTTAGCTACGAATTTTTAATTGTATTAGTAGTAGTTTCATATAAGGACATGGAGAAACCCTAGGTTGAACCTAATCTTGTATATATGATCTATTGTACCCACTGTTTAAAAACTCCCTTGATTAAAGATTATTATTTCAGACCTTCATTCTTTGTTCCTTCTAGTTTTAGCATGTAGTTTCTTAGCTCTTAGGTCTAGGTTTATCGTCGTTCAAGGTCATCACCCTTGTCTTCGTGGCACCATCAACTCTGGACACTTAGGGTTTCTGGTTATATACAATTAGCGGGTCCAAGTACTCTCCGTCGGATCTAAGGTCGACTCGTTGTTCCTGATCACTCAACTTACGGTATTAGGGTCATCTGCCCACGGTTGCAGTGGTTCATATCACTAGGGAAAGATGATTTTCACCCAATTTTTTATCATAATTGTTGGGACGTGGTGGGTACTTAAACTGCTGATTTTGTTATCCGTTGTTTCAGGAACCCGGAGCTCGTTGAAAAGGTGAATGAGACGATCATCATCCTCATCCAAAGATTCCTAACGGAGCTGATCTCCCAGTTCCGCCCAATTAGCCTCTGCAATGTGTCTTATAAGGAGATTACTAAGTGCATTGTTGATCGTCTTAGGAAGCACATGAACAAGCTCATTGGTGCTAACCAAACAAGCTTTGTTACTGGTCGCCAGATCTCTGAGAATATCATCATCCAGCAAGAAGTGATCCATACCATGCGGGCTCAAACGGGGAAGGTCGTCTTTATGGTGATCAAGCTGGACCTAGCCAAAGACTATGACCGTCTCGAATGGAGCTTTGTTGAGGAAACCCTCTCCCTTGCCAACTTCCATAGAAGTCTCATCTTGTTGATCATGGCCTGCATCTCTACAGCTTCCACACAGATCTCTTGGAATGGAAGTCTCACCCCTAGCTTCAAGCCGGGCCGCGACATACGTCAGGAATGTTCCCTCTCCCCTTTCCTCTTTACTTTATGCATTGAGTGGCTAGTATTCTTATTAATAACTCTGTCTGTGCCGATTTGTGGAAGCCGATCCCCTCGTGAAAGATGGATCAGTTTTATCTCATGTTTTTTTTGCTGACGACCTGGTACTATTTGGGGTGGCTGGTCAAAGGCAAAGTAGAGTTATTAATCACTTGCTTAGTAATTTCTGTGCGACATCTGGCCATGTGGTGAGTGCGGATTAGTCTCGCATTTTTTTCTTGAAAAACACGAGCACCACCCTCCGCCACCGGCTGTGCGATCTTTTGGAGTTTTCGGAGACTAAGGATATTGGGAAGTATCTTGGGTTCCTTTACTTCACGGTAGAATCTCCAAGAACACCTAAGACTACATCCTTGAGCGAATGAGGCGAAAACTAGATGGGTGGAAGTGTAACACTCTCTACCTGGCGGGACGAGTTACACTTGCTTTCTCAGTCCTCAACTCAATTCTCTCTTATGCGATGCGGACGTCCGTCCTTCCAGCTTCTGTTACCAACTGCATTGATTCTATCATCCGTAATTTTGTTTGGGGAGGCTCCCTTGTTAAATCAAAAGTTCATTTACTTGCTTGGGATCGTATTTGCAAGCCTAAAGAACAAGGTGGATTGGGACTCATGAAGGCTAGGGAACTCAATCAAGTGTATCTTATGAAACTGGGATGGGCCATTCTTAACAACTCGGACAAGCTCTGGGTGCGGATCATCACAAGCAAATACCTGAAGGAGACAGATTCGGGACTGCAACTTTGAAGATAAACTAGAGGTTCTTCACTCTGGAGAGGCATCCGCTCTGTCTAGCACGAGATGAGGGGTGCTTGCCAACAGAATGTTTGAAATAGGAAGGACACACTCTTTAGGTCATTCCGCTGGTTGTGATCTGATATTTGCCTCGCTGATCATGGCTTGTTTGATCTTTCAGGGTAGGACTTGCAGCTTACCGTCGCCAATGCAGTTGGAACCGATGGCAACTGGAATTGGGAGTTTCTGAGACGTTCCCTCCCTCACCACATCATTTGCCACATCGCCAGCATGGAGGCGCCATGCGAGACCCATGGCGAGGATGGCATCATTTGGGGGATCTGACCCACGCGGGAAGTTCACTCTGAAGTCAGCTTACGAAATCCTTGATAGTACAAGATACCACACTGAGCATGATATTTGGAAGACCTTTTGGAAGTGGAGAGGCTTGAGTCGTATCAAGCACTTCCTCTGGATTTTGGGCCATGATAGGATCCTTACGAATGCAGAACGCCAAAGGAGACACTTGATGAGTGTTGCTGATTGCCAGAGATGTAGGAATTTCATTGAGGACACGCTCCACGTTGTCTGGAATTGCTGTGCGGTGAGAGAGGCTTGGTCTGTTTTTATCCCCTATAAGCTCGCCCCTCACTTTTTTTTTATAATCTGCAGGATTGGCTCTAGAAGGGCGTCCAAAATACTGATTTTGGACTCACGTTTGACATCATTATCTAGATTCTCTCTGGAAGGCGCTTAATGAGGCCATTTTTTTAGAATAAACTTGTGACATGCGATCAGCTCCTCCTAGGAGTCCTTCACTGGACCGCCGGGTGTTCGAGAGACAATGAGAGCGGACTCGCAAGTGATCTCAGGGGGGCCTCAAGGCGTATCGAAGCTCACATCGGTTGGAAGGCAGGGTCGAGTGACAACATTACGATTAACACGGATGGTTCGGTTCTTCGACCCCATTCCCAAGTGGCGGCGGGAGGCATTCTCCGCAACCACCTGGGTCGTCCGATTAGCACCTTTGCAGCTAATCTCGGTCGATGCTCCATTATGATAGCCGAGCTCCACACTGCTGAGTTTGACGTTATGATTGCTTGAGATATGGGGTATAGGAAGGTCCACCTACAACTTGATTCTCTAGAGGCCGTCAAGAATTTCTTAGGGGATCAAGAGGAGGACTCCAGACGTGGTCGGACGCTCGATTCCAATAACGAGCTACGAGCAGAAACCGGAAGTTCCCATTTCCCACATTTTTCGAGAAGATAACAACGTCGCTGATTTGCTTGCCTACCACATGCACTCCCTTGATTTTGGTCTTCATGTTGATTGTATTTACCCCCACGAGGTTGATAGAGCTATTTGGAGCAACCATGTAGGGACATGTTTTCCCATGTAGGCACCCTTACTTATTCATCAGAATAAATCTGGGAAAACATTTTTTTTTTCAACCAAAAAAATGTTTTCCCAGATTTATTCCGATGAATAAGTAAGGGTGCCTTTGCACCCGTTTTTCAAAAAAAAAAAAGATAATATATATGCCTCTAAAAAAGCTAATCACAAAACCTATATAGGAAATTGTAGATATCTGCCTCTAAAAATTTTAATTTTACAACCTATAAAAAGGTAGTTCTAAATTAACTGCCTCTAAAAGAGTTTTTCGTATAACTTATAAAAGCAATTATAAATTTTCTTCCACTAAAAGATTTAATCTTATAACTTACAGAGACAATTATAAATTATCTGCCTCTAAAACTATAAAAATTATTTATTAACATTAAAATAAAATATTATTTTATAAATAGAGGCAAATACTAATACTTATAGAGACAAATTAAGGTTTTATTCTCTAAAATTACATTCAATGAAACAGCCTCTGTAGCTAGTTTTTTTGAAGTGAATTTCGCTTGTCAAGGAAAGAAAATATAATTGATTAACTAAGAAAGGTGGTTATTTAAAATGAGAAGAAGAACGACGGGGATATCATGTTGACGAAAGAACAAGAAAATTTGAGGAGTCCTTTCCACTGACCCTAGAGAGCTGAGGCAGATCCTATAGGGGCCCAAGGCCTCCGTTTGGTCCAGTAGACCAAATCAATAAGAACCATTGGATCTTAATGAAGGGTTTGATTTCATCCAATTATTTAATTCAGAAATATTGACTGAACAGAAAAAACATAATCCTATAAATCTCCGCCGCACGCAAATCAAGACAATCCCTTTTTAGTTTACCTCACACCCTAGAATTCCTCCCACCGCCATTCCACTCGAACTGGCGAAGACTCCCTTTGACGATCCCAATTCCCCCCCCCCCACACACCACTATCGTTTCCCCTCACAAAAAATTGAGGTAATCTTCTATATTATAGGTAGCTTTTTATCTGAAATTCCGAGTCGGGATTGATGAGTGTTTGTTTAGGTGTATAGTTAAAGAATTGATGAAGATATAATCTTGTTGCATTGTACTAGTACAGGCAATTGTTATGGATTTGGTTTGTTGTAGATGTTTTATTTAAATTCTATTGATATTTAGTTTTAGATGCCGTAGATGCAGTAGATGTCGTAGATGTTTAGTAAAATTCAATCTTATTAATGAAAATTCAAATCTTTTTCAGATGGATTTATGGCGTCCTTGATGTTTAGTTTAGATGTCGTAGATGTTTAGTAAAATTTAATCTTATTGATGAAAATTCAATTTTGTTCAAGTGGATTTACAGTGTCCTTGATGTTTAGTTTTAGATGCCGTAGATGTAGTAGATGTTTAGTAAAATTCCATCTTATTGATGAAAATTCAATCTTCTGCAAATGAATTTATGGTGTACTTGTGCTTAGTTTTAGATACCGTAGATGCAGTAGATATAGTAGATGTTTAGTAAAGTTCAACTTTATTGATGAAAATTCAATATTGTTCATGTGGATTTACGGTGTCCTTGATGTTTAGTTGTAGATGCAGTCTAACTTGTCAACTCCTCCAAGTTCACAGGTTTTGCAGACTTTACAGAAGGTTAAAAAGACTAAGAAATCTGGGAATTCAACTAGCACAAAGGCCAAACTTGCAAAAGGTTTGTCAGATTGCATGGAAATGAAGAATGATAGCGGTGTAGGTCATCCCTTATCCGATGTACATACTAATGGAATTGAGAAGCAAGAAGCAACTTTGGCTAGCCATCAGATCGACGAATCGATAAAAGTACCCGAACAGAACAACAGTCTGGGGCCTAACTTGTCAACTCCTCCAAGTTCACAAGTTCTGAAACAAGTTGCTTCAGAAGTTACACTGACTCCCATGAACATACAGGAGAAAGCAGCAACCTTTCCAGTTATGAATGGAGATCATTCGGAACCCAGTACAGTATATCCTCAGGGCATGAAACCAGTTTCTCCGAATTCGAGTGTATCAAATGGGAAGGCCATCAGTTCTAACCCATTTGTGAAGGTAATAAGCTGAAGGAGAATCCAACTCCAGAACAGGTCGATCCTGTAGCTGGAGTTCCTGATTTTAATGCAGGAGTTGTTGCTGAGAATGGAACTTTGGTGAATTTTGAGACGAAGAGGGGACGAGGAAGAGGAAAAGGAAGAGGGAGAGGGAGAGGAGAAGGAAGTAATCTAGATGAACCGAAAAGGAAACGTGTCTCTAGTGTACCATATGATGCTTATTGCAACAAGAAATGGATGAATGGACAAGCTCAAGGTCCAACATTCGCACCACGAGAACCAGTTCCTCCACGAGAAGCGCCAATGGATGCTTCTCCCGGGGTTGGTAGCTCAAAAGAGACGGAATCTCAGCCATCGCAACACCATGGATTTAATCCAGTTCCAGCTGCGCTAACAACTCTATTAAAGGAAGGGTTGCCCTCTACGAGTGCGGAGAAACCTCCGATGAACGTAATAAGGCAGAATCTGGAGATGATGTTATCAATGCTGAAGAATGATGGAGATTGTATTTCTCCAGAGATGAGGAGTAAGTTGGAAAGTGAAATAAATGGTCTCCTGAAAAAAGTGAGCTCATAAGCCTTCTTCATAAGTTGCAACTGTAGAACTCTGTCCCAATCTGTATAATGAATGATGCTTAGGCTGTTTGTTTCCAAATATCTGTGAACTGAATGCTGGAGTTTATATATACTATGCTCTGAATGTTGTAGAATGATGATTTTGTTTGATAAGCTGTTTATGAGAGTTTTATGTTATAATTGCATCTTGTACCCTTTTGAATGATCTTTTCCATCTTTAGCATCGACTAAAGAAGCATACTTTCTCAGGGAATTAAAACATTGAGTTTGGTTTGATGAGTTATGTTTTTGCTGTGGTGGATCTAACCAAAATTTTCTTCATAATTTAAAAATGTTTTGGTAGCAAGTGCTACAATTGTGAATTAATATAGAAGACCTATCTACTAGTAAGTTAACAAATAATTGACTGTGTGGTGTAATTGTTATCGTGTTATTACACACTAAAATTTTTGGTTAAAATTCAAGCATTGTTTTGAAATTTTAGAAATGTTTTGATAGTAAAGGACTCGATTCAAACATGGATGAACCCCATATTTATCATTTTTTATACTGTTTCAACAGCAAGTGTTACAATCTTGTAGGCTGTAGTTGATTATCATGTGAGTCTAACACACTAACAATGCATCCAAATCATTTTACATATTTTAAAACTAGTTTGGTCACAACTCACAAGTGCTACAATCAATTTATTGTATCTTGTAACACATTCATACCATTTTCTCTAGTTTCCTCGTACTTGTAACATAGTTGTCAATATCGTGACAAAAAAATGCTTAAATGATTACCCCTGAAAGAATTTTTATTAGACTTGACAACGAGTACCTAGCTATAGGTCCGGATATCACGTTTTCACCTCACCTTTTTATTAAACAAGTATTACATGTAACTGTCCTGCAAGATTAAATGTGTACAAAATCCAATCCAACCCCACACAAGAACGTGTCGGATAAACTCGCTACCCATCGAGTGAACTCCAAATCTCTCTACATCTGGATTGCAAAGAAATTTTCGAGATGAAGTTATGATTTTCAGATCATTGGGGTTTCGAGAGGGAACAACAAACTACTGGATTGGTGAGTTGAAGTGAAGACATGATTGTATGAAGGAGAAACCGGGTTTGGTCCATTAATAGATGATATATTGTGACACATACGACGTTGTTTCATACCGTGTACCCGTATGGTTCGGTATGAGGCGGATAGCTTCAAACCTGTTACCCACTCGAGCTAGTATTGAGTTTACCCATACCCGTCAACTTTACCCGGTCAACAGATAATCCTGGCCCAAATCAGTTGGATTTTGGGTGGGCATCCGGTTTTTTATGTCAATTGTCAAGTGTAATTTTTATTTTGTTTCGTAGACACGTGTGATTCATGGTATCAATGAAGATACCCTTGGAAAAACACAATCTAAATCAATTAATGCATACCAAAATATAAAATCTTATTTAATGACTTTCCATATCATACACATTTTTTTGTTGTCTTTTGTAACCGACCACTCGTTAAATAACTAGAATACCACTTTCTCACTATAGTTTTGCATCATTTAATTTTAGTCATTAAAACTATGTACTAGTTCCAATGAGGTCACCTTTTGTTCAATTAATAAATTATTGACACGAGTATCATATTTAGAATAAATTAGAGTATTAACGCATATGCTTAGGATTTATAGCTCGCTATTAAGACAAATATAATCACAACTGGTTAGATTATCAGTGAGCACGTGTAACTTTCAAGCATACCTTAGATAAATGCATAGGAATTGGATAACTCATTGTCAATTGACTGGATGTCTTGTGAATCAATCATCATTAACTATAAGCATCAAGATACAAGGATTTGTCCAAAATAACCATCGTTCAAGAAACAACAACAAGAAGAGAAAGAAAAACTGGAGAGACGATCATCTTGCTCCGCAATCTGCTAATCTCTCCTTTCCGATCGATCTTCTAGCCAATCATTCGCTTCCTTCCGCTCAATCGTGCTCCGAGAACCTTCAAAACCACTCTCTAATGGTGTTTGATTCATCGAAAAAAGAATAGTCCATGAAAATCCCATTTTGGGGGTTAAATAACCATTTTCCTAAAAAATCCGAAGAGTCAAAAGTGCTCCTGGAGGCACCAAAAAGTGCGCCGGCGCACTTTTTGCTGGACAAAATTCCAGCTTCCTAATTTGGTGATTCTCGCTCCGTCCGAACTCCAAAATGGTCCCCGTTTGAAGAGCCGAGCTCGTAGAAAGGTCCTCCACAATATGGTAACCTAAATATGAATAAGAACTCCAAACAACATCAAATGTACCTAAAGAGGGTCAAGAGGTAATAACACGCAATTTGCACGAAAGTTCCTAGAAACTGTCACAAATAGGATACAAAGAGGGGAATATCACTCAAATATGCTGAAATAAATGCGGTAAATCTAACGTCATCGTATCCTAGGGGTGGGCTGATATTTCTTAGGGTTGCTACTTGTGTGATTATTTGTGTTGCTTTCTCTGATTGGAACATGCTCTTTTCTTGACTTGCAATGCTAA
The DNA here is from genome assembly GCA_034768395.1 of Linum lewisii. Taxonomy (NCBI): domain Eukaryota; kingdom Viridiplantae; phylum Streptophyta; class Magnoliopsida; order Malpighiales; family Linaceae; genus Linum; species Linum lewisii. The sequence continues at coordinate 4,184,520 of CM068300.1, read as the reverse complement.
ATTCATTTTCAATCTTTCACAATGATGCTTAGACGGTCTTATCTAGAAATTTTAACCAGCATGCTTGAGTTGATATTAAATTATTTTGGTCAGAACAAATTATAGAATCACTCTTGTAGCTTCACCTTGAAAATGTGCATCATGATTTGAGTCCGACTAGCAGCCAATTGTGAGCTTTTGATCCGTTGCACATCAATAGCAACTTGTTTCTTTTTGAGTGACTTTCTCGTACTTTGAATGAGTTAGAATTTGCATGAGACCTATTCGAGGCCACACGACGACACTAGGACTAGGATGATAGATGTACCTAGTATTGTTGCTTAAGTCAGAAGTCATCCCTAACGTTAATACCTCTAAGTGTAAACCCTTGTGCTTAGCCTTGATGTTTAGTTTAGATGTCGTAGATGTTTAGTAAAATTTAATATTATTGATGAAAATTCAATCTTGTTCAAGTGGATTTACGGTGTCCTTGATGTTTAGTTTTAGATGTCGTAGATACAGTATATGTTTAGTAAAATTCCATCTTATGGATGAAAATTCAATCTTCTGCAAATGGATTTATGGTGTACTTGATGCTTAGTTTTAGATACCGTAGATGCAGTAGATACAATAGATGTTTAGTAAAGTTCAACTTTATTGATGAAAATTCAATCTCGTTCATGTGGATTTACGGTGTCCTTGATGTTTTGTAGATGCAGTCTAACTTGTCAACTCTTCCAAGTTCACAGGTTTTGCAGACTTTGTAGAAGGTTAAAAAGACTAAGGGGTTGTTTGTATTAGAGATTTGGGGTGGAGATTTTGGGTGATTTGGGGCCAAAATCCCTTCCCTAGAGATTTCAATAAAATCACTTGTTTGGGCTACAAAATTGTAAGGAGATTGGAGAGAGATTTTAAATCTCTTTGGTGGGCCCATAAAGATTTGAGAGTGATTTTAAAATCACCACACAAAAGTAGAGATTTGGGGAGTTTGAGAGAGATTTGAGGCAAATTTACTAGTTGCCCTCAACTAATTTCCCTATTCACAATTTTAATGAAGGATATTTTTGTCATTTGTAATGTGACTTTAATTTTTAGTTTTTAATTTTCTGAATTCCTTCCCTCAATAATCTCTCAAATCACTTAACCAAACAATCTATTTTTCAAATAGCAAGGGACCTCAATTCTCATGCTATTTCAAGTCTCTAGATATTTGAAATCTCCTCCTTCTAAATCACCCATCCAAACGACCCGTAAGAAATCTGGGAATTCAACTAGCACAAAGGCAAAACTTGCAAAAGGTTTGCCAGATTGCATGGAAATGAAGAATGATAGCGGTGCAGGTCATCCCTTATCCGATGTACATACTAATGGAAGTGAGAAGCAAGAAGCAACTTTGGCTAGCCATCAGATCGACGAATCGATAAAAGTACCCGAACAGAACAACAGTCTGGGGCCTAACTTGTCAACTCCTCCAAGTTCACAGGTTCTGAAACAAGTTGCTTCAGAAGTTACAACGACTCCCATGAACATACAGGAGAAAGCAACAACCTTTCCAGTTATGAATGGAGAACATTCGGAACCCAGTACAGTATATCCACAAGGCATGAAACCAGTTTCTTCGAATTCGAGTGTATCAAATGGGAATGCCATCAGTTCTAACCCATTTGTGAAAGTGTCATTTGCTAGCTGCCATCCTGTCACAACATAAGGTAATAAGATGAAGGAGAATCCAACTCCAGAACAGGTCGATCCTGTAGCTGGAGTTCCTGATTTTAATGCAGGAGTTGTTGCTGAGAATGGAACTTTGGTGAATTTTGAGACGAAGAGGGGACGAGGAAGAGGAAGAGGAAGAGGAGAGGGAGAGGAGAAGGAAGTAATCTAGATGAACCGAAAAGGAAACGTGTCTCTAGTGTACCATATGATGCTTATTGCAACAAGAAATGGATGAATGGACAAGCTCAAGGTCCAACATTCGCACCATGAGAACCAGTTCCTCCACGAGAAGCGCCAATGGATGCTTCTCCCGGGGTTGGTAGCTCAAAAGAGACGGAATCTCAGCCATCGCAACACCATGGATTTAATCCAGTTCCAGCTGTGCTAACAACTCTATTAAAGGAAGGGTTGCCCTCTACGAGTGCGGAGAAACCTCCGATGAACGTAATAAGGTAGAATCTGGAGATGATGTCATCAATGCTGAAGAATGATGGAAATAGTATTTCTCTAGAGATGAGGAGTAAGTTGGAAAGTGAAAAAATTCTCTCCTGAAAAAGGTGAGCTCTGTTCCAAAGCCGTCTTCATAAGCTGGGAAACACCTCTCAATCTGTATAATGAATGCTTAGGCTGTTTGTTTCCAAATGTCTGTGAACTGAATGTTGGAGTTTATGTACACTCTGCTCTGAATGTTGTAGAATGATGAATTTGTTTGATAAGCTGTTTATGAGAGTTTTATGGGTATTGTATAATAACATAATCTCTCATAAACAGCTTATCAAACAAATTTATCATTCTACAACATTCAGAGCAGAGTGTACATAGACTCCAACATTCAGTTCACAGACATTTGGAAACAAACAGCCTAAGCATTCATTATACAGATTGAGAGGTGTTTCCCAACTTATGAATAAGGCTTTGGAACAGAGCTCACCTTTTTAAGGAGACCATTTATTTCATTTTCCAACTTACTCCTCATCTCTGGAGAAATACTATCTCCATCATTCTTTAGCATTGTTGACATCATCTCCAGATTCTGCCTTATTACGTTCATCGGAGGTTTCTCCGCACTCGTAGAAGGCAACCCTTCCTTTAATAGAGTTGTTAGCGCAGCTGGAACTGGATTAAATCCATGGTGTTGCGATAGCTGAGATTCCTTCTCTTTCAATTTACCAAGCCTGGGAGAAGCATCCATTGGCGTTTCTCGTGGAGGAACTGGTTCTCGTGGTGAAAATGTTGGACCTTGAGCTTGTCCATTCATCCATTGCTTGTTGCAATAAGCATCATATGGCACACTAGAGACACGTTTCTTTTTGTTTTGGCCGAGTGTCGGAGCAGTTCGTGCCAGTGTTGTTGCGGAAGGGGAGATTGGAAGTCGGTTGTCCCTATTGGCGAGGGCATAGAGGCGGGCGAACTCTTCCTTAAGGCGGGCGTTCTCTGCTATAAGCTACTCGTTTTCTAAGGCAAGCGGCATGGGGACCACTGGGCCGCCACAGGGGGTGCACTTGTGCTCAGTCACGTTTTGCCTTAGGACAGCGTTCTCTGCTATCAACTCGTCATTTTTATTCCCCAGGAGTATGTTCTCGTGAAGCTCAAGTTGAATCTGTGATAAAATTCTAACCGGTTAAATCATGCCGATTCAAAGGTAGATAAACCAGTAAATTGACTAACGAATCACGAATGTTGAGGTCGTACCTTCATGTGGGTGTGGTGGTTCTGAAACCAGAACTTGATCTTCTTCATCTCCATCCCAATCTTCATGCTAAGCTCGATCATTTGCTTCTCAGTGGGGTGAGGATGCTTCAGGAAGAAACTAACCCAAAATCAGAAGACCAAACCGAAAATCAAAACTCGAAATCGAAAACAAAAATTGATTTTTGACTAGTTACATACTTTTCAAGCTCATTGTATTGTTCCTGAATGTGGTGTTGGTAGTTCCTCTTCTTACCAAGCTGCTCATCCTCTACTTCATACATCTCGTCGTCGTCGCTTGGTTCGGCCGGTTCCACGTCAGTACCTGCTTGTTGGACGGTGTCGTTTTGGTCAACTTGCGAGACAATGTCGTTTTGGTCACTAGCTGCAATAACATAAACATGTGGAACGTCATCATTTTGAATACCACCAACTCATGTCCAACAAGCATGAATCATGAATAGCTAGAGCTGAAGTCGGAGAGAAAAGTGTATATAGACTAAAATAAAAACAAATAATTATATGATAATTGATTATAAGTATTAAAAAACACTTTATAGTACCTAATCTTCTTTCAATGGGCTATGGCTCTCTCCTAATCACACTTCAGATAATGAGAGAATAAAAAGTAATGTGAAATGAAGAACTAGATATTGCAGCCTATTTATAGGCTAGAGTCTAGGAAGCTAGAGGGACTAAAATGGGAGGAGAGAAAATTGGATAGGTCTATATGTAATTTTTTCATATTTGGATGAGGGACACTTTGTATATTACATTTATTACTCCCCAATCTTTTCATTTTGTTCCTTACATGTTTTTTCTTATTTTGGATACTGACACTGAAGCCCAATTAGCAAAGAAAATTTATATCATATATGTTTTTCTTATATATAAGGTTAACCATATATATTGTAGTTGTCCGTAAACGGGAGGAGTAAGCCCAGATACCTTCGGAACGGGCTCAAGTATTCATCGAAGAGGCCCATGTGTCTGTAGCGGCACTTCGCACCTGATGATTGTTAGATAACGGGGAGTCATGTAAACCTAAAACGACATTTGTGTATACGTTTTTAAATTATCTTAGTTACTATTTTTGTTAGTCATTTTGTGTTATGATGTTGTTGAGTAATTACATAATTAATTTCCTAACGTCTAGGAGTTATCAGTTCTTCTTGTTTATAAAATTATAGTTTGACAAAGTTATAGGTTTAATTAGTGAGTTTCCATTGATTAGGGTTTGATGCGAATGATATTTTCAAATTACATGGTTAATGACAGTCTAAGCTTGTGTTAATAATGTTGATGAGAAGATGAGTTAAGTATAACTATAACGGCGCTTTTAAAACCAAATGTGAGTGAAGTACACATGTTATATGTTCAATGTATCTTGATGCTTATAGTTAGTGATGATTGATTCACAAGACATCTAGTCAATTGACAATGAGTTATCCAATTCATATGCATTTATCGAAGGTATGCTGGAAAGCTACACATGCTCACTGATAATATAACGGGTTGTGATGATATTTGTCTTAAGAGCGAGCTATAAATGCTAAGCATATGCGTTAATACTCTAATTCATTCTAAATATGATACTCGTGTCAATAATTTATTAACTGAACAAAAGGTGACCTCATTAGAACTAGTACATAGTTTCAATGACTAAAATGAAATGTTGCAATACTATAGTGAGAAAGTGGTATTCTAGTTATTGAATGAGTGGCCGGTTACAAAAAGACAACAAAAAAATGTGTGTGATATGGAAAGTCATTAAATAAGATTTTATATTTTGGTATGCATTAATTAATTTAGATTGTGATTTTTTCAGGGTATCTTCATTGATATCATGAATCACACGTGTCTACGAAACAAAATAAAAATTACACTTGGCAATTGATATAAAAAATCGGATACCCACCCAAAATCCAACTGATTTGGGCCACGATTATCCGTTGACTAGGTAAAGTTGACGGGTATGGGTAAACTAAATACTAGCTCGAGTGGGTAACAGGTTTGAAGCTATCCGCCCCATACTGAACCTTACGGGTACACGGTATGAAACAGCGTCGTATGAGCCATAATATATCATCTATTAATGGACCAAACTCGGTTTCTCCTTCATACAATCATGTCTTCACTTCAACTCATCAATCCAGTAGTTTGATGTTCCCTCTCGAAACCCCAATGCTCAGAAAATCATAACTTCATCTCGAAAATTTCTATGCAATCCAGATGTAGAGAGATTTGGAGTTCACTCGATGGGTAGCGGGTTTATCCGACACGTTCTTGTATAGGGTTGGTTTGGATTTTGTACACATTTAATCTCGGGGGACAGTTACATGTAATACTCGTTTAATAAAAGGGTGAGGATGAAAACGTGATATCCGGACCTATAGCTAGGTACTCGTTGTCATGTCTAATAAAAATTCTTTCAGGGGTAATCATTTAAGTATTTTTTTTTGTCACAACATTGACAACTATGTTACAAGTACGAGGAATCTGGGGAAAACGGTATAAATGCTTTATAAGATACAATAACTATTTATTGCAACACTTGTGAGTTGTGACCAAACCAGTTTTAAAATATGTAAAATGATTTGAGTGCATTGTTAATGTGTTAGACTCACATGATAATCAACTATAGTCTACAAGATTGTAACACTTGCTCTTGAAACAATATAAAAAATGATAAATATGGGTTCATCCATGTTTGAATCGAGTCCTTTACTATCAAAATATTTCTAAAATTTCAAAACAATGCTTGAGTTTAAACTGAAGATTTTTAGAGTGTTAGACTAAACACGGTAATAAGTACACCACACAGTCAATTATTTGTTAACTTACTAGTAGGTCACAAGGTCCTCCATATTAATTCACAATTGTAACACTTGCTACCAAAACATTTTTAATATATGAAAAAAGTTTTGGCTAGATCCACCACAGCAAAACATAACTCATCAAACCAAACTCAATTTTTTAATTTCCTGAGAAAGTATGCTTCTTTAGTAAATGCTAAAGATGGAAAAGATCATTCAAAAGGGGACAAGAGGCAATTATACAATAAAACTCTCATATACAGCTTATCAAACAAATTCATCATTCTACAACATTCAGAGTAGAGTGTATATAAACTCCAGCATTCAGTTCACAAAGATTTGGAAACAAACAGCCTAAGCATCATTCATTATACAGATTGGGTGGTATTTCCCCAGCTTATGAAGAAAGGTTTGGAACAGAGCTCAGCTTTTTCAGGAGACCATTTATTTCACTTTCCAACTTACTCCTCATCTCTGGAGAAATACTATCTCCATCATTCTTCAGCATTGATGACATCATCTCCAGATTCTGCCTTATTACGTTCATCGGAGGTTTCTTCGCACTCGTATAGGGCAACCCTTTCTTTAACAGAGTTGTTAGCGCAGGTGGAACTGGATTAAATCCATGGTGTTGCGATAGCTGAGATTCCTTCTCTTTCGAGCTACCAACCCCGGGAGAAGCATCCATTGGTGCTTCTCGTGGAGGAACTGGTTCTCATGGTTCGAATGTTGGACCTTGAGCTTGTCCATTCATCCATTTCTTGTTGCAATAAGCCTCATATGGTACACTAGAGACGCGTTTCTTTTTCGGGTTTTCTGGATTACTTCCTTCTCCTCTCCCTCTGCCTCTTCCTCGTCCCCTCTTCGTCCCTGAATTCATCAATGTTCCATTCTCAGCATTAAAATCAGGAACTCCAGCTGCAGGATTGACCTGTTCTGGAGCTGGATTCTCCTTCAGCTTATTACCTTCAGATGTGACAGGATGGCAGCTAGCAAATGACACTTTCACAAATGGGTTAGAACTGATGGCCTTCCCATTTGATACACTCGAATTCGGAGAAACTGGTTTCGTGTCCTGTGGATATATTGTACTGGGTTCCGAATGATCTCCATTCATAACTAACTGGAAAGGCTGCTGCTTTCTCCTGTATGTTCATGGGAGTCAGTGTTACTTCTGAAGCAACTTGTTTCAGAACCTGTGAACTTAGAGGAGTTGACAAGTTAGACCCAAGACTGTTGTTCTGTTCTGGTACTTTTATCGATTCGTCGATCTGATGGCTCGCCAAAGTTGCTTCTTGCTTCTCACTTCCATTAGTATGTACATCGGATAAGGGATGACCTGCACCGCTGTCATTCTTCATTTCCATGGAATCTGACAAACCTTTTGCAAGTTTGGCCTTCGTGCTAGTTGAATTCCCAGATTTCTTAGTCTTTTTAACCTTTTGCAAAGTCTGCAAAACCTGTGAACTTGGAGGAGTTGACAAGTTAGACCCAAGACTACATCTAAAACTAAACATCAAGGACACCATAAATCCATTTGAACAAGATTGAATTTTCATCAATAAGATTGAACTTTACTAAACATCTACTGTATCTACTGCATCTACGCATCGACTAAACATCAAGGACATCGTATATCCATTTGAACAAGTTTGAATTTTCGTCAATAAGATTGAATTTTACTAAACTGCATCTTCAGCATCTAAAACTAAACATCAAGGACACCATAAATCCATATGAACAAGATTTGAATTTTCGTTAATAAGATGGAATTTTACTAAACATCTACTGCATCTACTACATCTACGGCATCTAAAACTAAACATCAATAGAATTTCAATAAAACATCTACAACAAACCAAATCCATAACAATTGCCTGTACTAGTACAATGCAACACAATTGTATTTTCATCAATTCATTTAACCATAGACCTAAACAAACATTCATCAATCTCGACTCGAAATTTTGCTAGCTATTAAATAGAAGCTTACCTCGATTTTTTGTAGGGGAAACGACGGTGTAGGGGGGAATTGGGATCGTCAAAGAGAGCCTTCGCTAGTTCGAGTGGAATGGCGGTGGGAAGAAATCTAGCGTGTGAGGTAAACTAAAGGGCTAATAGGCTGGGAGGCCTCTGTACTATTGAAATATAACAAACATGCTCCTCTACTATTAGTTGCACCAAAAAGGCCTCTCTACTTAGAACATATAATAAACAAGCCCTTCCGTTATAAATGTGACAAACAGCGTTACTGAAATGTTGACACAGTTGACACGTCACTGACCCATAGGTTGTTAGAGTTTACACGTCAGCCGATTGGAATGTCAGCAACCATAAACGACTTTGTTTTGACTCAGGGTTATTAGCAACAAATAATTCAAATAGTAAAAAATGACGTCGTTTATGGTTGCTGACATTCCAATCGACTGACGTGTAAACTCTAACAACCCTCGGGTCAGTGACGTGTCAACTATGTTAATAATTTAGTAACGCTGTTTGTCACATTTGTAACGGAAGGGCTTGTTTGTTATATGTTCTAAGTAGAGGGGCTTGTTTGGTGCAATTAATAGTAAGAGGGTCTATTTGTTATCTTTCAATAGTACAGGGACCTCCCAACCTATTATCCCTAAACTAAAAAGGGATTGTCTTGATTTACGTGCGACGGAGAATCTTAGGATTAGCTTTTTTCTCTTCGATCAATATTTCTCAATTAAATAATTGGATGAAAATCCAACCCTTCATAAGATCTAAGGGGTCGTTTACTTGAGAGATTTGGGGTGGAGATTTGGGGCTCAAATCTCTGCTCTAGAGATTTGGACAAAATCTCCTGTTTACTTCACAATTAGAGATGGAGATTTGGGGAGGATTAGAGATTTCGAGGTGGGCTCCTAGAGATTTGGGGAGCTTTCTGAAATCTCAACTAAGACCAGAGATTTGAGGGGGATTTGAGAGATTTGGGGCTCACTTTACGAAAATAACCCCAACTAACTTATCTAATATCAAAACGGAGATGATGAATGAGGCCATTTTGGTCTTTCATAATATGCATATTTATTATTATTTTTTAGATTTTTAGAATTCTCTAAACGAAATTACCCAAGTGAACATAGCTTTTTGAAATAGCTAGAGAATCCAAAATCTCTAGCTATTTCAAATCTCTAGAGATTTGAAATCCCCTAAATCCAAATCTCTCAAGTGAACGACCCCTAAGTTATAGAGGCAGTTTTATTAAATGTAATTTTAGAGAACAAAATCTATCATTTAATGGAGATTTTAAAATCTCCTCCAAATCACTCCGAGCCCACCATTAGGTTTCCAAATCACCTACAATCTGTAATATTATTTTGCAACCAAACAATGTATTTTTCCTAAATCTCTAGGGTAAGGATTCGAACCCCAAATCACCACAATATCCACCGCAATTCTCCCAGCCAAACAACCCCTTAACTAATCAGATATTGGAATAATCTCCAATATTAATGTTTTATGTCACAATTTGTTTAGTAGATTACCGATTTTAGTATTTTACATAAATTTTATCGTATAGATATGTTTGTAAGGGAAATGCTCAAGTGACGCAGAAGAATTGGTTACATTGATACATTTAATTCTCAAAGAAGAAAGAAGGGAAAACTAGGAAAGTAAGCAAGACAAACCTTTAGGTTAATTATCTAACTCGAGTGGTGAGACATCATGGTGGCAACTTCAGTCGATCTGCTCTCCCTTAACTTAGAATCAATTGTTGTCATCTCCAATCTGTTGGTAGCAAACCTTGCCGCCTAACTATCTTTTATTTTTTGTCGAAGTCGGAGAAGGAAGGTCATGGATGGGGATGGTGCTGAGGGGGGTTAAGATTTAAGGAAATAAACTGATTCCTTAGAGAATTAAACTGATATGATAATTGAATCGTCATGGATGAAGAAGAGCTGATCTATCCCGGAATTGGGTTTACAAATATAAAATGTAATCGAAATTGATTATTATTCATAGACCAAAAGACAGGCCACATATGTTGGTTGGCACATTGTATCTTGGTGTAGGGCGCATACCGTATACATACTATATTGTGGCTAGTGATGTATGAACAGTTTGTAACATCCTAACCTTTTTTCCCACAAGATATTGTTCGTTTTGGGTCTAGGCTCTCACGAATTTATTTTTGGGGTGCATCATGGCAACTTCCCTGGAGGTCACTCATCTCTACATTGCTCCACCTTGAGCACGTTTAACTTTGAAGTTCTTATAAGAACTTCTCCATTAAGCCCCAAAACACGTCTTACCAGTTAATGTTGATCTATTCCTTATAGCCCAATAATCTCTCTCGTACTTGGTCGATGTAATATTTACCTAGCATGTCACACAGTTGCTCACAAACTACAGGAGGATGCAGAGGAATTTGACAGAGGACATTACCAATGAAAGGGAGCATATATTCTGTCTTATTATATAATTCGTAAGGCTAACTCCAACCGAGAGGCTAAATGGTAAAGTCTCATTTCGAAATATAGCCTCCTACTCTTCTCGAAAACTGCAATTGCTCCAACCATGGCAAGAGCTAAAATGAACCAGACCTATAATTTTCTGTTGTCATTTTAATAAATCTAACTTATGAAGAATCAAATTAAAGTTTTTTACTTTGTTTTTTTATAGGTTTTTATGATAATTCGAGATGAACATTTCGATAAAATTTGAGTAATTTTTGAGATACTTTTTTTTTCCACTTCGTAAAATATTTTTGTGATGTCGGCAATGATTCAGTGATGGTTCACATCACATTTGGATTATGTGCCCATTTGTGCTTGCCAACTTGCTCAAATAGTGTTTCAATGATGATTCACATCACATTTAGAAGTGGCAACAATAGTAACGTAGAGTCAGACTACTCATAATTGGTGCAACTCAAACTACTCAATCACTGGAGCAACTCAAACCACTCATCGATTATCAACATCCAACTGAATTATTGGCTATAAAATACAAGGTTCATATTAGGAAAACTCACAACTCTCATTACTTTCATACAACTATCCAAAAAAATTGTCATGAGTTCCTCAAACTCTTCCTCAAACACCTCATCATCTGAAGAGCGTGAGTATGAAGAACTCCAGATGTTTGAAATTCAACGTCAACTACATCTCCGAAATATAGCATTAGTGCGTGCAACACATAGTCGCCAGACCGAAGCACGTCCCCTGTACGCCGTAATAGGGAAGCTGCCCATCGACGCTTGATGAAAGATTACTTTGGGGTTGACGGTATGCTCACAAAGTACGATGAGCGAATATTCAGAAGCCGTTTCCGTATGTATCCAATGTTGTTCCGACGCATACTTGAAGGGGTGGTTGGAGCTGACCCAACATTTGGTAGAAGAATGGATGCTGCCGGGCGTTGGTCACTGTCGCCTGAACTAAAGATAACTGCCACTCTTCGTATGCTTGCGTCTGGTTGCACAGCTGACTCTCTCGATGAATACTTCCAACTCGGTGAGAGTACTGCACTGGAAAATCTCCGAAAATTTTGCACAGCGACGGTCCATGTCTATGGACCTCAATACCTCCGCGAGCCCACTCGAGAAGATTTACAGAAACTACTATGCAAGGCCTCCCAACGTGGATTTCCTGGTATGATCGGCTCAATCGACTGTATGCACTGGGAGTGGAGGAATTGTCCTACTGCGTGGGCAGGACAATTCACTGGTCATGTTCATCGACCTACAGTTGTGCTCGAGGCGGTTGCGGGGTACAACACATGGATATGGCATGCATACTTCGGCACGGCGGGGTCTCTTAACGACATCAATATTCTAGGTCAATCCCCTGTTTTTGATCGGGTGGTGAATGGTTCCACCCCACAACTCAGGTTCAAGGTGAATGAATCTTGGTACAATACATGTTATTACCTTGCCGACGGAATCTACCCTTCGTGGTCCACATTGGTTAAGACGATTGCCAATCCAATAGACAACAAAGAAGCATTTTTTGCTGAACGTCAAGAAGGATATCGTAAGGATGTTGAGAGAGCTTTCGACATTCTCCAATCTCGTTGGGAATAGTCTGCAACCCTGCTCGTTCTTGGGATATCCCGACATTGAGGAATATAATGCTTAGTTGCATTATATTGCATAACATCAAAATTGAAGGTGAACAAATTGATGAGTTCGATGAGATGCGTAGAGATCCGGATTACGAGTTTGCCGAAACGAATTTGAACCGTAATGGGCCAACGCTTCAACAATATCTGTTGCGGAATGCGATGATTCGAGATGGTAATGAACATTGACGTCTGAAGAAAGATTTGATCGAACATCTGTGGAAGGAGGCCGGTCGCGAGTGATTTCTAGTGTTCAAGTGTGTTTAATTATGTCGTAGTGATTTCAAGTGTGTTTAATTATGTCGTAGCGATTTCAAGTGTGTTTAATTATGTTGTAGTTTGATTGGAGTTGTACTAAAACTTGAATGAAACTGAAAATGACATTTGAAATTTAACCATTACGAAATTTAACCGTTATTTATATTTAAAATCTCGTCGAAATAGGAGCGGACGATAAAACTCAGCCGAAATTAAATGGAATTCGGATTCAAACATAAGATAATAAAGGAAATGCAGAAAAATATGTGACACGTGGCAGCGCATGATATGAGGGTGGGGCTGCCTCTTTTTCTGCACCTTCCCACTTTAATTTTAGCCTCCCATTCCAAAGAGGCAATAATGCCCTCCTAATCCCTTAGAGGCTGTTTAGTATCACTTTATTTCCACTTTGATTTCACTTTCAATTATTCTGATTTCAAAAATTAAAATAAATCATGTTTAGTATCACTTTGCTTTTATTGATTTGGAAACCAGTTTTGAAAACTATCATCATTTTTGAAAGTGGAAAAAAATGTTGATTTGAAAAATTAATTTCTGTTTTCGTTTTCCGATTTTGACAGACAAAAAATCTGGAGCTATTAAAACAACCCACTATTCAAATGCAACTTCTGACTTTTTTAGATTTTTTTTATTTTTTGTGATACCATAACCAAGACCGTGATACAATCAAAATTACAGAATATATCAACAATTCATCTCAAATTCGAGAAATGGTTGAAAGGCGTGATTCAATCGCAAACTAAATATGGAATAATCATCAAAGTATTTGATTGACTCGGTGATTCATCATATGTAAAACAAATAGTTATTATCTAGGCTATTTTGTAATGAAATTAGTCTTCTCATAATTTTCATTTAAACACAATTTCAGTTTCAATTTCTCAAAAAATTAATTGTGTCAACTAAACATGATTTCATTTTCAACTTTCACTTTGAATGCAATTTGTCCTTGTTTCCAAATTGTCTCTGATTTCGAATCTAATCAAAATTGATACTAAACGGCCCTTATTTAATACTCTTTCTCATTTTGGCCTCTCTTTTAATCCTATTGTTGGAGCATGCATTTAAGTTTTAGGAGTCCATTTTAATTTGGCCTCTCTTTTAGTACTACCATTGAGTCAGCCTAACATAGAAAAAGTATCTGAGGAGAATAGTACACTTCAAAAATGAACGAGAGGACAAAACTAAAGTGGGAGATGATGCTTCTCTCTCCCAATATTGTCTCATAATTGCCCTTCATGTGCTTTCCACAAGCTCTTTGTTTTCTTCCTGTTTTCTTGAGCAGAAGCTAGCGTGAAAGCTAGATTTATAGAAGACAACCCTAAAACCTATTATGTTCGAATTCAATGAAATTGTGTCTTCAACTGAGGTCCCAAAAGTACATATTCACTAAATACAAGGTTGGCGTTCTAGTAATAATGGATTGACCACTTAGTCCTGATTTAATATTTCACAAAAGATATTGGGTGCTATTGGGTCTTTTTACCCTTATTTAGTGCACCCTGCCCCTTTCACTTTCCAATGTGGGATAACCCAACAAAAACTAGAGACCTTAGTAGAGTGTTGGCTTGCGAATCCAATTGCACATGTACGATCTGATAGCCTCTCTCCCAAGCAATTTGTAACATTGTCACAACTCCTCTCAACTCAACCCATATGATCACATTATACTTGCGCTACCAAGCAGGTACCATCAACATCTCGCAATAGGCATCTTGTAGCTACCCATCGAGTCTCAACGATAACATAGCCATCAGAGTTGAGAGAAACTCATTTGCTTATATTCAGCACCGTCTTGCTGGGCCAAGCAGTGCCACCCAATATGGTCATAACAACTAGTGATCGCTCGTCCACCAACATGGCCACATTAATATTATATTGTTCGCTTTGGCCCAAACCCCACAGATTTGTTTTTGGGTTCCTTCTTAAAAAGTCTCATACTAGTATAATTGGTCGACTCATTTAATCAAAATAAACTTCTCCTAATTCACCGATATGGTATTTAGGTTGTTATCCCAACCATTTGTCTAATTTTATTCATAGTTCAACCATCTACATTGTCACGAATTTGAGTCCCAAAACTACAAACCCCATTATTTAATTACCACCCACCAAAGCATTGTCAATCACATCTCACATGATTGACACTATCACGATTTTAAAGAATAAGACAAGAACAATATATATTTTTGATACATATTTATTATTGATGTTTTGCAGTAGTAGCAAAATGGGATCCAGTAGTAGTACAGTCGTAGGGTACACTATGTTTAAAAGAAGCTCATTTTTCTTCTATCTTCCAGCTGGTTTTTTGGCTTAAAAAAATCACATTTGAAAAAGCTGGCTTCATATTAAACTGTGTTTTGCTAAAATATATAGATTTTTTTCTGGTGCGGATAGCCAAATCTATCCGCACCAGCGGATAGTCACATCACACCGTTCATTTTCCCTTACTCAAATCAATGGTTGTAACTTAGCTAGCTGGCTCCTTTTTCCACTTTTCTTTTCCTTCCTCCTTCCTGTATGTATAATAAAATTATTCATCTCTCTCTAGCAAAAATCCAGCTGCCGGAGTATGAAAAAGAGCAGTTTCTCCCATTCACAACCAACACTCCTAGTCTTCGGCCACCATCGCCACCTATACCTCCTAAACCCATTCATCTCCTCAGCCAAGAATCACTCGTAGGATTATGAAAAAGAGCAACTTCTTCTGTTCACAACCAACACTCCTAGACTCCGACCGTCGCCGTCGCCGCCACCTCCTCCTCTTCCCTCCCAAATCGGCATGTGGTACTGATTCAATGTGTTGGAGTTTTAGTGAAGAAGTTGGTGTTTCAGGCTGTAATGGGTCTTCTGAGGAGTTTAATGTTCTTGTGGTGGATGATACCATTATAATGTTGACAGGAAGTTGATTCAAGTGACACATAGACAACTTGTTATTTGATTGTTATTCAAGTGTTATTTTGAGTGTTATTCAAGTGTTACTCGAGTGTTATTTGACTGTCATTTAGGTAACACTCGAGTAACATCTAAGTAACATGATACCTGAGTGTTATTCAAGTGCTACTAGAGTGTTACTCGAATGTTATTTCACTATTAATCAGGTAACACTCAAGTAACACCAATTATAACTGTCTGAGCGAATGAGGGATGAGAATAAATCATGAGAAACTGAGGAGAGGAATGGAACTGATGAGAGAAATTTAGAATGGATGGTCAAATACCCAGAAACCGAGAGACCCAACCAACTTCAATCTCATAAACATCCTCTTCTTGTTCCTTGTACTGTTTGATGACATCAAACACAATCTTCCCAGGAATCAAAGAAGTTACCTACATTCAACGGCCAAGATTATGCTCATCGCCATAGATGTCAAAGCGCTCTCGAATGCCTTGTTCAGTTCTCTGCTCCACTCAGAGCTCTCAATCCAGTTACTCGAGTATTACTCAAGTGTTACCCGAGTTTTACCTTAAGTAACACTTCATTAAACTCCATATAACCTGCACCCAAAATAGTGTATCCGCCAGAAAAAAATTGCATAGCTCTAACTGCTACTGGTGCTGCTGAAGCGGTCGTTTTTGCGGGTCAGAGATATGTAGAAATTAGGGTTGAGAGCGGTAGTATAGTTCTTTGTTTTCTTGCTGTTTTCTTGAGCAGAAGCTAGCATGAAAGCTAGCTTATATAGAAGACAACCTAAAACCTATTATGTTCGATATCAGTTGAATTGTGTCTTCAACTGAGGTCCCAAAAGTACATATTCACTAAATACAAGGCTGGCGTTCTAGTAATAATGGATTGACCACTTTGTTCGGACCACAATAGTAAAAGGATAAGAAGCTGCACCGTCAATAACATAGGATCATAAACAAGAATAGAATATAGAATATAGAATGAACACCTATAGACGTGTTATGTCAAAGGTTAGCTAAGAAGTTAGTTGATTAATTCTCAACCTTACGAATGCAGAACGCCAAAGGAGACACTTGACGACTAATTGCCAGAGATGTAGGGATTTCATTGAGGACACGCTCCACGTTGTCTGTGATTGCCGTGCGGTGAGAGAGGCTTAGTCTGTTTTTACCCCCTCTGAGCTCGCCCCTCACTTGTTTTTTATAATATGATAATCTGCAGGATTGGCTCCAGAAGGGCCTCCAGCTTACTGATTTTGGACTCATGTGTGGCATCATTATCTGGATTCTCTCTGGAAGGCGCGTAATGAGGCCATTTTTGAGAATAAACTTACGACATGCGATCAGCTCCTCCTACGAGTCCTTCACTCGCAAGTGATCTCAGGGGTGGCCTCAAGGCGTATCGAAGCTCACATCGGTCGGAAGGCAGGGTCGAGTCACAACATTACGATTAGACACTGGGAAGTCACCATTTCTCACATTTTTCGAGAAGGTAACAACGTCGCTGATTTGCTTGCCCACCACAGGCACTCCCTTGATTTTGGTCTTCATGTTGATTGTATTTACCCAACGAGGTTGATAGAGCTATTTGGAGCAACCATGTAGGGACATGTTTTCCCAGATTTATTCCGATGAATGATTAAGGGTGCCTTTGCACCCATTTTTCTACAAAAAAAAAAGATAAATTATATGCCTTAAAAAATGCTAATCACAAAACCTATAGAGGAAATTATAGATATCTATCTCTAAAAATTTTAATTTTACAACCTATAAAGAGGTAGTTCTAAATTACCTGCCTTTAAAAGAGTTTTCCGTATAACTTATAAAGGCAAAATTTTCTGCCTCTAAAAGATTTAATTTTATAACTTATAGAGACAATTATAAATTATCTGCCTCTAAAACTATAAAAGTTATTTATTAATATTAAAATAAAATATTATTTTATAAATAGAGGTAAATACTAATACTTATAGAGGCAAATTAAGATTTTATTCTCTAAAATTACATTCAATGAAACTGCCTCTATAGCTAGTTTTTTTGAAGTGAATTTCGCCTGTCAAGGAAAGAAAATATAATTGATTAACTAAGAAAGGTGGTTATTTAAAATGAGAAGAAGAACGACGGGTATATCATGTTGACGAAAGAACAAGAAAATTTGAGGAGGAGTCCTGTCCACTGACCAGAGAGAGCTGAGGAGGATCCCATAGGGGCCCAAGGCCTCCATTTGGTCCAGTAGACCAAATCAATAAGAACTCTTAGATCTTAATGAAGGGTTGAATTTCATCCAATTATTTAATTTGGAAATATTGACCGAAGAGAAAAAACCTAATCCTAATAAGATTCTCCGCCGCATGTAAATCAAGATAATCCCTTTTTGGGTCAAATACTTAAAACGTCCCGAAATTATGGGGCATGTTACAAACTCATCCTAAAACTTTAATTCGTTACAGAGTGGTCCTATTACTATGAAATGGGTTACAGAGTAGTCCCAATGACGTCATTGGTGTACTTTTCCAGCCATTTAGCCATGTCAACATTGACATGTCATTGAAAATATAATTCAAAATTCAACTTAAACGGATTCATATTAAAAATTAAATCAATCTGACTCACTAGATTTAGTTTTGAACCAGATTTTATAAGTTCGATGAGTTTAGATTTAGATTTGAATTAGATTGTTGAATTTTAAATTATGTTTTTGATGACATGTCAACAATGATGTGGCGAAATGATTGAAAAAAGTACATTGATGACGTCATTAGGAGACTAATATGTAACATATTTCATAGTAATAGGACCACTTTGTAACAAATTAAAGTTTTAGGATGAGTTTGTAACCCATCCTATAGTTCCAGGACATTTTGAGTATTTGACCCATCCCTTTTTAGTTTACCTCACACCCTAGATTTCCTCCCAACGCCATTCCACTCGAACTGGTGAAGGCTCCCTTCGACGATCCCAATCCCCCCTCACACCGTCGTTTCCCCTCACAAAAAATCGAGGTAAGCTTCTATTTTGTAGCTAGCTTTTTATTTGAAATTTTGAGTCGGGATTGATGAATGTTTGTTAAGGTCTATGGTTAATGAATTGATGAAGATACAATCTTGTTGCATTGTACTAGTACAGGCAATTGTTATGGATTTTGTCTGTTGTAGATATTTAGTTTTAGATGTCGTAGATGTAGTAGATGTTGTAGATCATTAGTAAAATTCAATCTTATTAATGAAAATTCAAATTTTGTTCAGATGGATTTATGGTGTTCTTGATGTTTAGTTTTAGATGTCGTAGATACAGTTTAGTAAAATTCAATCTTATTGACGAAAATTCAAACTTGTTCAAATGGATATACAGTGTCCTTGATGTTTAGTAGATGGCCTAGATGCAGTAGATACATTAGATGTTTAGTAAAGTTCAATCTTATTGATGAAAATTCAATCTTGTTCAAATGGATTTATGGTGTACTTGATGTTTAGTTTTAGATGCAGTTTTGGCTCTAACTTGTCAACTCCTCCAAGTTCACAGGTTTTGCAGACTTTGCAGAAGGTTAAAAAGACTAAGAAATCTGGGAATTCAACTAGCACAAAGGCCAAACTTGCAAAAGGTTTGTCAGATTGCATAGAAATGAAGAATGACAGCGGTGCAGGTCATCCCTTATCCGATGTACATACTAATGGAAGAGAGAAGCAAGAAGCAACTTTGGAATAGAACAATAGTCTTGGGCCTAACTTGTCAACTCCTCCAAGTTCACGGATTCTGAAACAAGTTGCTTCAGAAGTTACACTGACTCCCATGAACATACAGGAGAACGCAGCAGCCTTTCCAGTTGTGAATGGAGATCATTCGGAACCCAGTACAGTATATCCACAGGGCACGAAACTAGTTTCTTCGAATTTGAGTGTATCAAATGGGAAAGCCATCAGTTCTAACCCATTTCTGAAAGTGTCATTTGCTAGCTGCCATCCTGTCACAACAGAAGGTAATAAGCTGAAGGAGAATCCAGCTCCAGAACAGGTCAATCTTGCAGCTGGAGTTCCTGATTTTAATGCTGAGAATGGAACATCGACGAATTCTGGGATGAAGAGGGGAAGAGGAAGAGGGAGAGGAGAAAGAAGTAATGCAGATGAACCGTATGATGCTTATCGCAACAAGAAATGGATGAATGGACAAGCTCAAGGTCCAACATTCGCACCACGAGAACCAGTTCCTCCACGAGAAGCGTCAATGGATGCTTCTCCCAGGGTTGGTAGCTCGAAAGAGACGGAAGCTCAGCCATCGCAACACCATGGATTTAAGCCAGTTCCAGCTGCCCTAAT
The DNA here is from genome assembly GCA_034768395.1 of Linum lewisii. Taxonomy (NCBI): domain Eukaryota; kingdom Viridiplantae; phylum Streptophyta; class Magnoliopsida; order Malpighiales; family Linaceae; genus Linum; species Linum lewisii. Next base: position 4,164,731 of record CM068300.1, on the reverse strand, counting down.
AACTCTGTTAAAGGAAGGATTACCCTCTACGAGTGCGGAGAAACCTCCGATGAACGTAATAAGGCAGAATCTGGAGATGGTGTCATCAATGCTGAAGAATGATGGAGATAGTATTTCTCCAGAGATGAGGAGTACGTTGGAAAGTGAAATATATGGACTCCTGAAAAAGGTGAGCTCTGTTCCACACCCTTCTTCATAAGCACCTCCCAATCTGTATAATGAATGATGCTTAGGCTGTTTGTTTATGTAAACTATGATCTGGATTCATTGTTCCTCCTTTATTGGGTAGGAAATGTCGTAGAGTGATGAACTTGTTTGATAAGCCGTTTATGAGAATTTTATTGTATAATTGCCTTTTATCCCCTTTTGAATGATCTTTTCCATTTTTAGCATTGACTAAAGAAGCAAACTTTCTCAGGAAATTAAAACATTGAGTTTGGTTTGATGAGTTATGTTTTGCTGTAATGGATCTAGCCAAAATTTTCTTCATATTCTAAAAATGTTTTAGCAAGTGTTACAATTGTGAATTAATATGGAAGACCTTGTGAGCTACTAGTAAGTTATCAAATAATTGATTGTGTGGTGTACTTATTATCGTGTTAGTCTAACACACTAAAAATCTTCGGTTTAAACTCTAATATTGTTTTGAAATTTTAGAAATGTTTTGATAGTAAATGACTCGATTCAAACATGGATGAACCAATATTTAACATTTTTTATATTGTTTCAACAGCAAGTGTTACAATCATGTAAACTGTAGTTGATTACCATGTGAGTCTAACACACTAACAACGCATCCAAATAATTTTACATATTTTAAAACTGGTTTGGTCACAACTCACAAATGCTACAATCAATAGTTATTGTATCTTGTAACACATTCATACCGTTTCCCCCAGATTCCTCGTACTTGTAACATAGTTGTCAATGTTGTGACGAAAAAATACTTAAATGATTACCCCTGAAAATTTTTTTATTAGACTTGACAACGATTACCTAGCTATAGGTCCGGATATCACGTTTTCATCCTAAGCCTTTTATTAAACGAGTATTACATGTAACTGTCCTCCGAGATTATATGTGTATAAAATCCAAACCAACCCTACGCAAGAACGTGTCGGATAAACCCGCTACCCATTGAGTGAACTCCAAATCTCTCTACATTTGGATTGCATAGAAATTTTCGAGATGAAGTTATGATTTTCAGAGCATTGGGGTTTCGAGAGGGAACATCAAACTACTGGATTGATGAGTTGAAGTGAAGACATGATTGTATATGAAGGAACCGGGTTTAGTCCATTAATATATGATATATTGTGGCTCATACGACGTTGTTTCATACCGTGTACTCGTAAGGTTCGGTATGGGGCGGATAGCTTTAAACCTGTTACCCACTTGAGCCAGTATTGAGTTTACCCATACCCGTCAATTTTACCCGGTCAACGGATAATCCTGGCCTAAATCAGTTGGATTTTGGGTGGGTATCCGATTTTCTATATCAATTGCCAAGTGTAATTTTTATTTTGTTTTGTAGACACGTGTGATTCATGATATCAATGAAGATACCCTGGAAAACTCACAATCTAAATTAATTAATGCATACCAAAATATAAAATATTATTTAATGACTTTCCATATCACACACATTTTTTTGTTGTCTTTTTGTAACCGGCCACTCATTAAATAACTAGAATACCACTTTCTCACTATAGTTTTGCATCATTTAATTTTAGTCATTAAAACTATGTACTAGTTCCAATGAAGTCACCTTTTGTTCAGTTAATAAATTATTGACACGAGCATCATATTTAGAATGAATTAGAGTATTAACGCATATGCTTAGCATTTATAGCTCGCTCTTAAGACAAATATCATCTCAACCCGTTAGATTATTAGTGAGCACGTGTAGCTTTCAAGCATACCTTCGATAAATGCATACAAATTGGATAACTCATTGTCAATTGACTAGATGTCTTGTGAATCAATCATCATTAACTATAAGCATGAAGATACATTGAACATATAACATGTGTACTTCACTCACATTTGGTTTTAAAAGCGACGTCATAATTATACTTAACTCATCTTCTCATCAACATTATTAACACAAGCTTAGACTGTCATTAACCATGAATTGTTCTTACACGTGTAAGTTTGAAAAGTTCATTCGTATCGAACCCTAATCAATGTAAACTCACTAAATAAACCTATAACTTTGTCAAGCTAGAAGATTATAAACAAGAAGAACTGATAACTCCTAGACGTTAGGAAATTAATTATGTAGTTACTTAACAACATCATAACACAAAATGACTAACAAAAATAGTAACTAAGATAATTTGAAAACGCATACACAAATGCCGTTTTAGGTTTACATGACTCCCCGTTATCTAACAATCATCAGCTGCGAAGTGCCGCTGCAGACACATGGGCCTCTTCGATGAATACTTGAGCCCGTTCTGAAGGTATCTGGGCTTACTACTCCCGTTTACGGACAACTACAATATATATGGTTAACCTTATATATAAGAAAAACATATATGATATAGATTTTCTTTGCTAATTGGGCTTCAGTATCAGTATCCAAAATAAGAAAAAACACGTAAGGAACAAAATGAAAAGATTGGGGAGTAATAAATGTAATATACAAAGTGTCCCTTATCCAAACATGAAAAATTACATATAGACCTATCCAATTTCTCTCCTCCCATTTTAGTCCCTCTAGCTTCCTAGACTCTAGCCTATAAATAGGCTGCAATATCTAGTTCTTCATTTCACATTACTTTTTATTCTCTCATTATCTGAAGTGTGATTAGGAGAGAGCCTTAGCCCATTGAAAGGAGATTAGGTACTATAAAGTGTTTTTTAATACTTATAATCAAATATCATTATAATTTATTTGTTTTTAGTTTAGTCTATATACATTTTTCTCTCCGACTTCAGCTATAGCTATTCATGATTCATGCTTGTTGGACATGAGTTGGTGATATTCAAAATGAGGATGTTCCACATGTTTATGTTATTGCAGCTGGTGACCAAAACGACACCGTCCAACAAGCAGGTGCTGACGTGGAACCGACCGAACCAAGCGACGACGACGAGATGCATGAAGTAGAGGATGAGTGGTTTGGTAGCTTGAAAGGGAAGGAATCCCAGCCATCGCAACACCATGGATTTAATCCAGTTCCAGCTGCCCTAACAACTCTGTTAAAGGAAGGGTTGCCCTCTACGAGTGCGGAGAAACCTCCGATGAACATAATAAGGCAGAATCTGGAGATGATGTCATCAATGCTGAAGAATGATGGAGATAGTATTTCTCCAGAGATGAGGAGTAAGTTGAAAAGTGAAATAAATGGTCTCCTGAAAAAGGTGAGCTGATGACACTCGATTTGACGTGATTATCAGCCCCATTTAAGCAACATTTCATACCTTTTGATGCCATTTTGATGAGTATTTGGTGCATTTGTCGTAACTTTGTGATTATCGGCTCCTAGTGCGTACATTGTCCATTTCTTGGCTATTTTTACCCTTTTTGTGAGCTTTTATGTTGAGCCCCCAGGTTACCACATTATAGAGGACTCTCTCACGAGTCCAGCGCTTCAAACGGAGACCAAATCGGAGTTCAAACGGAGCGGGAATGATCGAAACAAGTCGGAGTGCTGCACAGCTCAAAACGCTGCGTTTTGGAGCTTACATGCTGTGTAAGCTCAATGCACTGTGAGCTTACACGCCGTGTAAGCTCTCCAGACGGGAAAATTCAGCCTTTTCCAACTTGTAAAGGGTTTCTAGGGTTATATATAAACTTTTTGAAGCCAGATTGAACACACACGAATTTTGGCTGATTAGCCACGACCTTAGGGTCGATAGATAGAGTTTAGAGAGTTTGAAGATCCGTGGAGAGATCGTGACGCCATCCCTTCACCTCGGAGATTCGGAGCTTGGATTGAAGATTACCGGAGAGCGAAGCTTTGCCAGAGTCATCAAAATTAGGTTTTTCAGTTCTTATCTGTTCTTCCCCTGTACGATGAACTCTGTTTTTGTCTTTGATTCTTTTGTTATGAACATGAATAGCTAAACTCGTAGAGCTTAGATTAGATGAACCCTAAGTGACCCAGGGCTTTAAAGCGGTCACGGATCGGCGGTAATTAGATTCAAAGTTCAATCAGTTTCTCTTTGCATGGTTGTTTTGTTCTTGATTGTTTATGTTTCTTTTCTAGTTGATCGCCTAGATTAGGTTTTTGCAAGCTAGGGTTAGTCGCCAGACGTAGTCACTAGACGTAGTCGTTAGATAGTTCCCTGCTTTGGCGCTTAAACTTGTCTTCCTTGATCACCTAGTTTAGATTCTTGTTAAGTTGAGGATAGAAGCGAACGCTCGCCTCTCTTTAAAACATCAATTCAACCAGTTAACCTTATAATTGGAGTGTGCCTTTCGTAGGAACCGGTTAGGGTTAATCCACTGCAAGAGTAACTCATAAATCGTTAGTAATTGCACCAATTACTTAAGTCATTGCGAGAGGCGACCGTACCCGGGCGGCTAGTTAATCTTGGTAGTTAGATCGGATAGAGCGAACGTTCGCCAGTCTTAAACCTAAGGGTAAGGAGTTATGGTGGTGTATAGAAACCGATTGAATTAGAATTGAAAACCGCTGATCTGTTGATTGCCAATGCTCTGGTGATCTAAGGGGGATTCAAAATCTAAGTTCGTCTATCCTCTCGTTAGTCAACCTTTTACTTTTCTGTCTTTTATTTTCCTACTTTATTATATTAGAAGTCGTGGAACTCACACCACGCACTAAGTGTTTAAACCTGAGTAATTTGTCAGCTTCTTTGAGTAGTCGATTAGTAGAAACCCTGTGGAATACGATCTAGTCTACTTCGGTAGGTTAGTTATTTGATACCGTTAAAACTGCAGCATCAAATTGGCGCCGTTGCCGGGGACTCTTCTAATTGTTTGGAAGAAGAGTTGGCAAATTATTCTTCTACCTTTCTGCCTTACCATTTAATTTTCCTCCATATTTCCATGATTTACCTGGGTAGTGCTTTTGAGTTTTGATTATGCAGGATTACAGGTGGGATGACCAGTACCGAGAGCGGTACATCAATGAAGCACCATATCCCGATGGTTACCAAGAGATGCTACATCAACAACAACAACAAACGGCGAGATTTGACTCCCTCTTTGATAAAATCTCTTCAATGCTACAAGGTTCCAAGAGACACACCAACAAGAGCATCAAAGTGGCGCTAGAGATAACCAAGAGATGCTTCATGAACATCAACAATGCTCGTCAAGAACCCAATCTGCCTTGGATAATATCTCTTCAATGCTACAAGCTCATCTCGCGACGGACATTAAGCTCGAGCAACCAAAGCAGTTAATGACAGAAGACGCTCAAGAGCTGTTCGAAGAAGAAGATGATGATCCTATCCATGACTATTATGAGCTAGAAGAATCCTTGGCGGTGGTGGTTGATGAAGACATAAAGCCAATCCATCCTGAAGTTGAAGCCGAAGAGGAGCACATAGAGATTAAGGAGATACCCTCACCTACACTTCCGCCGAGTCAACCTGTAGAGAAGATGGAGCTCATTGACCATGCCGCACCGTACTACCTCTTTCCTCCTCCGGTAGAAGAATTCGAGAAGAACTGGTCATCCAACCAGAACCGCGATCTATTGGAGCACTACCGGCTATATCACCCTTCTGGAGTGCTACACGGCACTCAACCGCTATCCTTGAAGAAGACGATTGACTTCAAGGATCTCCTAAGTTGGGGTCCCTAACAGGTATCGTCTGGCTCACGGACGTTAAACAAGAGCGCTTCGTGGGAGGCAACCCACGGTTGGAGTCAGTTGTTTTCATTTTGAGTCTTTCTGTTTTAAAGCCCCTGTCAAAAAAAAAAGCTACCGGCCATTTTCCAATGAATTTTTGGCGAAAATTAACCCACATTTTCGCCGAAAATCCCTGTTTAAACCCGACCTGTTTCTCCTGTTCCTACTTCTCGACCGAAAATCCCACCTTTTCGCCGAAAACATTTCTTCATCTCAACTGAGATTTTCGCCGAAAATTCACCCATATTTTCGCCGAAAATATGTGTTTAAAACCGGCCTGTTCTCCTGTTTCTACTTCTCGACCGAAAATAACTTAACTTTTCGCCGAACCGGATTTTGATTTTACAAAACATTTTCGCCGAAAATTTTCAATCATTTTCGCCGAAAATCTTGTGTTTTCCGCCGACTATTTATACCGGTTTCGACTTCTGATTTTCACCCCGCCCTCGAAATAGTGATCAGATTGTTTCTATCCTTTCCATTTCTTTTCTTTCTTCTTTTTGGATCTCGATCCACTTTTCTTCTGTGTGGATCCGGGGCACTTGTCCCGGTATCCTTTTGATCTTTTTGTTGTTTTTGTTTCTATAGGAACTTGAGTAGCTACTCCGCTCCACTCCGGACTCTCCGTGCTCATCCGCTACACCGACCATCACCTTCCAGGTTCTTCGTATCTCTCTACTCTAGATTAGTTCTGTGAGGACACAGAACCGTTTAAGTGTGGGGTAGGATGCTAGGATTATGCATGATCTTGCTTGATTTTCTGTGATTCTGTGGTTCAATTTTGAATTTCTTTAGCATAGAATTGCTCAATTCTTGACTTTTGATGTTAAATTGACTTCAATTTTTCACAATGACGTCTAGAATGTTCCACTTAGAACCTGTAACCAACGTGTCGGAACTGATATTAAATGAGTCTAGGTCAGAACAGATCATAAATCGCTCTTGTAGTTGAAACCTGAATCAATTAAATTGATTGTCTTGTTAACACCATTCTAAGATGATAAATGCTAGCTTCTCCCGTGTTTTTCACTCCATATTTGTTCACCTGTGATTGTGGCTAGAGATTAGACGGAAATCCAATTCAAAATCTTGTGTAAAAAGTTATAACTAGCTAGGATCAAATGGCTAAATTGTTAAATCAAGTAATAAAGTTGTTCAAATTAATGTTAAAGTTCTTTAAAGTGCTGAAAATAAAGCTAGGCAAGCCCGACACCTAAGTGAAGTGTTCGGGTTGAGCACTAGCATAAGCACAAATACTGTGAGCTAGGCAGGTCCAATACCTAAGTGAAGTGTTTGGTATCGAGCACTAGTATGCAGTAAATCAATGGAAGAAGTTTGAAACTTGAAATAAATTATTGTTTAAATCGGTCCTAGCTAGAACATGTAACATACAGATCTAGAAACGGATAACTCGAGTCGATGGCCACGTCACTTTTCCTACCACCGCGTCCACATCATTGCTAGAGCTTAAAGTCTTTTTGATTAGAATTGGTGTTATCATAGTCGGTTAATTATGATTAATTGTTTTGCCAAGAAACGAGCTTTGTTAAAACCACTACTTAAAGTGTGCAGAAATTAGTGAGATCGAAAACTTGTTTGGTTGATGTTCTTGCATGTGTAGGTCACTCTTTCTACGTGGAACAGTCTAAACCAAATCGTTAGAATTGAATCTCAGTTTAATCTCGTGTCATTTGTGAATTTGAGTGTGTTCTAGTTCAGTTTGCTTAAGGACAAGCAAAAGCTTAAGTGTGCGGTATTTTGATGACACTCGATTTGACGTGATTATCAGCCCCATTTAAGCAACATTTCATACCCTTTGATGCCATTTTGATGAGTATTTGGTGCATTTGTCGTAACTTTGTGATTATCGGCTCCTAGTGCGTACATTGTCCATTTCTTGGCTATTTTTACCCTTTTTGTGAGCTTTTATGTTGAGCCCCCAGGTTACCACATTATAGAGGACTCTCTCACGAGTCCAGCGCTTCAAACGGAGACCAAATCGGAGTTCAAACGGAGTGGGAATGATCGAAACAAGTCGGAGTGCTGCACAGCTCAAAACGCTGCGTTTTGGAGCTTACATGCCGTGTAAGGTCAATACACTGTGAGCTTACACGCCGTGTAAGCTCCCAGACGGGAAAATTCAGCCTTTTCCAACTTGTAAAGGGTTTCTAGGGTTATGTATAGACTTTTTGAAGCCAGATTGAACACACACGAATTTTGGCTGATTAGCCACGACCTTAGGGTCGATAGATAGAGTTTAGAGAGTTTGAAGATCCGTGGAGAGATCGTGACGCCATCCCTTCACCTCGGAGACTCGGAGCTTGGATTGAAGATTACCGGAGAGCAAAGCTTTGCTAGAGTCATCAAAATTAGGTTTTTCAGTTCTTATCTGTTCTTCCTCTGTACGATGAACTCTGTTTCTGTCTTTGATTCTTTTGTTATGAACATGAATAGCTGAACTCGTAGAGCTTAGATTAGATGAACCCTAAGTGACCGAGGGCTTTAAAGCGGTCACGGATCGGCGGTAATTAGATTCAAAGTTCAATCAGTTTCTCTTTGCATGGTTGTTTTGTTCTTGATTGTTTATGTTTCTTTTCTGGTTGATCGCCTAGATTAGGTTTTTGCAAGCTAGGGTTAGTCGCCAGACGTAGTCACTAGACGTATTCGTTAGACAGTTCCCTGCTTTGGCGCTTAAACTTGTCTTCCTTGATCACCTAGTTTAGATTCTTGTTAAGTTGAGGATAGAAGCGAACGCTCGCCTCTCTTTAAAACATCAATTCAACCAGTTAACCTTATAATTGGAGTGTGCCTTTCGTAGGAACCGGTTAGGGTTAATCCACTGCAAGAGTAACTCATAAATCGTTAGTAATTGCACCAATTACTTAAGTCGTTGCGAGAGGCGACCGTACCCGGGCGGCTAGTTAATCTTGGTAGTTAGATCGGATAGAGCGAACGTTCGCCAGTCTTAAACCTAAGGGTAAGGAGTTATGGTGGTGTATAGAAACCGATTGAATTAGAATTGAAAACCGCTGATCTGTTGATTGCCAATGCTCTGGTGATCTAAGGGGGATTCGAAATCTAAGTTCGTCTATCCTCTCGTTAGTCAACCTTTTACTTTTCTGTCTTTTATTTTCCTACTTTATTAGATTAGAAGTCGTGGAACTCACACCACGCACTAAGTGTTTAAACCTGAGTAATTTGCCAGCTTCTTTGAGTAGTCGATTAGTAGAAACCCTGTGGAATACGATCTAGTCTACTTCGGTAGGTTAGTTATTTGATACCGCTAAAACTGCAGCATCATGAGCTTTGTTCCAAAGCCTTCTTCATAAGCTGGGGAAAGACCTCTCAATCTGTATAGTGAATGCTTAGGCTGTTTGTTTCCAAATGTCCTTGAACTGAATGCTGGATTTTATGTACACTCTGCTCTGAATGTTGTAGAATGATGAATTTGTTTGATAAGCTGTTTATGAGAGTTTTATGTTATAATTGCATCTTGTCTCCTTTTGAATGATCTTTTCCATATTTAGCATACTTTCTCAGGAAATTACAACACTGAGTTTGGTTTGATGAGTTATGTTCAACCGTGTGGATCTAGCCAAAATTTCTTACTTAAGTTGATACTTGGCAGCAAACGGTTATCGAGAAGAGTAAGTGAATGATATGTCCTCGTATTAGGGGTGGATTAACCTATACATCAACCTCCACCAAAACAACCTCCTGGGAAAAGAGAGGTAGTTGCCCAAAAGACCCCAAAATTAACAAATTACAAGACACGAAAAATAGATCATGCACAAAATTGTTGTATCCACTCAAAGTTGCCCAAAATTGTTGCTACACTCATCATCCCTGTCGCAAATAGTGGTGCACAAAATAGTATTTGCTACTGCAAATTATTACATGAAATAGTGATTGTCGCAACAAATACTAAGTATTTGCTATTGCATTTTCATGCCGTTGTAATTTTGTAGTAGCTAAAGGTTAATTTTTTTGTAGTGTCCCAATTGTGATAGCAATCTTTCACACCACTTGTACAACATTGACAACTTTGTGTTGTATCAATATTGACAATTTTGTTGTTTCTAATGGCTTGGAGTTATGTCATTTGCAGTAGATATGCATCATTACGTATTGATGACGAGGTTTTTAAGCTCCAACACCAAATAAACCTGAGAGCTCTCAGAGTCGTATTCCCACGGGTCTACTCGAGCTACCTTACTCAGTTTAGTTCTGCTAATTAGCGAAATCGTTTTGATCGAAGGTTTGATTAATTTAGAAAATGTAAAAACTAACTAATAACTAAAACACAAATTAACAAGTAAGATCAACGGTGGGGAAAAGTCTTGCTTGGGTTTGTATCCTTCTAAGATATTATGAGAAAATGCAGCTTGACATTGAGTACCTAGTTATAGGTCCAGATATCACGTTTTCATCGTCACCCTTTTATTAAACGAGTATTACATGTAACTGTCTTGCGAGATTAAATGTGCACAAAATCCAAACCAACCCCACACAAGAACGTGTCGGATAAACCCGCAACCCATCGAGTGAACTCCAAATCTCTCTACATCTGGATTGCATAGAAATTTTTGAGATGAAGTGATGATTTTCAGAGCATTGGGGTTTCGAGAGGGAACATCAAACTACTGGATTGATGAGTTGAAGTGAAGACATGATTGTATGAATGAGAAATTGGGTTTGGTCCATTAATAGATGATATACTGTGGCTCATACGACGCTGCTTCATACCGTGTACTCGTAAGGTTCGGTATGGGACAAATAGATTCAAACCTGTTACCCACTTGAGCCAGTATTGAGTTTACCCATACCCGTCAACTTTACCCGGTCAACGGATAATCCTAGCCCAAATCAATTGGATTTTGGGTGGGTATCCGATTTTTTATATCAATTGCCAAGTGTAATTTTTATTTTGTTTCGTAGACACGTGTGATTCATGATATCACTGAAGATACCCTGGAAAAATCACAATCTAAATTAATTAATGCATACCAAAATATAAAATCTTATTTAATGACTTTCCATATCACACACATTTTTGTTGTCTTTTTGTAACCGGCCACTCATTAAATAACTAGATACCGCTTTCTCACTATAGTTTTGCATCATTTAATTTTAGTCATTGGGTTTACGGTTCACCCTTTTTGGGTGGGTATCCAGTTTTTTATATCAATTGCCAAGTGTAATTTTTATTTTGTTTCGTAGACACGTGTGATTCATGGTATCAATGAAGATACCCTTGGAAATAACACAATCTAAATCAATTAATGCATATCAAAATATAAAATCTTATTTAATGACTTTCCATATCACACACATTTTTTTGTTGTCTTTTGTAACCGACCACTCGTTGAATAACTAGAATACCACTTTCTCACTATAGTTTTGCATCATTTAATTTTAGTCATTAAAACTATGTACTAGTTCCAATGAGGTCACCTTTTGTTCAGTTAATAAATTATTGACACGAGCATCATATTTAGAATGAATTAGAGTATTAACGCATATGCTTAGCATTTATAGCTCACTCTTAAGACAAATATCATCTCAACCCGTTAGATTATTAGTGAGCACGTGTAGCTTTCAAGCATACCTTTGAAAAATGCATACAAATTGGATAACTCATTGTCAATTGACTAGATGTCTTGTGAATCAATCATCACTAACTATAAGCATCAAGATACATTGAACATATAACATGTGTACTTCACTCACATTTGGTTTTAAAAGCGCCGTCATAATTAAACTTAACTCATCTTCTCATCAACATTATTAACACAAGCTTAGACTGTCATTAACCATGTATTGTTCTTACACGTGTAAGTTTGAAAAGTTCATTCGTATCAAACCCTAATCAATGTAAACTCACTAAATAAACCTATAACTTTGTCAAACTAGAAGATTATAAACAAGAAGAACTGATAAGTCCTAGACGTTAGGAAATTAATTATGTAATTACTTAACAACATCATAACACAAAATGACTAACAAAAATAGTAACTAAGATAATTTGAAAACGCATACACAAATGCCGTTTTAGGTTTACATAACTTCCCGATATCTAACAATCATCAGTTGCGAAGTGCCGCTACAGACACATGGGCCTCTTTGATGAATACTTGAGCCCGTTCCGAAGGTATATGGGCTTACTCCTCCCGTTTACGGACAACTACAATATATATGGTTAACCTTATATATAAGAAAAACATATATGATATAGGTTTTCTTTGCTAATTGGGCTTCAGTATCCAAAATAAGAAAAAACACGTAAGGAACAAAATCAAAAGATTGGGGAGTGATAAATGTAATATACAAAGTGTCCCTCATTCAAACATGAAAAAAATTACATATAGACCTATCCAATTTCTCTCCTCCCATTTTAGTCCCTCTAGCTTCCTAGACTCTAGCCTATAAATAGGCTGCCATATCTAGTTCTTCATTTCACATTACTTTTTATTCTCTCATTATCTGAAGTGTGATTAGGAGAGAGCCATAGCCCATTGAAAGGAGATTAGGTACTATAAAGTGTTTTTTAATACTTATAATCAGTTATCATATTAATTTATTTGTTTTTAGTTTAATCTATATATACTTTTGTCTCCGACTCCAGCTCTAGCTATTCATGATTCATGCATGTTGGACATGAGTTGGTGGTATTCAAAATGATGACGTTCCACATGTTTATGTTATTGCAGCTGGTGACCAAAACGACATTGTCTCGTAAGTTGACCATAACGACACCGTCCAACAAGCAGGTGCTGACGTGGAACCGGCCGAACCTAGATTCGAGGATGAGATGTATGAAGTAGAGAATGAGCGGCTTGGTAAGAAGAGGAAGTACCAGCGCCACATTCATGAACAATACAATGAGCTTGAAAAGTACGTAACCAGTCAAAAATCAAATTTTGTTTTCGATTTCGAGTTTTGATTTTTGTTTTGATTTTCGGTTTGGTTTTCTGGTTTTGGGTTAATTTCTTTCTGAAGCATCCTCACCCCACTGAGAAGCAAATGATCGATCCCAGCATGAAGACTGGGATGAAGATGAAGAAGATCAAGTTCTGGTTTCAGAACCACCGCACCCACATGAAGGTACAACCTCAAAATTCATGATTCGTTAGTCAGTTTACTGGTTTATCTACCTTTGAATCTGCATGATTTAACTGGTTACAATTTTATTACAGATTCAACATGAGCTTCACGAGAACATACTCCTGGGGAATCAAAATGACCAGTTGATAGCAGAGAATGCTGTCCTAAGGCAAAATGTGACTGATCCCAGGTGCACCCCCTGCGGTGTCCCAGTGGTCCCCACGCCGCTTGCCTTAGAAAACGAGCAGCTTAGAGCGCAGAACGCCCGCCTTAAGGAAGAGTTCGCTCGCCTCTATGCCCTGGCCAATAGGGACAACCGACTTCCAATCTCCCCTTCCGCAAAAACATTGGCACGAACTGCTCCGACACTCGGCCAAAACAAAAAGAAACGCGTCTCTAGTGTGCCATATGATGCTTATTCCAACAAGAAATGGATGAATAGACAAGCTCAAGGTCCAACATTTGCACCACGAGAACCAGTTCCTCCACGAGAAGCGTTAATGGATGCTTCTCCCGGGCTTGGTAGCTTGAAAGAGAAGGAATCTCAGCCATCGCAACACCATGAATTTAATCCAGTTCCAGCTGCGCTAACAACTCTGTTAAAGGAAGGGTTGCCCTCTACGAGTACGGAGAAACCTCCGATGAACGTAATCAGGCATAATCTGGAGATGATGTCATCAATGCGAAGAATTATGGAGATAGTATTTCTCTAGAGATGAGGAGTAAGTTGGAAAGTGAAATAAATGATCTCCTGAAAAAGGTGTGCTTTGTTTCAAAGCCTTCTTCATAAGCCTGGGGAAACACCTCTCAATCTGTAAAACATTGACAACTTTGTGTTGTATCAACACACCACTTGTACAACATTGACAACTTTGTGTTGTATCAATATTGACAATTTCGTTGTTTCTAATGGCTTGGAGTTATGTCATTTGCAGTAGATATGCATCATTACGTATTGATGACGAGGTTTTTAAGCCCCAACACCAAATAAACCTGAGAGCTCTCAGAGTCGTATTCCCACGGGTCTACTCGAGCTACCTTACTCAGTTTAGTTCTGCTAATCAGCGAAATCGTTTTGATCGAAGGTTTGATTAATTTAGAAAATGTAAAAACTAACTAATAACTAAAACACAAATTAACAAGTAAGATCAACGGTGGGGAAAAGTCTTGCTTGGGTTTGTATCCTTCTAAGATATTATGAGAAAATGCAGCTACAGAACTGGCAGGACATGGAGGGAATTGGAATTTTGTAGCCTAATTTAAAATTTTATGTACCGTCAGTAGCCAATTGCGTAACTATGTCCAAAACTAGCACAATATGCTTGGCAATCAGCGCGTAGCCATCCATCCAGCGCGTAGCTGGTCAGCCAGCGCATAGCTAGCGAGTCAGCGCATAGCTGGCCAGCCTGCGCATAGCTAGCCAGCCTCTGAATTCATTTTTGTCACTTCAAATATCAAATATTGTAACATTGCAATTTGGTCAATTTTTTTGTCTATTTTACAAATGGATTATTATTATTATTATTATTAATTTGATAATATAAGCCGATCTTGATAAAATAATAATATATAAGCTATAATTAATTAAAGAAAATTATATTAGCCGTCACAATCTCTTGAGTTACGGATCCCGAGGTCACGTTTGTTGGAGGCACAACAATTCAAAGTTAAAACAACGACAAACGACAAACGTGACATTGGGATTCGTAATTCAAAGTTAAAACAAACGTGACCCGAGGTCACGTCCCGCTGGTCTGGCTATGCGTTACGCTGGTTATGCACTGATTGATTCAAAGTTAAAACTATTATTGGAAGTCGTTGTCTCCTTCATCGTTGTGCTTCCAACAATCCAAAACATGTATTCAAAGTATCAACTCATAATCTCAAAGAATTCAACAAAACCCAAGCAAGAAAAGAAAACTTAGTTACTCATGAGATTAATTAGAAAAAAAAACTGTAAACCACCGATTCATCAAGGTTGTCCTTGACTCCTCCACTAGTAGAGAGCTACTCATCCCAATTTTCCTCCGATGCTGCTATTTTCATCCTTCTTCCAGCTTGTTGAACAGGGAAATAGTTCCCATCCTCTCCTCGCTACTCGTCGTAGGCTGAATGGCCCAAAGGCCAAAATAAATCCCCCTGGCCGAAGCCAACTGCCCGTACACTCTCTCCCTTTCTCGTCTGTTTGCTCCAATTCCCTTTTTCTTTTTATTATGGTCTGTTACGCCTTATGGCCCAAATAAAATGGCCGGCCAGCTTAAATACCAAACTAAGGCCTTATCATTTTATCAATTGCAAAACAGATGACTAATGACTTGATAATAGGCGCCCCTTGGCTTTTGGTCCAAAACCAAATCCCTCTTGTATGCAAATAATTCCAAGCTTCCTAATCATCATAATTACCCAACATCTCATGTACTGCTGCGTTGAGATTGTGATGGAATTATGATGTTGATTATGGCATCAACAATAATCCCACTTCTGTGGACAATTCCATGATGTAATTGTTGTTTCTTTCCCTGTTTGATTTTCCAGCATTAATGTCGTGTATTGTATTGTCGTCACGACCGTGTTTTCTGGGCTAAAAATAGGAATCAATATTAACAGCGTTGTTGTTTCCTTTCTCGGTGGAGTTTGGATCAAAGTTATCTTATTTGCAACAGATATATGTCTTATTCAATCGAATGTCTTAACAACCCGGACAAGCTCTGGGTGCGGATCATCACAAGCAAATACCTGAAGGAGACAGATTCGGGACCGCAACTTTGAAGGAAAACAGGAGGTTCTTCACTCTGGAGAGGCATCCGCTCTGTCTGGCACGAGATGAGGGGTGCTTGCCAACAAAATGTTTGAAATGGGAATGACACACTCTTTTGGTCATTCCGCTGGTTGGATTCGGATATTTTCCTCGCTGATCATGGCTTGTTTGATCTTTCAGGAGAGGAGTTGAAGCTTACCGTCGCCAATGCAGTTGGAACCGATGGCAACTGGAATTGGGAGTTTATGAGACGTTCCCTCCCTCACCAAATCATTAGCCACAACGCCGGCATGGGTGATCGGACCCATGGCAAGGATGGCATCATTTGGTGATCGGACCCACGCGGGAAGTTCACACTGAAGTCAGCTTACGAAATCCTTGACAGTACAAGATACCACACTGAGCAGGATATTTGGAAGACCGTTTGGAAGTGGAGAGACCCAAGTCGTATCAAGCACTTCCTCTGGATTTTGGGCCATGATAGGATCCTTACGAATGCAGAACGCCAAAGGAGACACTTGACGACTGTTGCTGATTGCTAGAGATGTAGGGGTTTCATTAAGGACACGCTCCACGTTATCTGGGATTGCCGTGCGGTGAGAAAGGCGGTCTATTTTTATCCCCTCTGAGCTCGCCCCTCACTTTTTTTTTATAATATGATAATATGTAGGATTGGCTCCAGAAGGGCCTCCAGCATACTAATTTTGGACTCACGTTTGGCATCATTATCTAGATTTTCTCTAGAAGGCGCGTAATGAGGCCATTTTTGATAATAAACTTACGACATGCGATCAGCTCCTCCTACGAGTCCTTCACTGGACCGTCGTGGTTCAAGATACAATGAGAGCGGACTCGCAGGTGATCTTAGGGGTGGCCTCAAGGCGTATCGAAGCTCACAACGGTTGGAAGGCAGGGTCGAGTGACAACATTACGATTAACATGTATGGTTCTTCGACCCCATTCCCAAGCAGCGGCGAGAGGCATTCTCCGCAACCACTTGGGTCGCCTGATTAGGACCTTTGCAACTAATCTCGATCGATGCTCCATTATGAGAGCCGAGCTCCGCGCTGCTGAGTTTGGCCTTATGATTGCTTGAGATATGGGGTATAAGAAGGTCCACCTACAACTTGATTCCCTGGCGACCGTCACGAATTTCTTAGAGGATCAAGAGGAGGACTCCAGACATGGTCGGACGCTCGATAACTAGCTACGAGTAGAAACTCGGAAGTTACCATTTCTCACATTTTCCGAGAAGGTAACAACTTCGCTGATTTGCTTGCCCACCACAGGCACTCGCTTGATTCTGGTCTTCATGTTGATTGTATTTACCCGCACGAGGTTGATAAAGCTATTTGGAGCAACCATGTAGGGACATGTTTTCCAATATTTATTCTGATGAATGAGTAAGGGTGCCTTTGCACCCGTTTTTCTACAAAAAAAAGATAAATTATATGCCTCTAAAAAAGCTAATCACAAAACCTATAGAGGAAATTGTAGATATCTGTCTCTAAAAATTTTAATTTTAGAACCTATAAAGAGGTAGTTCTAAATTACCTGCCTCTAAAAGAGTTTTCCGTATAACTTATAAAGGCAGTTATAAATTTTATGTCTCTAAAAGATTTAATTTTATAACTTGTAGAGACAGTTATAAATTATCTACCTCTAAAACTATAAAATTTATTTATTAATATTAAAATAAAATATTATTTTATAAATAGAGGTAAATACTAATACTTATAGAGGAAAATTAAGATTTTATTCTCTAAAATTACATTCAATGAAACTGCCTCTATAACTAGTTTTTTTAAGTGAATTTCGCTTGTCAAGGAAAGAAAATATAATAAATTAACTGAGAAAGGTGGTTATTTAAAATGAGAAAAAGAACGACGAGGATATCATGTTGACGAAAGAACAAGAAAATTTGAGGAGGAGTCCATTCCACTGACCCTAGAGAGTTGAGGCGGATCCTATAGGGGCCCAAGACCTCCGTTTTGTCCAGTAGACCAAATCAATAAGAACCCTTAGATCTTAATGAAGGGTTGGATTTCATCCACTTATTTAATTCAGAAATATTAACCGAAGAGAAAAAACCTAATCCTAAGATTCTCCATCGCACGTAAATCAAGACAATCCCTTTTTGGGTCAAATACTTAAAACGTCCCGAAACTATGGGGCATGTTACAAACTTATCCTAAAACTGTAATTCATTATAGAGTGGTCCTATTACTATGAAATGGGTTACATAGTAGTCCTAATGACGTTATCGGTGTACTTTTCCAGACATGTCAACATTGAATTATCAACAATGATGTGGCGAAATGGCTGAAAAAAGTACGTTGATGACGTCATTAGGACTAATATGTAACATATTTCATAGTAATAGGACCACTTTGTAACAAATTAAAATTTTAGGACGAGTTTGTAACCCACCCTATAGTTCCGGGCATTTTGAGTATTTGACCCATCAATTTTTAGTTTACCTCACACCCTAGATTTCCTCCCACCGCCATTCCACTCGAACTGGTGAAGGCTCCCTTTGACGATCCCAATTCCCTCCTCACACCGTCGTTTTCCCTACAAAAAATCGAGGTAAGCTTCTATTTAATAGCTAGCGAAATTTCGAGCCGAGATTGATGAATGCGTGTTAAGGTCTATGGTTAAATGATTTGATGAAGATACAATTTTGTTGCATTGTACTAGTACAAGCAATTGTTATGGATTTGGTTTGTTGTAGATGTTTTATTGAAATTCTATTGATGTTTAGTTTTAGATGCCGTAGATGTAGTAGATGCCGTAGATGTTTAGTAAAATTCCATCTTATTAATGAAAATTCAAATCTTGTTCAAATGGATTTATGGTGTCCTTGATGTTTAGTTTTAGATGTCGAAGATGCAGTTTAGTAAAATTCAATCTTATTGACGAAAATTCAAACTTGTTCAAATGGATATACGATGCCCTTGATGTTTAGTAGATGGCGTAGATGCAGTAGATACCATAGATGTTTAGTAAAGTTCAATCTTATTGAGGAAAATTCAATCTTGTCCAAATGGATTTATGGTGTCCTTGATGTTTAGTTTTAAATGTCGTAGATGTTTAGTAAAATTCAATCTTATTGATAAAAATTCAATCTTGTGCAAATGGATTTATGGTGTCTTTGATGCTTAGTTTTAGATACCGTAGATGCAGTAGATACAATAGATGTTTAGTAAAATTCCATCTTATCGATGAAAATTCAATCTTGTTCAAATGGATTTATGGTGTACTTGATGCTTAGTTTTAGATGCAGTCTTGGGTCTAACTTGTCAACTCCCCCAAGTTCACAGGTTTTGCAGACTTTGCAGAAGGTTAAAAAGACTAAGAAATCTGGGAATTCAACTAGCACAAAGGCCAAACTTGCAAAAGGTTTGTTAGATTGCATGGAAATGAAGAATGACAGTGGTGCAGGTCATCCCTTATCCGATGTACATACTAATGGAGTGAGAAGCAAGAAACAACTTTGGAACAGTACAACAGTCTTGGGCCTAACTTGTCAACTCCTCCAAGTTCACAGATTCTGAAACAAGTTGCTTCAGCAGTTACACTGACTCCCATGAACAGACATGAGAAAGCAACAACCTTTCCAGTTATGATTGGAGATCATTCAGAACCCAATACAGTACATCCACAGGGCACGAAACCAGTTTCTCCGAATTTGAGTGTATTAAATGGGAAGGCCATCAGGTCTAACCCATTTGTGAAAGTGTCATTTGCTAGCTGCCATCCTGTCACAACTGAAGGTAATAAGCTGAAGGAGAGTCCAGCTCCAGAACAGGTCAATCCTGCAGCTGGGGTTCCTGATTTTAATGCAGGAGTTGCTGCTAAGGATGGAACTTCGACGAATTCTTGGACGAAGAGGGGACGAGGAAGAGGCAGAGGGAGAGGAGAAGGAAGTAATCCAGATGAACCGAAAAGGAAACGCGTCTCTAGTGTGCCATATGATGCTTATTGCAACAAGAAATGGATGAATGGACAAGCTCAAGGTCCAACATTCGCACCACGAGAACCAGTTCCTCCACGAGAAGCGCCAATAGATGCTTCTCCCGGGGTTGGTAGCTCGAAAGAGGCGGAATCTCAGCCATCGCAACACCATCGGTTTAAGCCAGTTCCAGCTGCCCTAACAACTCTGTTAAAGGATGGGTTACCCTCTACGAGTGCGGAGAAACCTCCGATGAACGTAATAAGGCAGAATCTGGAGATGATGTCATCAATGCTGAAGAATGATGGAGATAGTATTTCTCCAGAGATGAGGAGTAAGTTGGAAAGTGAAATAAATGGACTCCTGAAAAAGGTGAGCTCTGTTCCAAAGCCTTCTTCATAAGCACCTCCCAAATGTCTATCAACCGAATGCTGTAGTTTATGTAAACTCTGATCTGGATTCATTGTTCCTCCTTTACTGGGTAGGAAATGTTGTAGAGTGATGAACTTGTCTGATAAGCCATTTATGAGAGTTTATGTTATAATTGCATCTTGTACCCTTTTGAATGATCTTTTCCATCTTTAGCATTGACTAAAGAAGCATACTTTCTCAGGAAATTAAAACATTGAGTTTGGTTTGATGAGTTATGTTTTGCTGTAGTGGATCTAGCCAAAATTTTCTTCATATTTTAAAAATGTTTTGGTAGCAAGTGTTACAATTGTGAATTAATGTGGAAGACCTTGTAACCTAATAGTAAGCTAACAAATAATTGATTGTGTGGTGTAATTGTTATCGTGTTAGTCTAACACACTAAAAATCATTGGTTTATACTCAAGCATTGTTTTTAAATTTTAGAAATGTTTTGATAGTAAAGAACTCGATTCAAACATCGATGAACCCATATTTATCATTTTTATATTGTTTTAACAACAAGTGTTACAATCTTCTAGACTATAGTTGATTATCAAGTGAGTCTAACACAATAACAACACATCCAAATCATTTTACATATTTAAAAACTTGTTTGGTAACAACTCACAAGTGCTACAATCAATAGTTATTGTATCTTGTAACACATTCATACCGTTTCCCCCAGATTCCTCGTACTTGTAACATAGTTGTCAATGTTGTGACAAAAAAATACTTAAATGATTACCCTTGAAAGAATTTTAATTAGGCTTGACATTGAGTACCTAGTTATAGGTCCAGATATCACGTTTTCATCCTCACCATTTTATTAAACGAGTATTACATGTAACTGTCCTGCGAGATTAAATGTGTACAAAATCCAAACCAACCCCACACAAGAACGTGTCGGATAAACCCGCTACCCATCGAGTGGACTCCAAATCTCTCTACATCTGGATTGCATAGAAATTTTGAGATGAAGTGATGATTTTCAGAGCATTGGGGTTTCGAGAGGGAACATCAAACTACTGGATTGATGAGTTGAAGTGAAGAGATGATTGTATGAATGAGAAATCGGGTTTGGTCCATTAATAGATGATATATTGTGGTTTATACGACGCTGTTTCATACCGTGTACTCGTAAGGTTCAGTATGGGGCAGATAGCTTCAAACCGGTTACCCACTTGAGCCAGAATTGAGTTTACCCATACCCGTCAACTTTACCCGGTCAACGGATAATCCTGACCCAAATCTGTTGGATTTTGGGTGGGTATCCGATTTTTTATTTCAATTGCCAAGTGTAATTTTTATTTTGTTTCGTAGACACGTGTGAATCATGATATCAATGAAGATACCCTGGAAAAATCACAATCTAAATCAATTAATGCATACCAAAATATAAAATATTATTTAATGACTTTCCATATCACACACATTTTTTTGTTGTCTTTTGTAACCGACCACTCGTTGAATAACTATAATACCACTTTCTCACTATAGTTTTGCATCATTTAATTTTAGTCACTAAAACTATGTACTAGTTACAATGAGGTCACCTTTTGTTCAATTAATAAATTATTGACACGAGCATAATATTTAGAATGAATTAGAGTATTAACGCATATGCTTAGCATTTATAGCTCGCTCTTAAGACAAATATCATCTCAACCCGTTAGATTATCAGTGACCACGTGTAGCTTTCAAGCATACCTTCGATAAATGCATACAAATTGGGTAACTCATTGTCAATTGACTAGATATCTTGTGAATCAAACATCACTAACTATAAGCATCAAGATACATTGAACATATAACATGTGTATTTCACTCACATTTGGTTTTAAAAGCGTCGTCATAATTATACTTAACTCATCTTCTCATCAACATTATTAACACAAGCTTATACTGTAATTAACCATGTATTGTTCTTACACGTGTAAGTTTGAAAAGTTCATTCGTATCAAACCCTAATCAATGTAAACTCACTAAATAAACCTATAACTTTGTCAAACTAGAAGATTATAAACGAGAAGAACTGATAACTCCTAGACGTTAGGAAATTAATTATGTAATTACTTAACAACATCATAACACAAAATGACTAACAAAAATAGTAACTTAAATAATTTGAAAATGCATACACAAATGCCGTTTTAGGTTTACATAACTCTCCGCTATCTAACAATCATCAGCCGCGAAGTGCCGCTACAGACAGATGGGCCTCTTCGATGAATACTTGAGCCCGTTCCGAAGGTATCTGGGCTTACTCCTCCTGTTTACGGACAACTACAATATATATGGTTAACCTGCTATATAAGAAAAACATATATGATATAGGTTTTCTTTGCTAATTGGGCTTCAGTATCAGTATCCAAAATAAGAAAAAACACGTAAGGAACAAAATGAAAAGATTGGGGAGTAATAAATGTAATATAAAAAGTGTCCCTTATCCAAACATGAAAAATTACATATAGACCTATCCAATTTCTCTCCTCCCATTTTAGTCCCTCTAGCTTCCTAGACTCTAGCCTATAAATAGGCTGCAATATCTAGTTCTTCATTTCACATTACTTTTTATTCTCTCATTATCTGAAGTGTGATTAGGAGAGAGCCATAGCCCATTGAAAGGAGATTAGGTACTATAAAGTGTTTTTTAATACTTATAATCAATTATCATATTAATTTATTTGTTTTTAGTTTAGTCTATATACATTTTTCTCTCCGACTTCAGCTCTAGCTATTCATGATTCATGCTTGTTGGACATGAGTTGGTGGTATTCAAAATGATGATGATCCACATGTTTATGTTATTGCAGCTGGTGACCAAAACGACACCGTCCAACAAGTAGGTGCTGACGTGGAACCGACCGAACCAAGACGACGACGAGATGCATGAAGTAGAGGATGAGTGGCTTGGTAGCTTGAAAGAGAAGGAATCTCAGCCATCGCAACACCATGGATTTAATCCAGTTCCAGCTGCGCTAACAACTCTGTTAAAGGAAGGGTTGCCCTCTACGAGTGTGGAGAAACCTCCGATGAACATAATAAGGCAGAATCTCGAGATGATGTCATCAATGCTGAAGAATGATGGAGATAGTATTTCTCCAGAGATGAGGAGTAAGTTGGAAAGTGAAATAAATGGTCTCCTGAAAAAGGTGAGCTCTGTTCCAAAGCCTTCTTCATAAGCTGGGGAAACACCTCTCAATCTGTATAATGAATGCTTAGGCTGTTTGTTTCCAAATGTCTTTGAACTGAATGCTGGAGTTTATGTACACTCTGCTCTGAATGTTGTAGAATGATGAATTTGTTTGATAAGCTGTTTATGAGAGTTTTATGTTATAATTGCATCTTGTCTCCTTTTGAATGATCTTTTCCATCTTTAGCATACTTTCTCAGAAAATTACAATACTGAGTTTGGTTTGATGAGTTATATTCAACCGTGTGGATCTAGCCAAAATTTCTTACTTAAGTTGAATACTTGGCGGCAAACGGTTATCGAGAAGAGTAAGTGAATGATATGTCCTCGTATTAGGGGTGGATTAACCTATACATCAACCTCCTGGACAAAGAGAGGAAGTTGCCCAAAAGACCCCAAAGTAAACAAATTACAGGACACGAGAAATAGATCATGCACAAAATTGTTGTATCCACTCAAAGTTGCCCAAAATTGTTGCTACACTCACCATCGCTGTCACAAATAGTGGTGTGGAAAATAGTATTTGCTACTGCAAATTACTACATGAAATAGTGATTACCGTAGCAAATACTAACTATTTGCTATTGCATTTTCATGCAATTGTAATTTTGTAGTATTTGAAGGTAAATTTTTTTGTAGTGTGCCAATTGTGATAGCAATCTTTCACACCACTTGTACAATATTGACAACTTTGTGTTGTATGAATATTGACAATTTCGTTGTTTCTCTTATTGATGGGCTTGGAGTTATCTTATTTGTAGTAGATATGCATCATTACGTATTCTTCTTGATCATCGTATTGTCATCACTCGTCACGAATGTGTTTTCTTGAGCTAAATATATGAATCAATATTGACGGTGTTGTTTATTCTTGTGTGATGTCGTGTATCATATTGTCGTCACTACCGTGTTTTCTGGGCTAAAAATAGGAATCAATATTAACAGCGTTATTGTTTCCTTTCTCGGTGGAGTTTGGATCAAAGTTATCTTATTTGCAACAGATATATGTCTTATTCAATCGAATGTCTTAGTTGAACTGGGTTTTTTTCTTCATAAAATTCATTTTGATGTTTTATCCGCATCTTGTGGTTGTTAATAATATAACTAACACACATTCATAAATAATAATAAAAATCAATCGAGAATAAAACATTCATTCCCTACAAGCATGTCATTCAGTAGTTTCACACTTGTTGTTTCAGCTAACTATATATGAACACGATATCTCTTCATGATCTGATAATATAAACCAAGAGACCAAGTGCGTTTGACTTATAAATTAGTATACGACAACTTATAATTTTAGTACGCTAAGAGACAAGCCGATGTGCACGCACGGTCGGTTTTTCTTCCTGCAAACGTAACATCAGCATGAACATAGATGTACAGTAAGCTTTTATACATAATACATCAAATCCAGTATTACATGTTAAGCATAAGAGATTTCCAGTTTAAATTTTACGGGAACGGGAACCCGAATCCTATATTTTTATTTTCAACGGGTCCCGTTCCCAAAAAATTTCGGAAAAAACAAAACAAGTTCGGGAATTCTCGATTTCCGTTGTCAAACTTTCACACTATTTAATATAACAATAATTATTTTTGTCTAACTTGGGAACCCAATTACCGAATTTTAATTTCCATTCTCGAATTCCCGCATTTAATTTAGGAACGGGAATGTGACTTGAAATTCAGGAATAGCCCGTTCCCTCCCAATTTCCACCCCTAATTATACCTTCATTTTTTCAATGTAAGATAATCCAAAAAATCTTCCTTTCACATTAGTTTTCCAGTATGGATCGTTTTACGCTTGGAAATGGATTATTGGGGAAATTGATAAATCCAATAAAATTTGATTGCTGGAGAAGTTGGCAATTTCACCATTTTTTTGTTGTTGTTGTAAAAACGACCTGGAATTGGAAAGGAGCTAACAATTCTCATCCATTTGAAAGGGATTTCAAAAAATTTCTATTTTTTTATATGAGATAACCCCAACAATCTTCCTTAACATTAGTCTTTCAGCAATGGTTATTTTCTGCATGAAAATGGATTATTGGAGGAATTGATAATTTCAATGAAATATGATTGTTGGAGAAATTGACAATTTCACCGAAATTAAATCATGTGTTATCCCATTTAAAAATGATCCAAAATTGTAAAGGAGTTACGAATTCCCATCCATTTGAAAGAGATTTCATATTCATGTTGGAGACGGATTTGGGAGAAGGAGGAATTCAATTCCAGAGATACTGAACGGGCAATTAGAGACGGAAAACAAGAAATTCATAAATGCGACAAAATTACTCAATTACTCCTCCCAAATTCAGGCCGGAAAATGACATCATTGTTGGATTCTACCAAAGGAAAATTACTCAATTACTCCTCCCAATTAAGCCTATGGCGCGTTTTTCGTGCAAATGAAATCTGCTGGATTGTACCAAAGTGGGTGGAATCCCTTGTTTTCCGATCATTTATAAACCCGTACGTGAATTGGACGGATTTGAAAGTTGACCCACTTTGAAACCACCAAAATCTCTGTTTTGAAATTCCTCTTAATAGGTAAGGATTTGGAAATTGTGGCCCAGTATTTCAACCGAATCTATGATTATTTTAATTTTGGACAATTCACAGTTAATCTAATAAAATCTAGGGTGTAGTGCAATCATTTTCTGTAATTAAGAATTTCAATTACATTTTGTTATTTGTACGAAAAACAAGGAGTTCAGTTTCAGGAAAATACTCAATTACTCTTGAATTAAATTACGGTGGAATTGTCCAATCTTGCTAGTATTTGAATTTTACGCGGAAAACGAGACCTTAGTTTTTTTTACTATATGTCATCAATCTCTCAGTGGACATTATTCATTAACCAATTTTAACCAAATTCCCATCACTCTGATACAATTATTAAGTGTTCACGAGAATGTTCAATAGCACCCAACATGCAATAAGTATATTGATTCTCGATAGTTGCCAATCCACAATATCGTCTCCATCTATTGTGATTAAGATATAATGGGACAAATTTATTATTGATTAGCTGAGAAAGATGGTTATTAATTAATTTAAAATGAGAAGAAGGGAGGGATCGGATACCATGTTGACGAAAAGAACATGAAAATTTGAGGAGGGGATCCTGTCCACCGACCCCCAGAGACTTAAGGTATAGAGATAAATGAAAGATTTGGTAGCGATAAAGACAACAAAAGCGGATGTCGGTTTGGACTCAACTGTAGATTTCCCGCATGCATGCATGCGCTGATGCGCGTATCCTATGAACACTGCAACATGCATGACACTAACAGATTGATTTTCCATATTCTATTTGCCTTAATAACTTAACTAATCCGATATTGGGAAAATCCCACCACCGATAACTGTTAATCAGTGGTTAGTTGAACGTTCTATGTCACAATTGTTTAGTAGATTCCGGGTCAGGAGAAAGGATTTCCTAACTTCAAGTAAGATAATTTGGAGTTTTGTTACGTAAGATACTTATCTGTTACGTAAGCCTTACGTAATGAAGAATATTTCTTATGTAACATCTCAAATTAAGCCTGTTACGTAAGATGATCATATGTTACGTAAGCCTTACGTAATGAAGACTATTATTAAGTAACATGTCAAATTAAACTTGTTACGTAAGATACCATATATTACGCAAGTCTTACGTAATGAAGAGTATTCTTACGTAACATGTCAAATTAAGTCTGTTACGTAAGATAATCATCTATTACGTAACAGAATTTACTAACTCCAAGTCATTATAATTATAATGACTTGAAGGCACCGTAGGAGGTCCTAGGAGAAAACTGAGGTTTTTTTGACATTTTTCATATATTATTTAATCAAATCGATGTAATAAATTTTTTTTTAGGATTTTAGTATTTTTATAATAGATATGCTTATAAGAAAAATGCTAAGGTGAAGTAGAAGAATCGGGGGAATTGGAATTTTGTAGCACAATTGTAAAAAATATGTACCGTCAGTAGCCAAATGCGTAAAAATGTCCAGAAATAGCACAATCTGACTGGCATCCAGCGCTGCGCCAGCCAGATGGCGCTGCGCCACCCAGCCAGCGCAGCGCCACCCAGATGGCGCAGCGCTGTCTGTCAGTCAGAAAATATTACCGTCATAGCACCGTTAGGGTTTCCTCAATCCCAGCCAGAGCTG
Organism: Linum lewisii; assembly: GCA_034768395.1. Lineage (NCBI taxonomy): Eukaryota > Viridiplantae > Streptophyta > Magnoliopsida > Malpighiales > Linaceae > Linum > Linum lewisii. Next base: position 4,137,306 of record CM068300.1, on the reverse strand, counting down.
CGCTAGCTAGGTGGCGCAGCGCTGGCTGGGACTGAAAAACCCCTACGTCGTCAATTTTTTAGTATAAATACCCCCCTCTATGATGCAGTTTTGCACCACACACCCCCTTGAAGCCCTAAACTTAGAATTTGTAGTAGGCAGCCGTAACCAAGCTTAGAATATGTCGTTCTTCAACTATGGCTCTAGGTCTCGCAAGAGCAAGCGTAAGTGAACTTCGTTTGGGTGCTTTGTACTTATCTTATTTATGCATTTAACGAATTCGTCTTGTATACTAAGTACTGTTTTTCTGTAGTGACAGATACTGAGAGGGTAATGCACAAGTTGAAGAAGCCGGTGGAGGAGGACTTGTTCGTTTATGAGGCAAGTGTGGTGAACTGCTGGTGTGACTTAAGGGCGACTAGATCCGTTCGACCAAGTGATCTGGAATGCTATTTTGGCTGCCCTCGTGAGAGAGAGGTAAAAAAAAGGGTCTGAATTTAATTATTTGCATTTTCGTAGTTCTCAAACCCCTCTACGTTTGCCTTATGATCTGTAGGAGAAGGGGTGTGGTTATTATGAAAAACTGGAGGTGCGGGAGGCCGTGGATGCTGCGATTAAGGAGAAGGACCAAATCATTCGGGCGAAGGACGAACAACTTGTTCGAGCGAATAGGGAGAAGGATGAAATCGTCGAGGAGAAGGACAACATTATTCGAGATCTGAGGGAAGAAATTTCATGGTTGCACGTTTCAATCAATAGGTTGCTCAGGGAAGTGCCTCCCCCACCACCACCCGGACCTTGTCCTTACAATTGACATCCATGTTGGGCCTAGTGTGTTTGTTATTTCTATTGTTGTTGTTGCTGTTGTTGTTGTTGCTGTTGTTGTTGTTGCTGTTGTTGTTGTTGTTGTTGTTGTCGTTGTTCGAGTCATTATAAAAGTTAATAAAATGATTGGGTTGTAGTTGCAGCCTTTCTTCATTGTGTTGTGACATTTCATTTGTTGTTATGACATAGTTGCAGTCTTTCTCAGTTGAAGGATTGACTAATAAAAGTAACTTCATAGTACAACTACAAAACATTAGGTTACATTGAAACTGAAACATGAAATTGACAACCACACATTTGAAATACAGATTATCAAACACAAACTACCAAACCCATAATACTAAAACATGTCATAGTGCAATTAACCGTTCCTTGTAGGGTTTGGATTTCTGCTGCTTCGCCTCGCACGTTGGCAAGTCCTCCTATTGTGCCCTTCTTGATGGCAGTAACTGCAGTGAGGCTCAATATCTTCAACCCAATCCATCTCGTTGCGTATGCGAGAATGTCGTGGTCGCCCCATCTCCCTGACCCTTCCTGGGTCAGGCATCAACTTAGGCCCTCCATGAGGCACCCAGTCGTCTTTAGAGCCGATAGGGAGGAAACTCCGTCCATATATCTGTCGTACTGTTTCCAGCCTGTAATGGGCGTTGGCGTAGTATAACGGATCTTGATTGGCGGCGTTACATGCGGCCACAGCATGTGAACAAGGCATCTTCCACTGTTGGAACTTGCCGCATGAGCAATGACCGTCACCCTCCTCGTAGTCCAAGCGAACTTCTTGCCTATTGTTTCCCTTCCCGTTGCTGCGATTTATCGCCGTCTGTATTTCGAATATCCCAGCATCGTAATCGAATTGCCTCACTGTGTGGGAAGTGGCCTTATTCACTCTTTTCTGTAGGCGCTTAAGACACTTCTTCGTCCAGATTTCACCGGCCGCCTGTTCTTCTCGAACCCTCTTTCGTCGATCTTCAAAATACGTTTGCAGCCTGTAGAAAGTGGATTCCACCAAAGCTGCAACAGGGAGAGCCCGGATTGACTTGAATGCCCCATTCACGCTCTCCGCCATGTTTGATGTCAATTGGTTCCATCGTGCCCCGTCGTGTTGAGCGTCTACGGCTCTTGACCAATATAATTGATCTTCAAGCGCCCATTTTTTATTTACGGGGTCGTCCCTTGCGAATCTTGTTGCCCCCTTTGTGAACTTTCTCAAGGACCGGCGTTTAGCTGCAGGTAAAAAAGAATGGATTACAAATGATATACGCTGAAATTGTTAAGTACTTGGTGGAGTGTCATGATACTGACCTAAATTCTTCGCGTGATACCATTCGGACCAGCTAAAAAAATGCAGAATGAACCACGTCATTCATACAACTTGATCAGATGGAATAAACTATGAAAATGGAAGAAGAAGTCGTAGCCCGAACCTAGTCATACGTGGAATGGGGGAGTGCGTCGGTGCAATCTGTCGACTCTTGTGGACTCGACGCGCAATGGACGTAAATCTCTCCAGGGCCCACGCCTGAACCAGTGCCGTCCAACCTCCAATGTCACCTACGTGGTCGCGGGACGGGTTGCTCTCTATGCGAAAAGCACACCGGCCAAGCTCCCTATATAGCCATGAAAGTGCGGCAGCCCCCCAAGCGTAGTCGCCTACCTGGCTCATGTCCTCGAGCAGTGGAAGGAAGAAGAGTGAGGCGTGTGATCCTGACCGATCAGCAAAGATGCAGCTGCCGAAGAAGTCCAGAATGTATGCTCGACAGTGCTGCTCGATAGTCTCCTGATCGGCGTCATCCCTGATGGTGCCAAAGTGGTTACGCAACCACGTCATCTTCACTCTGCCAGCAGAAAGGTCAGCGGTAGATGGTTTCTTCCCAAGAAGGCGCTCAACGTAAAGCTGCAGATCAGAATCCACAGTCGGAATGCGCCTCTGCGACTCCACAAGCACACCATCGATGCTCAGACCAGTGAGAAAGTGCACGTCCTCGAGTGTTATGGTTGCCTCACCGTGGTACAAGTGAAAAGTGCTCGTCTCGGGACGCCATCTCTCGACCAATGCGGTGATCAGCTCAGAATCGGGGGTAAAATCCAGGCAGGCACGCAACTGATCTAGACCTATGGGGGCAAGGTATGTCTCGAACCTAGGATCGTACTTCACGATCTTCTTAGAGAAGTGACACTTAAGCGTCATATGTGGGTCCTAATAGTTGGGGGAAGAAGATGTAACAAAATTAATAACTAGTACTCAATTTCTGAGTGCACCCTAAACATTTAAATGTAATTAACATTCAAATATAATTAACATTCAAATATAACTAACATTTACATATAACATTTCAAATTTGATCCTAATATTACAATATAAGTAATTAAATTATGAATATTATTAAAATAAATGCAACATTCAAACATAAATACCTTGTAAAAATAAATAACATTTCAGATGTACCAACCTGAGCTTCAAAAATTCCCGCCGCTCGATGTCGGTCAGCATCACCCCATAAAATCGACGGGTCCTCGGGACTACCACTTCGTACCCCAACCGGCACCTCTCCAAACATGTAATCCATCTACAATTTCATATCCACAAACAATGTTAAATACATATAAAATCGTAAAACACAATTTAATTACCATATAATTTATAGCATGATACCTTTTGAGGGAGGGTTCAGGCCTTCTTCAAACGAAATTTCCTCGCCGGACAATTGCTATGAACCTACAAATAAAATACGTCATTAGCGTACAATAATAATAACAAAAAATTTATGAGAAACACAAACAAACTATCAAAAATACCTTAGAGAGTATGTGAGGAGGTGTGAAAGTATGAGAGGAGGTGTGAAAGTATGAGAGGAGGTGTTAAAGTATGAGAGGAGGTGTGAAGATGGTATGTGGGGGTAGGGGGTAATTATACCAAAAAAAAAAACGGTAATATTGATCCCAGGTAGCGCTGCGCCACCCTGCCAGCGCAGCGCTGCCTGGGATCAACACTACCGTTACTTAACGGCTCTTTTGTAACGGCTCTGTTGCCAGCTGGCATAGCGCTGCAACGGCACAATTTTGATAAGGCAGCCAGCGCTGCGCTGGCTGGGTGGCGCAGCGCCATCTGGCTGGCGCAGCGCTGGCTGCCAGTCAGATTGTGCTATTTCTGGACATTTTTACGCATTTGGCTACTGACGGTACATATTTTTTACAATTGTGCTACAAAATTCCAATTCCCAACGGTTACATTGACCCATGTAATTTTTTTTTAAAAAAAAGGAAAACTAGGAAAGTAATTAAGCAAGGCCTTCCTCCCGATTCCGCCGCCTAATCCCTAAACCCTCTTGCTCCGGCGAATCCGCAACCACCACAAGCATCAGCGCTTCCTCAGTCTACTCCGACCTAGAGCCATGGCTGAAGAACGGAACCTACAGCTTCCTCACCAACGAGGAGCTCCTCAAGCTCAAAACCCTCCAGGATTGAAACCACAATTCGATCAAAATCCAGAAGAAGAAGGGAATTTCCCTACCCAAAAACCTCATCAGATTGACGGCAGTTTTCCCAATTCTTCGTCTTTTTCTCTTCTTCCTTGTCTCTTGGTGTTGTTCTTTGTGTTATCCCTTCCGTAGGTTGGCCTTTGGGGTCAAACGGTTGCGGCACGATGACAGTCACGGGTTTCCCGTTGTCTGAGTTACAGGCTCGTTGGAGTCCTGAGTACGTCTTTATGGCGATTTCGTTTCATCTTTGTCGCAGGTTTCGGCTGTTGGATTTCTCGATGGACTTCTCGATGGATTCGTTGTCTGGTTGTTTTCTAGGGATTCCTTATCACTGTTATTGGACTTCGGCTCGTCAACTGGCAGAAGGATGTCGGATCTCTGCTCGATCTCCCATCAAACGATCTGATTTTTCCATTTTGCGTTAGATGGTTGATTAGTTATTACTTTTCAGGTTGCACTTCGGGGAGGTTTGGAGTTGTTGTCCCCAGCGGGGCTTCCCTTGGGGCTCTCAGACTTGGAGAATGCTTCTCTTCTGGTTGGTTGATCTCTTAACTCAAACTCGGTTGGATGGTTGCCTCCCGAAAGTTTTCGGTTTGGTCAATTTTTTCGGTGATTTTTGTTTCTTGTTGAGGGAGGTTATCCCTTACAGTTTTTGTTATGGGTTGTTAAGATTAAAGGAAAGTGGGAAAGTGGAACGTGGAAAAGTGTGAGTTTTATTTTCCTTTATTATTATTATTATTTTTTTTTCATGCTTCTATATTTCTGCCGAGTTTTTAATTTTATTATTATTATTGTTTTTCTTCTTCATTTTTTGTGTGGTTTAAATAATGTTTTATTTGTGGAGGTTTTTTTAGTTTAGATTCCATATACATATATTTTACAAATTACTTGTTAATTTGTTGCTTCCATTATTAATTTGTTGCTCCCAATTATATGTGAGTTTTCCAAAATTTTTGGGTCAAACTCGTTGTTTTGATCTCTTCATGTGTTAGGATTTAGCAAAGTTGTCGTTACAATTTGTCTTTTCGTTTCATCCGTAACACGTTGTTTAGTCATTTGGAATTCCGTTAATAGTTTGTTCACCTTTTATTCCCTGTTCGTTGTCACAATTCTTGCCACCCACCCCCCCACCCTCCCCCCACCATTCTCTCCCTCTCACCCCCCTTTTCTCCCTTAGTCTTGGCGATCTTGGTACTCTCTTCCGTGGGAGTGCTCGACCAAAAAAAAAAAAAATTAAGCAAGGCCTTCGATGTCAGGTGGGTACCGGTTTTCAAATTCTTACTTTTCAGGATAACTGGATTCCTACGGTTCCATCTCAACCACCTGAGCGAATTCCTACTAACGAACCTTGGAGCCCGTTCACTTCCGTGGCAATGTTTATTAATCATGGTTACTGGGATATCCAACTCCTTAATCGTGCCTTTTCTGCAAGGACGTGGCAATCATTTCTACCATTCCGCTACCAATTGAAAGCATACCAGATCAGTTCATATGGCAATCGTCGGATTCAGGAGCATATACGGTTCACTCGGGATATGAAATTGCACATCATAGTCTTGTGGAAACCCTGAGGTTGGGCCCACGTCACCTATGGACTCAACCGCTTGGAATAGCCTTTGGTCATTCCCAATTCCTCCAAAGCTCCGGGTTTTTTATCAGGAAATGCGTGTTGGGGGTTCTTCCCACGAGAACAGCACTGAACTCGCGCATTCCAGATTTCCCTAGGTCATGCCCCGTATGTGAGAGCTCCGAGGAGTCTGCGAGCCATTTGCTGTTGTGGTGCCCTCTTGCGGCCCGCTTTGGGTCCACAATGAACATCCCTCTTCAACTAGTTTCCAGTTCAAACTTTTGCATTGTCTGGCGTAAGGTACTTCGATTAACCCCGACTCTTGGAAGAAAATTATTTTCTTCTGGTGGAGATTATGGAAACCCGCAACACCGTTATCTTCCTCTCTAAACAATTCCTACTGCTAGAATTGAAAGCTCAAATGGAATGACAAATGGCCAAATTTGATCTGGAATTAGACCAGGAAGATGTAGATAGCCCGAACCCCCAAAAACAGCCTTCTAATCTCCCCGTCAGATGGAGATCTCCTCCTCCGGGCCGAGTTAAGATTAATGTTGATGGTGCTATCCGAAGAGCACAGGGTGGAGGTATTGGCCTGATTTTAAGGGATGATACATGAGCTGTTCTCTTTGCAGGGGGCGGGCATTCCCGCACATCACAGATCCTTTCACTATTGAGGCCTTGGCTTTTCGAGAAGCCTTGCGTTGGTGTTCGACTCGTTCTTGGAGTAACGTAGACATCGAAGGAGATGCTGCGATCTCCTCACATATCACAGATAAAAAATGATTACACCCGAGAGCAGGAGCTATTATCCAAGAATGTAAATTTTTATTAGGTCGTTTTCCCTCCATTCGCTGCTTCGCTGTCAGAAGAGAGGCTAATTCAGTGGCTCACAATCTGGCCAGACATTCATTGTCCATGCTCCCACTACGTACATGTCTACCAAATTTCACACATTTTTCTCTCTCGCATCTTGATTAGACTAAGGCTGACCAAAATATGCTAATTCGAGCCTATGAGCTAAACATAAATTGTTTCATAGTCTTCCCCCCATCCACACCCCTCCTGCTCTGCCCTCCCTCTCCTCCCTTTTTTCTGTTTTAGTCTAGGTGATCTTGGTACTCTCTTTCGTAGGAGTGCTCGAAAAAAAAAATTAAGCAAGGCAAACACTGAAGAAAAAAGATACTAATAAACTATGAGAGTTCTACTGTAGTTAGATTCATTAAACCCCCAAATTAAGGAAGCAGTTAGAGAAGAGTGGGAGAGTCTGATGGTCTCTGTCAATAGTTTTTGTTTTCATTAATTCAATCCCAACCAAATAAGTCCTGGCCGTCGTCCCCTAGATTTTACCTCCTTCGTCGCTCTATCCCGGTCCCCTTCCTTCAACCCACGATTGCTCCTTCTCATCTCTGGCCCTTTTCATTGTTTTCTGTGTTCTCCCTTCCGTAAGTTGGCATTTAGGGTCAAACGGTTGTGACACGATGATAGTCACGGGTTCCTCGTTGTCTGATTTACAGGCTCGTTTGAGTCCTGATGGCGTCTTTATGGCGAAGTTATTTCAAGTTTTTTGCAGGTTTTAATTCTTGGACGTCGAATTTCTTTCGATGTCATCGCCGACTGGAACTGTAGAAGTGGGGGAAAACACCTCCTAGTCTGTATAATGAATGCTTAGGCTGTTTGTTTATTAGGTTAGATCAAAATAATCTCTCTCTCTCTGGTAGTTTTCCAAATGTAATGCAGGACTTTATGTACACTCTGCAGCTCTGAATTCATTGTTCCTGCTTTACTGGTTAGGAAATGTTGTAGAGTGATGAACTTGTTTGATAAGCCGTTTATGAGAGTTTATGTTATAATTGCTTCTTGTCGCCTTTTGAATGATCTTTTCCATTGACTAAAGAAGCAGACTTTCTCAATGGAAATCAAGCAGAAACACAGTAATCTTGATCACTTAGGCACTTGGTATTATTGCAGTTCAACGTTTGCATCCTCAGGGGGGTACAACAATGATTTGCATGGCGAGAAAGCTGGATACTTTGTACTTGTTACTTGTTAGTCTTGAATGAAATAAGGAGCAAAAGTAACGCTTGAAGACCCTAACCTACAAAAAATCCATGAAGCTAATGGAGATTATCTGCACGAGAGGAAGTTGTCCAAAAGGGGGATTTATGTACGATGAGAAATTGATAAAATTTCTTATATAAGAAATGGCTATAGTATCTTTCGTCGTTAAATTGTAACATTCATTTATTTCATGAATAATACAGTTTAACAACGAATGGTACCACACCAATAACATTGTGATTATACCACTTAGAATATGCAAAGATTATAATTTTCAATAATCAAAATAATAACACAATCCTTATTAATGCATGACGAACATGAATAGTAGAATCCCAATGTATACTGTAATTGTACCTTTCGATGTTAAATTATACTATTCATAAAAATACATGAATGGTACAATTTCAAAATGAATGGTATCATCACATAATATACAAAAGTGTGGCGACCTTTGTGAACCCTCTTTCGAATGACGAGGGGCGTCGCCTTGGCTGCATCCCTTCAATGGAAGAGTGCTTCTCCACTATCAAGGCCATGGCGGGTCTTAAGGCGCCAGGTGACGTGATTCTAGGTGCGACATCAATAGACATCAAGTGCTGGATTAAAAGGTGGATCTAAGCCTCCTTAAGTTACTTGGGCCCAAAAAAACTCTCTCCTTGTTGATGAAGGAAAAGTCAATCTGCCTCGTTTTACTAAACCAGACATAACTAAAGCTAAGGAAGCCCAAACAGTGCAAGGCCAAGTGCATTAGAAAGCTAATGAGGTGTTCTTTCCAGGGATACTTTATTCGCTTCTAGATTCATCCGGAAGAGTGAGTTATGACGTTTTGAAGTGACAACAATATTTCTACACGGATTTCAATTCCTCTTTAGTTTCGAACTCTAAGTTTGTTTATTCCTTTTTAGTTTAGCTACGAATTTTTAATTGTATTAGTAGTAGTTTCATATAAGGATATGGAGAAACCCTAGGTTGAACCTAATCTTATATATATGATCCATTGTACCCACTGTTTAAAAACTCCCTTGATTAAAGATTATTATTTCATAACTTTCATTCTTTGTTCCTTCTAGTTTTAGCATGTAGTTTCTTAGCTCTTAGGTCTAGGTTTATCGTCGTTCAAGGTCATCACCCTTGTCTTCGTGGCACCATCAACTCTGGACACTTAGGGTTCCTAGTTATATACAATTAGCGGGTCCAAGTACTCTCCGTCGGATCTAAGGTCGACTCGTTGTTCCTGATCACTCAACTTACGATATTAGGGTCATCTGCTCACGGTTGCAGTGGTTCATATCACTAGGGAAATATGGTTTCACCCAATTTGCTATCATAATTGTTGGGACGTGGTGGGTAGTTAAACTGCTGATTTTGTTATCCGTTGTTTCAGTAACCCGGAGCTCGTTGAAAAGGCGAATGAGACGATCATCATCCTCATGCAAAGATTCCTAAGCCGGAGCTGATCTCCCAGTTCCGCCCAATTAGCCTCTGCAACGTGTCTTATAAGGCGATTACTAAGTGCATTGTTGATCGTCTTAGGAAGCACATGAACAAGCTCATTGGTGCTAACCAAACAAGCTTTGTTACTGGTCGCCAGATCTTTGAGAATATCATCATCCAGCAAGAAGTGATCCATACCATGCGGGCACAAACGGGGAAGGTCGTCTTTATGGTGATCAAGCTGGACCTAGCCAAAGACTATGACCGTCTCGAATGGAGCTTTGTTGAGGAAACCCTCTCCCTTGCCAACTTCCGTAGAAGTCTCATCTTGTTGATCGTGGCCTGCATCTCTACAGCTTCCACACAGATCTCTTGGAATGGCAGTCTCACCCCTAACGTCAAGTCGGGCCGCGACATACGTCAGGAATGTCCTATCTCCCCTTTCCTCTTTACTTTATGCATTGAGAGGCTAGTATTCTTATTAATAACTCTGTCTGTGCCGATTTGTGGAAGCCGATCAGCCTCGTGAAAGATGGATCATCTTTATCTCATGTTTTTTTTGCTGACAACCTGGTACTATTTGAGGTGGCAGGTCAAAGGCAAAGTAGAGTTATTAATCACTTGCTTAGTAATTTCTGTGCGACATCTGGCCATGTGGTGAGTGCGGATAAGTCTCGCGTTTTTTTCTTGAAAAACACGAGCACCACCCTCCGTCACCGGCTGTGCGATCTTTAGGAGTTTCCAAAGACAGACTAAGGATATTGGGAGGTATCTTGGGTTCCTTTACTTCACGGTTGAATCTCCAAGAACACCTAAGACTACATCCTTAAGCGAATGAGGCGAAAACTAGATGGGTGGAAGTGTAACTGTGTAACACTCTCTACTTGGCGGGACGAGTTACACTTGCTTTCTCAGTCCTCAACTCAATTCTCTCTTATGCGATGCAGACGTCCGTCCTTCTGGTTTCTGTTACCAACTGCATTGATTCTATCATCCGTAAATTTGTTTGGGGAGGCTCCCTTGTTAAATCAAAAGTTCATTTACTTGCTTGGGATCGTATTTGCAGGCCTAAAGAACAAGGTGGACTGGGACTCATGAAGGCTAGGCAACTCAATCAAGTGTATCTTATGAAACTGGGATGGGCGATTCTTAACAACCCGGACAAGCTCTGGGTGCGGATCATCACAAGCAAATACCTGAAGGAGACAAATTCGGGACTACAACTTTGAAGATAAACTAGAGGTTCTTCACTCTGGAGAGGCATCCGCTCTGTCTAGCACGAGATGAGGGCGCTTTCCAGCAGAATGTTTGAAATAGGAAGGACACACTCTTTAGGTCATTCCGCTGGTTGGGTTATGATATTTGCCTCGCTGATCATGGCTTGTTTGATCTTTCAGGGTAGGACTTGCAGCTTACCGTCGCCAATGCAGTTGGAACCGCTGGCAACTGGAATTGGGAGTTTCTGAGACGTTCCCTCCCTCACCACATCATTAGCCACATCGCCAACATGGAGGCGCCATGCACGAGCCATGGCGAGGATGGCATCATTTGGGGATCTGACCCACGCGGGAAGTTCACTCTGAAGTCAGCTTACGAAATCCTTGATAGTACAAGATACCACACTGAGCATGATATTTGGAAGACCGTTTGGAAGTGGAGAGGCTCGAGTCGTATCAAGCACTTCCTCTGAATTTTGGGCCATGATAGGATCCTTACGAATGCAGAAGGCCAAAGGAGACACTTGATGACTGTTGCTGATTGCCAGAGATGTAGGGATTTCATTGAGGACACGCTCCACGTTGTCTGGGATTGCCGTGCGGTGAGAGAGGCTTGGTCTGTTTTTATCCCTATAAGCTCGCCCCTCACTTTTTTTATAATCTGCAGGATTCGCTCCAGAAGGGAGTCCAACATACTGATTTTGGACTCACGTTTGACATCATTATCTGGATTCTCTCTGGAAGGCGCGTAATGAGGCCATTTTTTTAGAATAAACTTGTGACATGCGATCAGCTCCTCCTACGAGTCCTTCACTGGACCGCCAGGGTTTGAGAGACAATGAGAGCGGTCTCGTAAGTGATCTCAGGGGTGGCCTTAAGGCGTATCGAAGCTCACATCGGTTGGAAGGCAGGGTCGAGTGACAGCATTACGATTAACACGGATGGTTCGGTACTTCGACCCCATTCCCAAGCAGCGGCGGGAGGCATTCTCCGCAACCACCTGGGTCATCCGATTAGCACATTTGCTAATCTCGGTCGATGCTCCATTATGATAGTCGAGCTTCGCGCTGCTGAGTTTGGCCTTATGATTGCTTGAGATATGGGGTATAAGAAGGTCCACCTACAACTTGGTTCTCTGGAGGCCATCACGAATTTCTTAGGGGATCAAGAGGAGGACTCCAAACGTGGTCGGACGCTCGATACCAATAACGAGCTACGAGCAGAAACCGGAAGTTCCCATTTCCAACATTTTTCGAGAAGATAACAACATCGCTTAATTGCTTGCCTACCACATGCACTCCCTTGATTTTGGTCTTCATGTTGATTGTATTTACCCCCACGAGGTTGATAGAGCTATTTGGAGCAACCATGTAGGGACATGTTTTCCCATGTAGGCACCCTTACTTATTCATCGGAATAAATCTGGGAAAACTTTTTTTTTCAACCAAAAAAATGTTTTCCCAAATTTATTCCGATGAATAAGTAAGGGTGCTTTGCACCCGTTTTTCTAAAAAAAAGATAAATTATATGCCTCTAAAAAAGCTAATCACAAAACCTATAGAGGAAATTGTAGATATCTGTCTCTAAAAATTTTAATTTTACAACCTATAAAAAGGTAGTTCTAAATTAACTGCCTCTAAAAGAGTTTTTCGTATAACTTATAAAGGCAATTATAAATTTTCTTCCTCTAAAAGATTTAATCTTATAACTTACAGAGATAATTATAAATTATCTGCCTCTAAAACTATAAAAATTATTTATTAACATTAAAATAAAATATTATTTTATAAATAGAGGCAAATACTTATACTTATAGAGGCAGATTAAGATTTTTATCTCTAAAATTACATTCAATGAAACTGCCTCTGTAGCTAGTTTTTTTGAAGTGAATTTCGCTTGTCAAGGAAAGAAAATATGATTGATTAACTAAGAAAGGTGGTTATTTAAAATGAGAAGAAGAACGACGGGGATATCATGTTGACGAAAGAACAAGAAAATTTGAGGAGTCCTTTCCACTGACCCCAGAGAGCTGAGGCAGACCCTATAGGGGCCCAAGGCCTCCGTTTGGTCCAGTAGACCAAATCAATAAGAACCATTGGATCTTAATGAAGGGTTTGATTTCATCCAATTAATTAATTTAGAAATATTGACCGAAGAGAAAAAACCTAATCCTATAAATCTCCGCCGCACGCAAATCAAGATAATCCCTTTTTAGTTTACTTCACACCCTAGATTTCCTCCCACCGCCATTCCACTAGAACTGGCGAAGACTCCCTTTGACGATCCCAATTCCCCCCCCCCCCCTCCCCCCACACACACTATCGTTTCCCCTCACAAAAAATTGAGGTAATCTTCTATATTATATGTAGCTTTTTATCTGAAATTTCGTGTCGGGATTGATGAGTGTTTGTTTAGGTCTATGGTTAAATGAATTGATGAAGATATAATCTTGTTGCATTGTACTAGTACATGCAATTGTTACGGATTTGGTTTGTTGTAGATGTTTTATTGAAATTCTATTGATGTTTAGTTTTAGATGCCGTAGATGTAGTAGATGTCGTAGATGTTTAGTAAAATTCCATCTTATTAATGAAAATTCAAATCTTTTTCAGATGGATTTATGGTGTCCTTGATGTTTAGTTTAGATGTCGTAGATGTTTAGTAAAATTTAATCTTATTGATGAAAATTCAATTTTGTTCAAGTGGATTTACGGTGTCCTTGATGTTTAGTTTTAGATGCCGTAGATGCAGTAGATGTTTAGTAAAATTCCATCTTATTGATGAAAATTCAATCTTCTGCAAATGGATTTATGTTGTACTTGATGCTTAGTTTTAGATACTGGATGCAGTAGATACAATAGATGTTTAGTAAAGTTCAACTTTATTGATGAAAATTCAATATTGTTCATGTGGATTTACGGTGTCCATAATGTTTAGTTGTAGATGCAGTCTAACTTGTCAACTCCTCCAAGTTCACAGGTTTTGCAGACTTTGCAGAAGGTTAAAAAGACTAAGAAATCTGGGAATTCAACTAGCACAAAGGCCAAACTTGCAAAAGGTTTGTCAGATTGCATGGAAATGAAGAATGATAGCGGTGCAGGTCATCCCTTATCCGATGTACATACTAATGGAAGTGAGAAGCAAGAAGCAACTTTGGCTAGCCATCAGATCGACGAATCGATAAAAGTACCCGAACAGAACAACAGTCTAGGGCCTAACTTGTCAACTCCTGCAAGTTCACAAGTTCTGAAACAAGTTGCTTCAGAAGTTACACTGACTCCCATGAACATACAGGAGAAAGCAACAACCTTTCCAGTTATGAATGGAGATCATTCGGAACCTAGTACAGTATATCCACAGGGCATGAAACCAGTTTCTTCGAATTCGAGTGTATCAAATGGGAAGGCCATCAGTTCTAACCCATTTGTGAAAGTGTCATTTGCTAGCTGCCATCCTGTCACAACAGAAGGTAATAAGCTGAAGGAGAATCCAACTCCAGAACAGGTCGATCCTGTAGCTGGAGTTCCTAATTTTAATGCAGGAGTTGCTGCTGAGAATGGAACTTCGGTGAATTCTGAGACGAAGATGGGACGGGGAAGAGGAAGAGGAAGAGGGAGAGGAAGAGGAGAAGGAAGTAATCTAGATGAACCGAAAAGGAAACGCGTCTCTAGTGTACCATATGATGCTTATTGCAACAAGAAATGGATGAATGGACAAGCTCAAGGTCCAACATTCGCACCACGAGAACCAGTTCCTCCACGAGAAGCGCCAAAAGATGCTTCTCCCGAGGATGGTAGCTCAAAAGAGACGGAATCTCAGCCATCGCAACACCATGGATTTAATCCAGTTCCAGCTGCACTAACAACTCTATTAAAGGAAGGGTTGCCCTCTACGAGTGCGGAGAAACCTCCGATGAACGTAATAAGGCAGAATCTGGAGATGATGTTATCAATGCTGAAGAATGATGGAGATAGTATTTCTCCAGAGATGAGGAGTAAGTTGGAATGTGAAATAAATGGTCTCCTGAAAAAAGTGAGCTCATAAGCCTTCTTCATAAGCTGCAACTGTAGAACTCTGTCCCAATCTGTATAATGAATGATGCTTAGGCTGTTTGTTTCCAAATATCTGTGAACTGAATGCTGGAGTTTATGTACACTCTGCTCTGAATGTTGTAGAATGATTAATTTGTTTGATAAGTTGTTTATGAGAGTTTTATGTTATAATTGCATCTTGTACCCTTTTGAATGATTTTTTCCATCTTTAGCATCGACTAAAGAAGCATACTTTCTCAGGGAATTAAAACATTGAGTTTGGTTTGATGAGTTATGTTTTTGCTGTGGTGGATCTAACCAAAATTTTCTTCATAATTTTAAAATGTTTTGGTAGCAAGTATTACAATTGTGAATTAATATAGAAGACCTATCTACTAGTAAGTTAACAAATAATTGACTGTGTGGTGTAATTGTTATCGTGTTAGTACACACTAAAAATCTTCGGTTTAAATTCAAGCATTGTTTTGAAATTTTAGAAATGTTTTGATAGTAAAGGACTCGATTCAAACATGGATGAACCCCATATTTATCATTTTTTTATACTGTTTCAACAGCAAGTGTTACAATCTTGTAGGCTGTAGTTGATTATCATGTGAGTCTAACACACTAACAATGCATCCAAATAATTTTACATATTTTAAAACTAGTTTGGTCACAACTCACAAGTGCTACAATCAATTTATTGTATCTTGTAACACATTCATACCATTTTCTCTAGATTCCTCGTACTTGTAACATAGTTGTCAATATCGTGACAAAAAAATGCTTAAATGATTACCCCTGAAAGAATTTTTATTAGGCTTGACAACGAGTACCTAGCTATAGGTTCGGATATCACGTTTTCACCTCACCCTTTTATTAAACTGAGTATTACATGTAACTGTCCTGCGAGATTAAATGTGTACAAAATCCAATCCAACCCCACACAAGAACGTGTCGGATAAACTCGCTACCCATCGAGTGAACTCCAAATCTCTCTACATCTTGATTGCAAATAAATTTTCGAGATGAAGTTATGATTTTCAGATCATTGGGGTTTCGAGAGGGAACAACAAACTACTGGATTGGTGAGTTGAAGTGAAGACATGATTGTATGAAGGAGAAACCGGGTTTGGTCCATTAATACATGATATATTGTGACTCATACGACGTTGTTTCATACCGTGTACCCGTATGGTTCGGTAAGAGGCGGATAGCTTCAAACCTGTTACCCACTCGAGCCAGTATTGAGTTTACCCATACCCGTCAACTTTACCCGGTCAACGGATAATCCTGGCCCAAATCAGTTGGATTTTGGGTGGGTATCCGGTTTTTTATGTCAATTGCCAAGTGTAATTTTTATTTTGTTTCGTAGACACGTGTGATTCATGGTATCAATGAAGATACCCTTGGAAAAAACACAATCTAAATCAATTAATGCATACCAAAATATAAAATCTTATTTAATGACTTTCCATATCACACACATTTTTTTGTTGTCTCTTGTAACCGACTACTCGCTAAATAACTAGAATACCACTTTCTCACTATAGTTTTGCATCATTTAATTTTAGTCATTAAAACTATGTACTAGTTCCAATGAGGTCACCTTTTGTTCAATTTTGGGTTAATACACCTTTTTACCCCTCTACTATGCAAAGTTAACAAACATACCCCTTTACTATTTTCTAACCGATTTAACACCCTCTACTTTGAAAATTTTAACAAATATGTCCCTCTGTTTAATTTTTCATCCGATGTGTTGATTGTACGTGCCACGTCATATTATTTGTACACCTTATCACTGTTTGGAATATTCCCAATCGAAAATTATTTAAATTAGAAAGAAAAATATATAGAAATACCACAAACACCTTCGTACATAATAATGATTATAATGTGCTTTTCCTTTATCTTTTTATTTTATTTTAAATCTTTTCACCTCGTGGACATTCCAATTAGCGATGTTGTGCACAAATAATATGATTTAGCATGTATAATCAACTCATTAGACGAAAAATAGATGAAAAGATAAATGGAGGGGCATATTTGTTAAACTTTTCAAAGTAGAGGGTGTTAAATCGGTTAGAAAATAGTAAAAGGGTATGTTTGTTAACTTTGCATAGTAGAGGGGCAAAAATGTGTATTAACCCATTAATAAATTATTGACACGAGTATCATATTTAGAATAAATTAGAGTATTAACGCATATGCATAGCATTTATAGCTTGCTATTAAGACAAATATAATCACAACCGGTTAGATTATCAATGAGCACATGTAACTTTCAAGCATACCTTAGATAAATGCATATGAATTGGATAACTCATTGTCAATTGACTGGATGTCTTGTGAATCAATCATTATTAACTATAAGCATCAAGATACAAGGATTTGTCCAAAATAACCATCGTTCAAGAAACAACAACAAGAAGAGAAAGAAAAACTGGAGAGACGGTCATCTTGCTCCGCAATCTGCTAATCTCTCCTTTCCGATCGATCTTCTAGCCAATCATTTGCTTCATTTCGCTCAATCGTGCTCCGAGAACCTTCAAAACCACTCTCTAATGGTGTTTGATTCATCGAAAAAAGAATAGTCCATGAAGATTCCCATTTTGGGGGTTAAATAACCATTTTCCTAAAAAATCCGGACATTCAAAAGTGCTCCTGGAGGCACCAAAAAGTGCGCCGGCGCACTTTTCTGTGCAGCCGGGCGCACTTTTTGCTGGACAAAATTCCAGCTTCCTAATTTGGTGATTCTCGCTCCGTCCGAACTCCAAAATGGTCCCCGTTTGAAGCGCCAAGCTCGTAGAAAGGTCCTCCACAATATGATAACCTAAATATCAATAAGAACTCCAAACAACATCAAATGTACCTAAAGAGGGTCAAGAGGTAATAACACGCAATTTGCACGAAAGTTCCTAGAAACTGTCACAAATAGGATACAAAGAGGGGAATATCACTCAAATGTGGTGAAATAAATGCGGTACATCTAGCGTCATCGTATCCTAGGGGTGGGCTGATATTTCTGAGGGTTGCTACTTGTGTGATTATTTGTGTTGCTTTCTCTGATTGGAACATGCTCTTTTCTTGACTTGCAATGCTAAATTCATTTTCAATCTTTCACAATGACGCTTAGACGGTCTTATCTAGAAATTTTAACCAACATGCTTGAATTGATATTAAATTATTTTGGTCAGAACAAATTATAGAATCACTCTTGTAGCTTCACCTTGAAATGTGCATCATGATTTGAGTCCGACTAGCAGCCAATTGTGAGCTTTTGATCCGTTGCACATCAATAGCAACTTGTTTCTTTTTGAGTGACTTTCCCGTACTTTGAATGAGTTAGAATTTGCATGAGACCTATTCGAGGCCACACGACGACACTAGGACTAGGATGATAGATGTACCTAGTATTGTTGCTTAAGTCATAAGTCATCCCAACGTTAATACCTTTAGGTTTAAACCCTTGTGCTTAGCCTATTCTTTCGGTTCGATATTACATTAAAGCTTTTCCCATGTTTTTGTTGACCCCTGATCCTATGTGGTAGTAGCCTGAGATTAGTTAACTGGAAGTTGAAATCTGGTGACTTACCTAATAGCCAGAATCCGGTGGTCTTAGCTAGTATGCCCGTACGTAAAAACCACCCTAGCAACAAAAAAAAACAGCACGGAAAAAAGAGAGAATAAAGAAAAAAAATGTGTGCTGAAAAAATATATAGAGAGCGAAAAATGTGAAGAAATTCAAAGTCTTTTTCTCGTTACAAATGGGAGAAAAGAAAATTAGATGAAAAAAAAGAGAAACAAAGTTGATTAAAAAAAATGAAAGAAAACGTGCAGTTGCTTGAGGGTATCTTAGGACGAGCATTCTTTATTCCATTTCGGGTCTGGTTAGATGGTAGGAATTCATATGTCTAGATTCGAGGGAGGTTAGTCGATTGCTACACCGCAACATACCTTTCATCATCATTCATTCCTTCATCCATTCATCATAAGCCCTTGTAGTGTATGATCGAGAAGATGATTGAGAGCATAAACACATCCCTAAACACAGAGTGTAAGAGTCCCCCATTGTACTAAATATTTTATGTGTGACGAAGTCTGGTCGGTTCAGTCGGCATTGTGCATGATTGGTGATTACTATTTGATATGTGCAGAAAGTAGTGAGACCTAGATTTGTTTGGTTGACATTATTTCATGTGTGGTGTAGCACCCGCCCCGAATCGCCCCTGATAAACCCGTGGTCGAACCGGTTAAGAGTATCACTCGAAGATACCGTAATAAAATGAAAGGAGAAACAACTTTGAAATCAAATTAAAACTTTTTTCACCAAAAAAAAAATCAAATTAAAACTTAAAACAAGCGTAAGTCGGAAGCGCCTCCATTATTCAAAATCCAAAATTTATTACAAAGATACAATTCAAACCAAAATTCCTTTACAAATCCGAAGCTCAAAATAAACTGATACAAAAAGATCCCAACCCGAAATAATCAACATAAATCCAAAAGATGTTCAACTTATGGCCCAAGCCTACGAAGATCTGAGATCTCTTCCTCTCGTCACCAGGAACGCGTAGCAAGAAACGGATCGCCAATTGGACGTCTATAGCTCCCGGAATCAAGGTTTGAAGTTGGGGGGAGTTTGGTTCATCAAAGGGGTTTTCGGGAGGAAAGAGAGAGAAGTTGAGGATTTCTGTCAAAAACCTATTTTTTTTATAGTCAAGCCATGATACACGGCCATGTATCATGATACACGATGTGTATCACAGGTACACGACCATGTATCATGATTTGCTAACTTCGACGAATTTTCACGTACTCGCTTGTAACTTCGACCCGACTCAAATATGAACGTCCCAGACTTCGATGGGCCTCAAGAACATTTTTTCCAATGTCTCAATCATCCAAACTCAAGTTCCAAATCATTCGGTTGGGCGGGGATGTTACATGTGGGTTACGCTTTCTAGATGGAATAGTGTAGGTTGAATTGTTAGATATTGAACTTCAATTTGGTTGATCTTGTCACTTATGAATTTGAGTGTGATTCCAAGTTTTTATTTGTTTGAGGAAAAACAAAAGTTTAAGCGCCAAAAACTTGATGCACAAATTAATGCACACTAGTTTTACTCAATCAATTCCTCCAAAGAGATCAATTTTTCCCTAGGGTATTTTTGTTCAATTACTCAACAATTGTGGATTAAGCTATTGGGGGGTTTTGTCGTTTTGTTCTGAGTTTGGTTTATGAACTAAATTATGTTAAGAATGCAAAAGTTAAACAAATAAGCAAGTAAACAAGTTGTGATTTGGAAGAATGACAAAGGCATTTGTCCAGACTCGAATCCGCTCTAGCTCATTTAAGACGGATGATGCAATGCAATTTCAGTTTCAACATACTTAATGACTCGAGACTTCCTTAGGTAATCTCTAATCCTTGGTCAGGTCGTAGAGATGCTATCCTATCAGATTCAAAGGCTCCTATGGTCAAGACAACCTAAGAATTCTCAATCCTATGCTCATGTAGTGAGGTGTTCGATGAAATGCCACAGAGATAATGCAAAGAGATTAGGTCTACCAATCCTATGGTCAAGATACCAGCAAATCCTAACGACTTCCTAGACTCTAGAATGACTCACATCCTTGGTCAGAACCGCAAAATCAAAGATGAAGCAAGAACCCTACGATATGGTCAATCAACATATTGATAGAGCTTGAAATTAGGTGGTGGACCGCCCGGTCGTTGTTCGGACGGGTTCAACCAAATAAAAACTACTAATGCTAAGAAAAAGCGTATAGCAGATCGTATTCCGAGGGCTTTCTATGATTGGTTACTTCAGAACTAGCAAAATATTCGAAGGAAAACACGTTGTGCGTGGTGTGAGTTCCACGACTTCTATTTCTAAGAAATGCAGAAAAATTAAAACAAATTTAACTAAAGCAGATTGGGAATTAGGGTTTGAAAACAAGGATGACAGATGAACTTAGACTTTGAATCCCCCTTCGTTCCCCAGAGCATTGGCAATCAACAGATCAGCGGATTTCGATTCTCATTCAATCAATTACTAAGACACCACCATAACTCCTTACCCTTAGGTTTAAGACCGGCGAACGTTCGCTCTATCCGTTCTAACTACCAAGATTAACTAGCCGCTCGGGTACGGTCGCCTCTCGCAACGACTTAATTAATTGGTGTAATTACTAATGATTAATGAGTTACTCTTGCAGTGAATTAACCCTAACTGGTTCCTACGAAAGGCACACTCCAATTATAAGGTTAATTGTTTAATTCGATGTTCTAAAGTAAGGCGAGCGTTCGCTTCTATCCTTAGCTTAACCAGAATCTAATCTAGGTGATCAATCCAGACAAGAAACACGAACAAAGAAGAACGAATCAAACATGAAAAAGAACTGATTGAATTTCGAATCTAATCACCGCCGATCCGTGACCGCTTTAAAGCCCTGGGTCACTTAGGGTTCATCTAGTCTAAGCTCTAACGAGATTAGCTACTCATGATTATTACAAAAGAAACAAAGATAAAGAGAGAGTTCATCATTCAAAGGAAGAACAGAAAAGAATCTGAAAAACCTAATTTAGACGACTCTGACAGACTTCGATCTTCGGTAGATAACACTCCTAGCTCCGGTTCTCCGAGATGGAAGGGATGGCATCACGATCTCTATCCGGCTCTTCGAACTCCAACTCTTCGCTCCAGAACTTGAGAGGATTTTGATTCGAAAAAGTTGTGTTTTGCGAATTATGATTGTATATTATGATTGTCTCTTTTGGGCCGCCGGGTTAAGTATTTATACTTAACCCTAATCAGCCGGATTCCTCTTATTATTTTCGCAGAAATTCTTAAGGAATTTTCGGCGAAAATTTCTTTGTGAATGGGAGTGCTTTCTCTGCCTTGTATTTTCGGTCCGAAGAGCACAATATTTTCGCCGAAGTCATTCTTCACTTGGCACCCGTTGATTTGCACTATCGTTTTCGCCGAAGACATAAGCTCATTTTTGCCGAAGGTGCAAGTGTGAATGGGCAGATTTTCGGTTTGACTTGATCGGCTCCTTGGATTGATTCCGGTTTGATTCCTCGAGGTTCCAATGCCTTAGACACGTCCATGGCTACTCTATTCGACGGCAAAAACTTGTGCTAACATAAAAACACTAGAAAACCATCAAATAGACCCGAAACGGGCTAAGGTAACACAAATGGCACGAGATAGGGCAATCGATTGAATATTCGTTATTCTACCCTAAAAACCATGTCTTAAGCAAGGAAATGTCGCTTAAATGAGGCTGATAATCACGTCAAATCGAGTGTCATCAAATACCCCACACTTAAGCTTTTGCTTGTCCTCAGGCAAACTGAATAGAAAAGCTCATGTTCATAAATGATAAGATCGATTAAATTGGAGCTCAATCAAACACAATGAATTATTAGACAGATCGATCCTAGAACAAGAAACCTAACATGCATACAGATCAGCCAAATTACCTGGTCTCACTAATAAACTGCACACGACAAGTAATTAGCAACCAATTATGCACGAATTTGACCTGACTGACCAGACTCCTCACACAGGATATATATAGTACAATGAGATGGATGATGGGAATGAATGATGATGGCTTTGTGCGGCGTGGCTTTCGACTAACTTCCCTCGAATCTAATCTATGGCTTCCTACCGTCTAACCAAACACAGGTGGAATGATGAACGCTCGTCCTATGATACCCTCAAGCAACCTAGCACTTATTCTTTTTCTTTACACGATTTTTTCTTTTCTTTTGAACTTTTTCTTTTGACTTCGTTCTTCCATTTGTAGGGAGAAGAACGTTTTATTGAACAACACTTTGAAACTTTTCTTATTTTTTTTATTTTTCTGCTTCTCTTTTTTTTCTTCTGAAGCTTGCTTCTTTTCTTACTTTACTTTTAATTTTTTTTCTTTTGTGCCGATTTTCTTTTAGTTGCTAGAGGGGTTTACACGTCTGGACATATTAGCTAAGACCACCTGTTTAATGGCTATAGGCAGGTTACCACAAACCGACTTCCGGTAGGTCAATCTAGAACTACAACCACAGGGGATCAATGGGGAATGAAAGAAATGGGAAATGGCTGTAATGTATTATCGAACCGAAAGAACAGGCCAAGCTCAAGGGTCTAAACCTAGTGGATTTATCGTTTGGTAGGCTATCTGGCTTAGTGGCTAAATCTAGGTGCCCCTATCCTTCTAGAACTCTTGTCATCGTGTGGTCTCGAGTAGGTTTCATGCAAATTCTAACTCATTCAGGTAAACAGAAAACCACTCAGAAAGAATTAAAATTGCAAGTTACGTGCAATGGATCAAAAGCTCACAGTTGGTTTGCTAGTCGGATTCGATCATTTTCATGCAATCAAGGCTACAAACTACAAGTGTGATTTTAAAATCTGTTCTGACCAGGCAATTTAGCATCAAAGTATACAAGTTGGTTCTCAAGTTCTAGGTTAAGCAGTCTAAGCATCATTATGAAGGGTTGAACAACAACTTAACATCAAAAATCAAGAACTGAGCCATTCTAATGCTAGAGAGACTGGAATGGAATCACGAGGCACACATAAAACACAATCAAGGGCAATCAAGTTCATGCAAGGTTCTCTAGCATCCTACCCCACACTTAAATCACATTGTGTCCTCACAGTGAAGGGACTAGAGTTCAGAGTGAAGTAGAAGAACCTGGATCAAGATGATTGGCGTAGTGGATTAGCACGGATCCTCGGAGCGGAGGGAATCTACCCAAGTGAAGCAAAGGGAATCTCCCAACTGCCTACAAAACAAAAACAAATAAAACATAAAAAGGAAACCGGGACAAGTGTCCCGGATCCACACAGAAAAAGTTGGACCGAAATCCAAAAAGATAAATAAAAAGAAGACACCAGAAAAGGAATACAACCCGATCACTGCTAGTCCGGTGAGCCGGGAGGTGGAAAGTGGAGAAATTCGCCGAGCTGGCGTTGCCACGCCATTTGTGCCTCATATCGCCGGTCGGCGCGGCGCATATGTTGCTGCATAATAGTCCACCGCGCCTCTTGAGTGGCGTTGTCGGTGATGCGCCACTCCTGAAGTCGCTCGTATAACTCACCAACATCCGCGGGGTGATGTCGGTGCTGCTGGGGAGGCGCTTGGTATGGATCTGGAATGTGCGGCGGCGACTGGTGAGCATACCCTGCCTGATGATGTGGCGAGGGTATATAGTCTTGGAATTCTGGCGGCGGCTGCGGCTGCTGCTCCTCAGCATCATCTTCTTCCTCTGACTCGACCACAGGCTGGAGTGGAGGATCAGCTGCTACATGGGGACTGAGGTCCAGCTCTAGGTCATATTCGACGCCAAATCTCCTCCAACGGTCCTAACTTGGTGTCGTGGAATGTGCGGGCCATACTCATGGCTGATGCCGAAGGAGATGATTAGCTGTCCTATGAAGTTGCCCCCCAAGAGTCTGCGAGGTGGCGTCTTCCTCCTGGTCTTCTGGCGAAAGATGCGAGCCAGTACCCAGCCGGGGTGTAGAGGGTAGCTCTCTCGGATGGCTCGGAGAAGCATGAGCTCCTCCTTGAGGATATGGTGGCGGTCCTTATCTGGAACATATAAAAGCGACCTACGCCAAACCATATGAATAAATTTATAGAGCGGGTGGGAGAGAGACTTAACTGAGTTGTTCGTCCCGAGGCGATCGCCAGGTATGCCTGTCATGTGGCTCCAGAGCGCGTGGTACTCCTCGTCGTTATCATCTTCGCCCCAACCGAGGTGATGATCGTGATAGTGCTCGTAGGGGATGCCGAGATGAGCGGCATACTCATCGTAGGTGAGCTGCCTGTACACCCCACCAAGATAGAAGGTGACCACCTTCTGGCGCTGCTTCCTCTTGTGCTCATCCAGATCAAATGTTGCCCAGAACTCCTGGAGGGCAATGTCTAGGAACTCGACCGTGGTGGTGGTCAGCTCGAGGAGGCCAGCCGGTGCTAGGGTGCCATGCACGTTCCGGTGGTAGTCCTTGTCGTGATCGTGCAGGGAATCCATGGAGAGAGGACGCACGTCAGCTCCCTGAACGTGCTCGAGCTTCTGGAAGCACTCAAAGTAGAAGTCTGGTAGACGAGCTATGGTGCGATGGTATCCAGCCCGGCGAGGGAGTGCAGGTGGTGGACCCAGAACAGCAGGTGTGATGGGAGCGGCAGCTCCTGAGCTCGAGGCGCCATCAAGTCGCGCCTTAGTCCTGCGCTCATAAGTGGTGTCCTTAAAACCAGAATGAAACCGGATTAGTCAACCAAAACCTTACCCACACTTAGTAGAAAAACTCAATTTCACAAAGAAATGAGGGAAACTAAGTGGGGTAAGCAAAGCGGAGTAACCGGTAATCATAGACAGTAAAATACATACTTAGGAACAGCCAGAATCGGATAAGCACAATCAGAGTTCAAAAAGTCAAACCGACATTTAGAAAGTCAACATTTAGGCATATCGAACCTTAATCATGGCAAGACTATCATAACTTGGAGAATGACGGTAAAATATGATTTCAAATGGCAGCACGATAATATGAACGAGAAAGAACGCATACGACAGCCAAATGATCACAACAATTCAAAGTCAAACCGACATTTCACACAAAAGTTAACATTACATAGGATCAATCCCATGCATAGCAACATATGATCAAATGATATGGAATTAAGCACGGAACTCCCTAAACATCCTAGAACAGTTCTACAAGTTCAGCTAACATAGTTCACACGAAAACAGTCGGCACGGAAAACGAGGCAAACCGAAAGTCAACCCTGACAAAATTCAGCAATCTATATGTCAAAAGATTCGTATTGAAAAGCTCTACAACTTACCTTGAAGTCATGATTGCTAAAAATGGACGAGTTGAGAGGAATCGGTGAAAAACGTTGAAAACTAGGTTTTTGGTGAACTAGAGATGCAAAGCTCCGATTCGGACGTTCTAGGGCTTGCATCGATCGGAAAAGGGAGGGGAAGGGAGTGGCGATGGTCGGCGATGGCGGTGGGAAACG
Organism: Linum lewisii; assembly: GCA_034768395.1. Taxonomy (NCBI): domain Eukaryota; kingdom Viridiplantae; phylum Streptophyta; class Magnoliopsida; order Malpighiales; family Linaceae; genus Linum; species Linum lewisii. The sequence continues at coordinate 4,111,667 of CM068300.1, read as the reverse complement.
GCGGCGACGGTCGAATTTAAAGAGGTGGGTGGCGGCGATTTTTAAAGGATAAGGGGAGGGGGTTTTTCGGGTGTTGTTCGAAAATGAAAGAAGGAGAGAGAGGAACGAAATCCGGATTTTAAAGGAATAGTTGGGTGATTTTCAAAATTATTTTCGGCGAAAATAGGAGGGTGGTTTCGCTGAAAATTTCAGTTAAAATGGTTTCGCCGAAAACAAAAGACTTTTCGAACCGAAAACAATGAACAGGAAGAACGGGTTCGAAAATTGAAAATCGGTTTCGCCAAAAATAAGGGTGATTTCGCCAAAAATTTTGAACTGTTCGGGTTTAAAATATTTTCGCAAATCCGGCCAACTTCAGAAAATCACAGTTAAATCCACAAAAATCAGAACGACCTCAATCAACTTGCAACTGACTCTATGAGACACATACTCTACAAGAAAAATAATAAATCAAACAAACTGACACTTTTGGCTCGCCCAAACCGACTCTAAAATACCAAGTTCAACATAAATTAAAACAGACTCCAGCCGTGGGTTGCCTCCCACGAAGCGCTCTTTTATTAACGTCCTTGAGCTGGACGATACCTGGACGGTATTAGGAGACATCCCAACTTATATTCTCCTTCAGGCTCGCGTCGGAGTTCATAAAATACAGCTTCGGGGCTTCTCCGGTAAGCGTGAATCTCTTCCCGTTTGCGTGCAAAAGCTTGGTACGTCCGTCGGGAAGATGCTCGATGAACTTGAATGGCCCGAACAGCTCTCTAGAGAGGTCGTCCTTCTTGAGTGTGACGATGGAAGGAATGCGGACTGTCGGCTTCTTCTTCTCTTTCATCTCCGGCTTGGTATCACCAGGATCGGTGATTGTTAGTACTTCCTTAGGAGAGGCTTTCGGCTTCTCCCTCCATACTTGTTCCGGCGCCGGTTTCTCGAAACGAAATGGTGGTACAGCTGCCTCGATGGAAGATGGCGGAATTTTTTGTCTCCAGACCATTTGTGTCTTCGTCTTCTTGTTCTTTCCTCGAGGTCTGCTCGGTGGTTTAGAAGAGGCTTGCAGTTCCTTCTTCTTCTTCTTAGGCGGCTTCTGAACGACAGGTTTCTGCTTCTTCTCAATGACCTGTTTAATATCTGCAGCAACAACTGATCTAGAGACACTAGAAGAAGCATTAGTAACGGAGTTGACCGGAGTCAACCCCACCGTTTCAACAACTAGGCAGTGAGATTCTTCATTCATAGAGTCATATATCATGCCATTTTTAAAACGGAACGTTTTCGTTTCTTTACCGACTCTTAGAGTTAATGATCCATTTGGAACGTTAATATTCATTCCAGTAGTAGCCATGAAAGGTCGACCTATGAGGATAGTAGCATCATATGTACTAGTATCCATAATCACATAATCAGCTAAGAACGTGAACGGACCACATTTAGTGACAACGTCTTTAATCTCTCCCTTAGGGGTTTTAAGCGATCTATCAGCAAAGACGAGTTGCATACTAGGCGGTTCAAGTTCTCCTAGGTTTAACTTTTCATATAGACTCACAGGCATAACATTAACAGATGCTCCTAGATCAACTAAGCAACGTTCAATCTCAACATCACTAATGACCAAAGGCAAAGTAAATGAACCAGGATCAGATAACTTAGCTGGATATGGAGAAACAGGTTTCTTAACACGGATGTCAGGATATCCTTCCTTGTTCCCCTTCATGCCAGTCTCGATCCTTGCATTTGGCAGCAATGCTCTAGGAAAAGGGGGTTTCACGACGTACGGTGCAAGAGGAGGATCCTCCTTAGGCGCCTGTTCCTGTTCTTCTTCTTCCTCTTCTTCCGGAGTTTCAGCGATCCTGCGTAAAATAGAACAAGCATCAGCAATTAGGTTTGGAAGTTTTCGAGCAGTTACCATTTTAGCCTGTTCTTTTCTCAAATTCGGCTCTGTCGGGCTTGGAAGCTGGCCAAATGGTCGACCAGATGCTAGCATGCTCGAGATGTTGTTCACGGCTTGCTCAATTCTTTGTCCAGATGCTATCTGTTCTTGATTGAGAAGAGCTTGAGCTTTGAACTGACTGTCATGATCATCGAGTCTTGTGATGATCTGGCTGAGCTTCTTATCCAGGTCACTGACATTGTTCTCTCTTTGATGCAGCTGCCCTGGATAGGTATTGTTGAGATATTGATTCTGGCGATTGCCAGGAGCAGTTCCATATTACCTGAATTGCGATGCGGCGGCTGGTAGACACCTACCGGCGGATGGTTAGGCTTCTGATCCTGAGATGGACCAGCCGGGTGGATATTCTGGTTCTGGTTAGCGCCAGCATTGTAGGGAGGTCTGTCTTGATAGTTCCCTTGCTGTCTGAAGTTACGATAACCAGCATAACCACTTTGATTCTTGACGAAGCCTTGTTGGATGAAACTTACCTCTTCGGCAGACCAGACTTCTGCCTTACCAAAATTCTGACAACGGCCTCCATTATGTGAGCAAGCTCCACACCACTCGCAATCAGCAACATAGACAGAAGCTGCTGGCGGCTTGATCGGTGTGGTAGACTACTTCAAATGCTTCTCTACCTCTGCCTTGATTGTAGCTTCGAGATCTAACTTGCTCCTTGATCCTTCAGATTGTCGCACCCAGTTCCTTGACTTGGAGGCACAATTTGCGAAGTGAAGAAGAGCAGCTTCAGGAGTGAGTGTAGTGCAATCCCCTTCAGCTAGAGAATTGACCCACTTGGCAGATTCTTCTCGAAGTCCACGAGAGAAGATTTCAGCTAACTGCCTCTGCTCGAATCCATGATGAGGGCAGGTGTAGAGTAGCTCTTGGAATCGATTCCAAGTATCATATAAGCTTTCTCCTTCTTTCTGGGAGAATCTGGCGATGTTGTCCTTGATGGCGGTTGTTCTGGCCGGAGGGAAGTATTCTTCAACGAAGTCCTGAGCCAGAGTATCCCAGTTAGTGTAATAGCCAGGTGGTTTACCAGTAAGCCACTCTTAGCAGCGCCTTTTGGAGAGAACGGAAAGGCTCTCAGACAAAGAGTGTTTTTGTCGAGGTTTCCGCTCTTGAAAGTACTGCAGAGATCAAGGAAGTCTGCAAGATGAGTGCACGGATTGTCTAGGGGCCTGCCTTCAAACTGTAAATCCCTAGAGATCATCGTCAAGAATGGAATCTTGATCTCATAGTCAGGATCTCCTTCAATGCGCGGAACGGCAATGGCAGATCGAACGCTAGTCGCGCTCGGCTTGTTATAGTCTGCTATACTCTTCTGTGCAGGTGGTGGCGGTGGTGGTAATCTATCGTTCATGGTGGGAGATGGAGGAGGTGAAAGTAATTCGATGTATGAAGCGGATGAAGATGGTACAGGTGAAGATGGAGATGAGGAACTCTCCTTCGGTTCCTCGATCTTGATCGGAGTGATGAATGGATTGGATCTGCCTTTCTTCAGAATCTGTGATCGTAGAGGTGTAGCTGAACTGCCTGGTCTCTCTGTACTCTTGGCCTGTTCGGTTTGAGAGCGAGTCCAAGGACGGTGAGGCATACACCTGTAAACCTACAGATAACAAAGACAAACAAAACCAGTGTAAAATCGAAGTGGGTGGAAAAATGAAAGATGGAAAATAGAAGAATAAATTCCCAGTTCTTCTTTCGAACAATCAAAAGAAGTCCCCGGCAACGGCGCCAATTTGGTGCTCCGCCCGGTCATTGTTCGGACGGGTTCAGTCAAATAAAAACTACTAATGCTAAGAAAAAGCGTATAGCAGATCGTATTCCGAGGGCTTTCTATGATTGGTTACTTCAGAACTAGCAAAATACTCGAAGAAAAACACGTTGTGCGTGGTGTGAGTTCCACGACTTCTATTTCTAAGAAATGCAGAAAAATTAAAACAAATTAAACTAAAGCAGATTGGGAATTCGGGTTTGAAAATAAGGATGACAGATGAACTTAGACTTTGAATCCCCCTTCGTTCCCCAGAGCATTGGCAATCAACAGATCAACGGATTTCGATTCTCATTCAATCAATTACTAAGACACCACCATAACTCCTTACCCTTAGGTTTAAGACCGGCGAACGTTCGCTCTATCCGTTCTAACTACCAAGGTTTACCAGTAAGCCACTCTTAGCAGCGCCTTTTGGAGAGAACGGAAAGGCTCTCAGACAAAGAGTGTTTTTGTCGAGGTTTCCGCTCTTGAAAGTACTGCAGAGATCAAGGAAGTCTGCAAGATGAGTGCACTGATTGTCTAGGGGCCTGCCTTCAAACTGTAAATCCCTAGAGATCATCGTCAAGAATGGAATCTTGATCTCATAGTCAGGATCTCCTTCAATGCGCGGAACGGCAATGGCAGATCGAACGCTAGTCGCGCTCGGCTTGTTATAGTCTGCTATACTCTTCTGTGCAGGTGGTGGTAATCTATCGTCCATGGTGGGAGATGGAGGAGGTGAAAGTGATTCGATGTATGAAGCGGATGAAGATGGTACAGGTGAAGATGGAGATGAGGAACTCTCATTCGTTTCCTCGATCTTGATCGGAGTGATGAATGGATTGGATCTGCCTTTCTTCAGAATCTGTGATCGTAGAGGTGTAGCTGAACTGCCTGGTCTCTCTGTACTCTTGGCCTGTTCGGTTTGAGAGCGAGTCCAAGGACGGTGAGGCATACACCTGTAAACCTACAGATAACAAAGACAAACAAAACCAGTGTAAAATCGAAGTGGGTGGAAAAATGAAAGATGGAAAATAGAAGAATAAATTCCCAGTTCTTCTTTCGAACAATCAAAAGAAGTCCCCGGCAACGGCGCCAATTTGGTGCTCCGCCCGGTCGTTGTTCGGACGGGTTCAGCCAAATAAAAACTACTAATGCTGAGAAAAAGCGTATAGCAGATCGTATTCCGAGGGCTTTCTATGATTGGTTACTTCAGAACTAGCAAAATACTCGAAGGAAAACACGTTGTGCGTGGTGTGAGTTCCACGACTTCTATTTCTAAGAAATGCAGAAAAATTAAAACAAATTAAACTAAAGCAGATTGGGAATTCGGGTTTGAAAACAAGGATGACAGATGAACTTAGACTTTGAATCCCCCTTCGTTCCCCAGAGCATTGGCAATCAACAGATCAACGGATTTCGATTCTCATTCAATCAATTACTAAGACACCACCATAACTCCATACCCTTAGGTTTAAGACCGGCGAACGTTCGCTCTATCCGTTCTAACTACCAAGGTTAACTAGCCGCCCGGGTACGGTCGCCTCTCGCAACGACTTAATTAATTGGTGTAATTACTAATGATTAATGAGTTACTCTTGCAGTGAATTAATCCTAACCGGTTCCTACGAAAGGCACACTCCAATTATAAGGTTAATTGTTTAATTCGATGTTCTAAAGTAAGGCGAGCGTTCGCTTCTATCCTTAGCTTAACCAGAATCTAATCTAGGTGATCAATCCAGACAAGAAACACGAACAAAGAAGAACGAATCAAACATGAAAAAGAACTGATTGAATTTCGAATCTAATCACCGCCGATTCCTGACCGCTTTAAAGCCCTGGGTCACATAGGGTTCATCTAGTCTAAACTCTAACGAGATTAGCTACTCATGATTATTACAAAAGAAACAAAGATAAAGAGAGAGTTCATCATTCAAAGGAAGAACAAAAAAGAATCTGAAAAACCTAATTTAGACGACTCTGACAGACTTCGATCTTCGGTAGATAACACTCCTAGCTCCGGTTCTCCGAGATGGAAGGGATGGCGTCACGATCTCTATCCGGCTCTTCGAACTCCAACTCTTCGCTCCAGAACTTGAGAGGATTCTGATTCGAAAAAGTTGTGTTTTGCGAATTATGATTGTATATTATGATTGTCTCTTTTGGGCCGCCGGGTTAAGTATTTATACTTAACCCTAATCAGCCGGATTCCTCTTATTATTTTCACCGAAATTCTTAAGGAATTTTCGGCGAAAATTCCTTTGTGAATGGGAGTGCTTTCTCTGCCTTGTATTTTCGGTCCGAAGAGCACAATATTTTCGCCGAAGTCATTCTTCACTTGGCACCCGTTGATTTGCACTATCATTTTCGCCGAAGGTGCAAGTGTGAATGGGCAGATTTTCGGTTTGACTTGATCGGCTCCTTGGATCGATTCCGGTTTGATTCCTCAAGGTTCCAATGCCTTAGACACGTCCATGGCTACTCTATTCGACGGCAAAAACCTGTGCTAACATAAAAACACTAGAAAACCATCAAATAGACCCGAAACGGGCCAAGGTAACACAAATGGCACGAGATAGGGCAATCGATTGAATATTCGTTATTCTACCCTAAAAACCATGTCTTAAGCAAGGAAATGTCGCTTAAATGAGGCTGATAATCACGTCAAATCGAGTGTCATCATTAGGGTTAAGGAAAATCGGATCAAATGTCTAAATAAACCTCAATTAACATAAACGGGTTAAAAACCTAACATAATCCATACAAAATCTAACTATAGTTTCATATAATCTGAACAAACTAAAGAATTTAGCTACTCATGGCTTTGGAAGAAATCAAAGATACAACGGAGATTAAAACCGAAGAGAAAGACATCTTACTCCGGGATAAGCTAATCCTGATGACTCAATGAAACTCCGAACAAATCCTAGCTTCTTCCTCCTCAATCGTGTCTTCAAAGCTCCAAAATCTATTCCCGAGAGTGTCTGGTTCGTCGGAAATCAAATGAAGAATGAAGAGTGTTTGTTTTCTCCGGATTTTGGGTTTAAAAACCCCAAAATCAGAAAAAAAATCCAAAAACTGGAGAAAAGTGCGCCGTGATGCACAAAAAAGTACGCTGACGCACTTTTCTTGTGCTCCTAGGCGCACTTTTTGCTGATCTTGGGTGCAGGATTTTTTCCGCTATTTTGATGATTCTCGCTTCGTCCAAACTCCGAATTGGTCCGCATTTGAAGCGTCGAGCTCGTAGAAAGGTTCTACACAATGTGGTAACATGAAATCTCATTAAAAAAACTCGAAACGACATCAAATGACCCAAAAAATGCCTAGAGAACAATAACATGCAATTTGCACGAAAGTTCCTAAAAACTATTAGAAATAGGTTACAAAGAGAGGAATTTCGATCAAATGTGGTGAGATAAACGTGGTAAATCTAACGTCATCACTACCTCTAAAAGATTTAATCTTATAACTTATAGAGACAATTATAAATTATCTACCTTTAAAACTATAAAAAATATTTATTAACACTAAAATAAAATATTATTTTATAAATAGAGGTAATTGCTACTGTAGTTTTATGGGTATTGTATAATAACATAATCTCTCATAAACAGCTTATCAAACAAATTTATCATTTTACAACATTCAGAGCAGAGTGTACATAGACTCCAACATTCAGTTCACAGACATATGGAAACAAACAACCTAAGCATTCATTATACAGATTGAAAGGTGTTTCCCAGCTTATGAAGAAGGCTTTGGAACAGAGCTCACCTTTTTCAGGAGACCATTTATTTCACTTTCCAACTTACTCCTCATCTCTGGAGAAATACTATCTCCATCATTCTTCAGCATTGATGACATCATTTCTCGATTCTGCCTTATTACGTTCATCGGAGGTTTCTCCGCACTCGTAGAGGGAAACCCTTCCTTTAACAGAGTTGTTAGCGCAGCTGGAACTAGATTAAATCCATGGTGTTGCGATGGCTGGGATTCCTTCTCTTTCAATTTACCAAGCCTGGGAGAAGCATCCATTGGCGCTTCTCGTGGAGGAACTGGTTCTCGTGGTGCAAATGTTGGACCTTGAGCTTGTCCATTCATCCATTGCTTGTTGCAATAAGCATCATATGGCACACTAGAGACGCGTTTCTTCTTGTTTTGGCCGAGTGTCGGAGCAGTTCGTGCCAGTTTTGTTGCGGAAGGGGAGATTGGAAGTCGGTTGTCCCTATCAGTGAGGGCATAGAGGCGAGCGAACTCTTCCTTAAGGCGGGCGTTCTTTGCTATAAGCTACTAATTTTCTAAGGCAAGCGGCATGGGGACCACTGGGCCGCCACAGGGGGTGCACTTGGGCTCAGTCACGTTTTTCCTTAGGACAACGTTCTCTGCTATCAACTCGTCATTTTGATTCCCCAGGAGTATGTTCTCGTGAAGCTCAAGTTGAATCTGTGATAAAATTGTAACCGGTTAAATCATGCCGATTAAAAGGTAGATAAACCAGTAAACTGACTAATGAATCACAAATGTTGAGGTCGTACCATTATGTGGGTGCGGTGGTTCTGAAACCAGAACTTGATCTTCTTCATCTCCATCCCAGTCTTCATGCTAAGCTCGATCATTTGCTTCTCAGTGGGGTGAGGATGCTTCAGGAGGAAACTAACCCAAAACCAAAAAACCAAACCGAAAATCAAAACTCGAAATCAAAAACAAAAATTGATTTTTGACTGGTTACGTACTTTTCAAGCTCATTGTATTGTTCCTGAATGTGGCGTTGGTACTTCCTCTTCTTACCAAGCTGCTCATCCTCTACTTCATACATCTCGTCGTCGTCGCTTGGTTCGGCCGGTTCCACGTCAGCACCTGCTTGTTGGACGGTGTCATTTTGGTCAACTTGCAAGACAATGTCGTTTTGGTCACCAGCTGCAATAACATAAACATGTGGAACGTCATCATTTTGAATACCACCAACTCATGTCCAACAAGCATGAATCATGAATAGCTAGAGCTGAAGTCGGAGAGAAAAGTGTATATAGACTAAAATAAAAACAAATAAATTATATGATAATTGATTATAAGTATTAAAAAAACACTTTATAGTACCTAATCTTCTTTCAATGGGCTATGGCTCTCTCCTAATCACACTTCAGATAATGGGAGAATAAAAAGTAATGTGAAATGAAGAACTAAATATTGCAGCCTATTTATAGGCTAGAGTCTAGGAAGCTAGAGGGACTAAAATGGGAGGAGAGAAAATTGGATAGGTCTATATGTAATTTTTCATGTTTGGATGAGGGACACTTTGTATATTACATTTATTACTCCCCAATCTTTTCATTTTGTTCCTTACATGTTTTTTCTTATTTTGGATACTGATACTGAAGCCCAATTAGCAAAGAAAATCTATATCATATATGTTTTACTTATATATAAGGTTAACCATATATATTGTAGTTGTCCGTAAACGGGAGGAGTAAGCCCAGATACCTTCGGAACGGGCTCAAGTATTCATCGAAGAGGCCCATGTGTCTGTAGCGGCACTTCGCAGCTGATGATTATTAGATAACGGGGAGTCATGTAAACCTAAAACGGCATTTGTGTATACGTTTTCCAATTATCTTAGTTACTATTTTTGTTAGTCATTTTGTGTTATGATGTTGTTAAGTAATTACATAATTAATTTCCTAACGTCTAGGAGTTATCAGTTCTACTTGTTTATAATCTTCTAGTTTGACAAAGTTATAGGTTTAATTAGTGAGTTTCCATTGATTAGGGTTTGATACGAATGATATTTCAAATTTACACGTGTAAGAACAATACATGGTTAATGACAGTCTAAGCTTGTGTTAAAAATGTTGATGAGAAGATGAGTTAAGTATAACTATGACGGCGCTTTTAAAACCAAATGTGTGTGAAGTACACATGTTATATTTTCAATGTATCTTGATGCTTATAGTTAGTGATGATTGATTCACAAGACATCTAGTCACTGAGTGAAGTACGCATTTATCGAAGGTATGCTGGAAAGCTACACGTGCTCACTGATAATCTAATGGGTTGTGATGATATTTGTCTTAAGAGCGAGCTATAAATGCAAGCATATGCGTTAATACTTTAATTCATTCTAAATATGATACTCGTGTCAATAATTTATTAACTGAATAAAAGGTGACCTAATTAGAACTAGTACATAGTTTCAATGACTAAAATGAAATGATGCAATACTATAGTGAGAAAGTGGTATTCTAGTTATTTAATGAGTGGCGGGTTACAAAAAGACAACAAAAAAATGTGTGTGATATGGAAAGTCATTAAATAAGATTTTAAATTTTGGTATGCATTAATTAATTTAGGTTGTGATTTTTTCAAGGTATCTTCATTGATATCATGAATCACACGTGTCTACGAAACAAAATAAAAATTACACTTGGCAATTGATATAAAAAATTGGATACCCACCCAAAATCCAACTGATTTGGGCCAGGATTATCCGTTGACTAGGTAAAGTTGACAGGTATGGGTAAACTCAATACTAGCTCGAGTGGGTAACAGGTTTGAAGCTATCCGCCCCATACCGAACCTTACGGGTATACGGTATGAAACAGCGTCGTATGAGCCATAATATACCATCTATTAATGGACCAAACTCAGTTTCTCCTTCATACAATCATGTCTTCACTTCAACTCATCGATCCAGTAGTTTGATGTTCCCTCTCGAAACCCCAATGCTCTGAAAATCATAACTTCATCTCGAAAATTTCTATGCAATCCAGATGTAGAGAGATTTGGAGTTCACTCGATGGGTAGCGGGTTTATCCGACACGTTCTTGTGTAGGGTTGGTTTGGATTTTGTACACATTTAATCTCGGAGGACAGTTACATGTAATACTCGTTTAATAAAAGGGTGAGGATGAAAACGTGATATTCGGACCTATAGCTAGGTACTCGTTGTCAAGTCTAATAAAAATTCTTTCAGGGGTAATCATTTAAGTATTTTTTTGTCACAACATTGACAACTATGTTACAAGTACGATGAATCTGGGGAAAACGGTATAAATGCTTTATAAGATACAATAACTTATGATTGTAGCACTTGTGAGTTGTGACCAAACTAGTTTTAAAATATGTAAAATGATTTGAATGCGTTGTTAGTGTGTTAGACTCACATGATAATCAACTATAGTCTACAAGATTGTAACACTTGCTCTTGAAACAATATAAAAAATGATAAATATGGGTTCGTCCATGTTTGAATCGAGTCCTTTACTATCAAAATATTTCTAAAATTTCAAAACAATGCTTGAGTTTAAACTGAAGATTTTAAGAGTGTTAGACTAACACGATAATAAGTACACCACACAGTCAATTATTTGTTAACTTACTAGAAGGTCACAAGGTCCTCCATATTAATTCACAATTGTAACACTTGCTACCAAAACATTTTTAATATATGAAAAAAGTTTTGGTTAGATCCACCACAGCAAAACATAACTCATCAAACCAAACTCAATTTTTTAATTTCCTAAGAAAGTATGCTTCTTTAGTCAATGCTAAAAATGGAAAAGATCATTCAAAAGGGGACAAGAGGCAATAATACAATAAAACTCTCATATACAGCTTATCAAACAAATTCATTACTCTACAACATTCAGAGCACAGTGTATATAAACTCCAGCATTCAGTTCACAGACATTTGGAAACAAACAGCCTAGGCAACATTCATTATGAAGAAGGGTTTGGAACAGAGCTCACCTTTTTCAGGAGACCATTTTTTCACTTTCCAACTTACTCCTCATCTCTGAAGAAATACTATCTCCATCATTCTTCAGCATTGATGACATCATCTCCAGATTTTGCCTTATTACGTTCATCGGAGGCTTCTTCGCACTCGTAGAGGGCAACCCTTCCTTTAACAGAGTTGTTAGCGCAGGTGGAACTAGATTAAATCCATGGTGTTGCGATGGCTGAGATTCCTTCTCTTTCGAGCTACCAACCCCGGGAGAAGCATCCATTGGTGCTTCTCGTGGAGGAACTAGTTCTCGTGGTTCGAATGTTGGACCTTGAGCTTGTCCATTCATGCATTTCTTGTTGCAATAAGCATCATATGGTACACTAGAGATGCGTTTCTTTTTCGGGTTTTCTGGATTATTTCTTTCTCCTCTCCCTCTGCCTCTTCCTCGTCCCCACTTCGTCCCTGAATTCATCGATGTTCCATTCTCAGCATTAAAATCAGGAACTCCAGCTACAGGATTGACCTGTTCTGGAGCTTGATTCTCCTTCAGCTTATCACCTTCAGATGTGGCAGGATGGCAGCTAGCAAATGACACTTTCACAAATGGTTAGAACTGATGGCCTTCCCATTTGATACACTCGAATTCGGAGAAACTGGTTTCGTGCCCTGTGGACATATTGTACTGGGTTCCGAATGATCTCCATTCATAACTGGAAAGGCTGCTGCTTTCTCCTGTATGTTCATGAGAGCCAGTGTAACTTCTGAAGCAACTTGTTTCAGAACCTGTGAACTTGGAGGAGTTGACAAGTTAGACCCAAGACTGTTGTTCTATTCTGGTACTTTTATCGATTCGTCGATCTGATGGCTAGCCAAAGTTGCTTCTTGCTTCTCACTTCCATTAGTATGTACATCGGAGAAGGGATGACCTACACCGCTGTCATTCTTCATTTCCATGGAATCTGACAAACCTTTTGCAAGTCTGGCCTTCGTGCTAGTTGAATTCCCAGATTTCTTAGTCTTTAACCTTATGCAAAGTCTGCAAAACCTGTGAACTTGGAGGAGTTGACAAGTTAGACCCAAGACTACATCTAAAACTAAACATCAAGGACACCATAAATCCATTTGAACAAGATTGAATTTTCATCAATAAGATTGAACTTTACTAAACATCTACTGTATCTACTGCATCTACGCCATCTACTAAACATCAAGGACACCGTATATCCATTTGAACAAGTTTGAATTTTCGTCAATAAGATGGAATTTTACTAAACTGCATCTTCGGCATCTAAAACTAAACATCAAGGACACCATAAATCTATATGAACAAGATTTGAATTTTCGTTAATAAGATGGAATTTTACTAAACATTTACTGCATCTACTACATCTACGGCATCTAAAACTAAACATCAATAGAATTTCAATAAAACATCTACAACAAACCAAATCCATAACAATTGCATGTACTAGTAGAATGCAACAAGATTGTATCTTCATCAATTCATTTAACCATAGACCTAAACAAACATTCATCAATCCCGACTCGAAATTTCGCTAGCTATTAAATAGAAGCTTACCTTGATTTTTTGTAGGGGAAACGACGGTGTGAGGGGGAATTGGGATCGTCAAAGAGAGCCTTCGCCAATTCGAGTGGAATGGCGGTGGGAGGAAATCTAGCGTGTGAGGTAAACTAAAGGGCTAATAGGCTGGTAGGCCCCTGTACTATTGAAATATAACAAACAGGCTCCTCTACTATTAGTTGCACCAAAAAGGCCCCTCTACTCAGAACATATAACAAACATGCCCTTCCGTTACAAATGTGACAAACAGCGTTACTGAAATGTTGACACAGTTGACACGTTACTGACCCATAGGTTGTTAGAGTTTACACGTCAGCCGATTGGAATGTCAGCAACCATAAACGACTCTGTTTTGACTCAGGGTTATTAGCAACAAATACTTCAAATAGTAAAAAACGACGTCATTTATGGTTGCTGACATTCCAATCGGCTGACGTGTAAACTTTAACAACCCACGGGTCAGTGATGTGTCAACTGTGTTAACAATTTAGTAACGTTGTTTGTCACATTTTTAACGGAAGGGCTTGTTTGTTATATGTTCTAAGTAGAGGGGCTTGTTTGGTGCAATTAATAGTAAGAGGGCCTGTTTGTTAATTTTCAATAGTACAGGGACCTCCCGACCTATTATCCCTAAACTAAAAAGTGATTGTCTTGATTTACGTGCGGCGGAGAATCTTAGGATTAGCTTTTTTCTCTTCGATCAATATTTCTCAATTAAATAATTGGATGGAATCCAACCCTTCATAAGATCTAAGTTATAGAGGCAGTTTCATTAAATGTAATTTTAGAGAACAAAATCTATCATTTAATGGAGATTTTAAAATCTCCTCCAAATCACTCCGGGCCCACCATTAGGTTTCCAAATCACCTACAATCTTCAATATTATTTTGCAACCAAATAATGTATTTTTCCCAAATCTCTAGGGTAAGGATTCGAACCCCAAATCCACCGCAATTCTCCCACCCAAACAACCCTTAACTAATCAGATATTGGAATAATCTCCAATATTAATGTTTTATGTCACAATTTGTTTAGTAGATTACCGATTTTAGTATTTTACATAAATTTTATCGTATAGATATGTTTGTAAGGGAAATGCTGAAGTGACGCAGAAGAATTGGTTACATTGATACATTTAATTCTCAAAGAAGAAAGAAGGGAAAACTAGGAAAGCAAGCAAGACAAACCTATAGGTTAATTAGCTAACTCGAGTGGTGAGACATCATGGTGGCAACTTCAGTCGATCTGCTCTCCCTTAACTTAGAATCAATTGTTGTCATCTCCAATCTGTTGGTAGCAAACCTTGCCGCCTAACTATCTTTTTTGTCGAAGTCGGAGAAGGAAGGTCATGGATGGGGATGGTGCTGAGGGGGGTTAAGATTTAAGGAAATAAACTGATTCCTTAGAGAATTAAACTGATATGATAATTGAATCGTCATGGATGAAGAAGAGCTGATCTATCCAGGAATTGGGTTTACAAATATAAAATGTAATCGAAATTGATTATTATTCATAGACCAAAAGACAGGCCACATATGTTGGTTGGCACATTGTATCTTGGTGTAGGGCGCATACCGTATACATACTATATTGTGGCTAGTGATGTATGGACAGTTTGTAACATCCTAACCTTTTTCCCACAAGATATTGTTCGTTTTGGGTCTAGGCTCTCACGAATTTATTTTTGGGGCGCATCATGGAAACTTCCCTGGAGGTCACTCATCTATGCATTGCTCCAAATCGACCACCCTGCATTCTGCAAATTCCAGCTTGACTTCCACTCTGAGATCCCAGACATTGCGCTCAATCGCTTAATCTCCACCCCCACTTTCCAAGAAGGGCTAAGTTCATCTTCCTAAGATCCAAAACTCCAAGGCCATCTTTGTTTTTCACCTCCTTAACTAAATCCATCGAACCAGGTGAGGTTTCCTAAATTCCCCACAGCCCTCCCACGGAATCCTATTTTGAATCCTTTCCAACTAATTTGTAACCGATCTAGGCGCCTGGAAGAGCGACATATAATAAATTGGAAGTTGGGAAAGCACAGTCTTAAGAAATATGAGACAGTATTGAGAAATACTATTTGCGACACCACTTTTTTGTAGTGATGGTGACTTCCCTGGAGGTCATTCATCTCTGCATTACTCCACCTTGAGCACGTTTAACTTTGAAATTCTTACAAGAACTCCTCCACTACGCCCCAAAACGCGTCTTACCAGTTAATGTTGATCTATTCCTTATAGCCCAACGATCTCTCTCGTACTTGGTCGATGTGAGATTCGCCTAGCATGTCACACAGCTGCTCACAAAATGACAGGAGGATGCAGAGGAATTTGACAGAGGACATTACCAATTCGTGGCGCCAGGAATACCAGTCTCGCACATGTTGTGAAATTTCCCAAACACAGTTTAATTATGACAGAACAATCAATTATAATTCTGATGATGAGATATCGCAACATTCGCTTGTGTCTCAAGTTAAACTCAACATATAACTAAATTATTAAAAAAGGTTAATACATCTTTCTGCCCTTCTACTATGCAAAGTTAATAAATATACCCATTTACTATTTTCTAACTGATTTAAAACCCTCTACTTTGAAGCGTTTAACAAATATGTCTCTCTGTTTAATTTTTTGTCTATTTTCCATCTGATGTGTTGATTGTACGTGCCACGTCATATTATTTGTACACCTTATCGCTGATTGGAATGTTCACATCCCAAAATTAGAAAGAAAAAGAAAAACGAATGCCACAAACACCTCCGTACATAATGGTGATTATAATACTTTTTCTTTTTCTTTTCTTTTGAATTTAAATATTTTCACCTTGTGTACATCCCAATTATCGATGTTGTGGATAAATAATATGTCGTAGCACATATAATCAACTCATTAGACGAAAAATAGATGAAAATATAAATGGAGAGGCATATTTGTTAAAAATTTCAAAATAGAGGTGTTTAAATTAGTTAGAAAATAGTAAAAAAAGTATGTTTGTTAACTTTGCATAGTAGAGGGGCAAAATGGTGTATTAACCCTATTAAAAAAATCATTATATAATTTTTTTCATGATTAGGTATAAATTTGAACCTGTGACCTCTCTCATAAAGGTATAGTTACTTCAGTAGACTACAATTAATGTCTTCCCAAACTCATTATAGAATCAGTAGATAGTAAAGAGTAGAGTGTGGGATGAAAGGTAGCATATATTCTTTCTTATTATATAATCCGTAACATAGAAAAAGTATTTTGGGGACAATATTACTGTTTAAAATATGAATGAGAGGACAAAACTAAAGTGGGAGATGATGCTTCTTCTCTCCCAATATTGTCTCATAATTGCCCTTCATGTGCTTTCCACAAGTTCTTTGTTTTCTTGCTGTTTTCTTGAGCAGAAGCTAGCATGAAAGCTAGCTTATATAGAAGACAACCTAAAACCTATTATGTTCGATATCAGTTGAATTGTGTCTTCAACTGAGGTCCCAAAAGTACATATTCACTAAATACAAGGTTGGCGTTCTAGTAATAATGGATTGACCACTCAGTCCTGATCTAACATTTCACAAAAGATATTGAGTGCTATTGGGTCTTTTTATCCTAAAAGCTAGCTTATGAGGAGGCTTTCCTTCACACTTATTTAGTGCACCCTACTCTTTCCACTTTCCGATGTGGGATAACCCAACAAAAACTAGCAACCTTAAGAGAGTGTTGGCTTGCGAACCCAATTGCACATGTACACTCTGATATCCTCTCTCCCAAGCAATTTGTAACCTTTGTTGGACAAAATCAACGCGGATTAGAAAACCATAACGAAATCGAAATCGAAAAAAAATTGTAATCGAGGCCTGTGTTTGCACAGTTTCCTTAAGATAGATTCGCCCTACACAAGGACGTCTTTCTCCCAGGATACAACGATTTCAACGGTGTTTCAACACCGCCGAACGCAACCACGCTTGAGCAAAGCGACAACAGACGAACCGACAAATAAAAAAGAAAGGAAGAAGAATAGAACTTTTGGGAGAGAGATTTTAGTATCTGAAGGTGTATGGAAAATTGAAGGGATAGGTGGGTATTTATAGGAGAAAATTCTGGAGCAAACTCTTTAGTTGAGCAATGTGGTATAAAACCACTTTCTCACATTACTCATTTTCCCACCAAGGTACTTTGAGAATCAATTTCTCATTCACCTTAAATCCATTTTGGACGGATTATATCTCGATTCGAAGCTCTCTTGTAGGAGAACACGAATATGTAATCACCTTACAAAAATGTGTTACTTAACCCACTCATAATCACATCCCAAAATGGTACAAACCCATTTGGTTTACCCAAATTTTCCAACAGTCCCCCACATGAATGAAAATTGGACTCAAGACTCTGACGACACTGACAACTTTGCTCAACGGTCAAATCCTGCATAGGATAGGTAGGTGTTACCCCTTGAACCTTCCCTTGTGAAGCATACCGACTCTACTGGCTAGATGGTAGACGCGATGTCCTTGAACCATCCTGCCGCCCGTGTAGACGATGATACACTGCACATAGGATCCTTCCTAACGTGATCTTGTTCTCACTGTTATGTTCATATGGCCCTGAACATCTGCCTGGTTCTGCAAGAGTTTAAGGAATTTGCGCCCCTCACAATTCCCTTGAAGCGGCCCCACTTCACTCTAACATAGGTGATCCTTATCTCAGAATCATTAAAAGCCTTTATGCTTATCCTTGACCATTATCACTGTTTATAGGAATGGGTTGGGGTTGCCCCCACAGTGACTCAACAAGTTCATTCAAGCAGGTTGTCCCTTTGAACCTAGATCTTGGGATCTCCAGTCAACTAGGTTGGGTTTTCCTTCGAATAAACATTATTTCAAGGGCTTTAATCCCATTCCCATCGACAACTTGTGCACAGCCTCTCGTTTTCGCAAGGTTATCTTGACGATAACTCTATTTTGAGAGAAGTTGTCTTATGGTATTTTGTCTATGACAATATGTCTAGACTACCATCAAGTAATGTGATGACTACTTTCACTAGTCACCATCACATTTAAAATAATGAAAAGAAGTATTTCTTCTATTCAATAATTTATATGGAGTCTCATTAGTAACATTTCCATATACCTTATTTAAAGGGCAACTAGCTGACACAGCAGCTCCCCCACATGTTGTGGAACTCAAAACTTATTGACTTGGCATTCAGCTTAGGAACTCATATGTTCCTTAACAATTGTTCATGCTTGTATCTCTAATACAAGAGCATTCATTTGACACAAATTTCATGTAGAATAATTCCAATTCATGTAGCACTAAACCACAATATAAGGTCCAAGCGTCCCCAGACTTATATATATATGGTCTAGTACCACCACCTAATTATATAAGAATCAAGCGTCCTTGATTTTCATATAAAAGATGTAAGAATTTTTCTATCATTCTTTGATTGTGCCAATAAGATTACACAATTGTACAACTCATTGACCAACATGTCATGAACTTATGAATGTTCTCAAACATTTTACGATATACATGACTTTAGTATCTCCTTTCACATATTAAGAAGTGCATTTGCCAAACCAAAACTAAGTGTGGACAAAATAAATACCATTTTCTTTTGCCACTTCTCAAAATTCATACAATGAATTTATTTGGTTATAAATATGATTAACCATCACACTCTTAGGTATTTTAAGCAATACCACAAGAGTCGTTTAATAATTTATCCACAAGAGAAATCATCCACTATTCAACACTCGTTGAATTGACTGTCATGTTTCCACAAGAAACAAACACTTTCGACTTGATTCACAAAGAATCATATTCAAGATTTCTAGTCCCAATGATGGACCATCAATCCAACCACCCAAAATGTTACAATTTGACACAAAGCCAATTCAATGAACCAAACATTGATATTTCAAATATAACACTTCAATTAAAATATAGAATCTTTCAACTAAAGTACTCATGACCAATCTCGCTACTAGCAGAATTAGTGCAATTAATTTGGTTGGTTTTAAATCAAAACCAATTCATATCACTTAATTGCATCACCAGATCCAAAGCAAGTTTTATCAAAATACAAAGATTCACACGAATGCATAACCATAATGTTGAAACTTGCATTATAAAAATTAATTCAGAGTTCATCTAAATTAGCAACTAAACAATGCTAATTCAAATAAATCAATTAATTTCTCAATTAAACCGTAACTAAGGGATACAAATCCTATAATAAAATTTAAATACCACACAAATAGTATTTAATTGACACATTAAATGATTTGGGGAAACTTAACTACGTAAAAAGGTAAATCTATTTCAAGCAATTAAATTATAATTAAGATTAGATACCAAATCGATCTCAAAAGGTAAGTAAATTGCATCTAATAAATTGTGAAATAGAAACCTTCCAAGATAATCGGTTGAATTAAATTCAAATGTAACTTTCAATTAAAGCACACAATTAATTTAGGTCACTGATGCCAACATCACTATCAATGGAATAAGTGCAATTTAACTTGATTGAGTTTATCAAGATTGTTTCAATCGTTTAATTGCATCACCTGATCCAAAGTGATTTGACACACAACCAAGTTAATTCTTTGAAACATATTCAAAGAAGATTAATTTAATCAACACGCACAACCATTTCAGTTAGACCTCAAAGTAAAACCTCGCTATCAATAGAATTAGTTCAATTAAATTGGTTGTTCTAAAGCAATATTGCTTACAACCATTTAACTGCAACACCATATCTAAGCGATGTTTACCCAAGTTAATTCTTTGAAACAAATTCAAAGAAATAATTTAACGAAAATGAACAATAATTTCATTTGAAACTTGAAGCAAATTTTCGCTACCAACGGAAATAGTGCAATTAATTAGGTTACTTTAGAGCATCATTGCTTCAACCTTTTAATTGCATCATCAGTTCCAAGCGATTGTTACTCAAGCACAATAGACTAATACTAGATCCAAAGAATAGAATTCAAACAGCTACATGAGTGTAGGAATTCAATCTTAATATCAAATGGATTTAAACGATTCCAAACAAGTACAAGATGGTAGAGTAAATTACTAAGATTCTAGATCTTAGATTACCAATAAACTTGTTAGAATACGAAAACCAATAACAATGAGTATAATCAATTAAATTATAAAATCAACAACCATAATATATGTATTCGAAACTAACACATAATTTGAGCACCTAATCACTCTAATCATAAATCAAAATCTCTTTAGATAAACATCAATGATTAAATGTTATCTAAAAATATAGAATCTAGATTTCAACAATGATGGAAAAAAAACCATCAAATAAACCGAGGGATAAATTTTAAAATGTTGCAGAAGTTAAATAATCGCAATTAACATTTCAATAAACCACATGACACTTTATGAGTTTCAACATACAACAGTATATCTAAATGCGAGAATGCAATTCTTGCAATTAGTACCTTACTGATTAAAGAACATTCACTTCCAAATAAACAAATCAAAGAAATTAATATGTTGGATGGATAAACATATGAGAGTTCAATTGGATCTCAGTGCTTATATCCAGTACGCCATTGAAAACATATGCGTCCAACAAAGCTTTAATCCACGTTTGAAATTAAGGAATCTATCTTAAGTTGTTGGACAAAATCAACGCGGATTAGAAAACCATAACGAAATCGAAATCGAAAGAAAATTGTAATCGAGGCCTGTGTTTGCACAGTTTCCTTAAGATAGATTCGCCCTACACAAGGACGTCTTTCTCCCAAGATACAACGATTTCAACGGTGTTTCAACACCGCCGAACGCAACCACGCTTGAGCAAAGCGACAACAGACGAACCGACAAATAAAAAAGAAAGGAAGAAGAATAGAACTTTTGGGAGAGAGATTTTAGTATCTGAAGGTGTATGGAAAACTGAAGGGATAGATGGGTATTTATAGGGGAAAATTCTGGAGCAAACTCTTTAGTTGAGCAATGTGGTATAAAACCACTTTCTCACATTACTCATTTTCCCACCAAGGTACTTTGAGAATCAATTTCCCATTCACCTTAAATCCATTTTGGACAGATTATATCTTGATTCGAAGCTCTCTTGTAGGAGAACACGAATATGTAATCACCTTACAAAAATGTGTTACTTAACCCACTCATAATCACATCCCAAAATGGTACAAACCCATTTGGTTTACCCAAATTTTCCAACAACCTTGTCACAACTCCTCTCAACTCAACCATATGATCACATTATACGTACGCTGCCAAGCACAACATCTCGCAATAGGCATCTTGTAGCTACCCATCGAGTCTCAACGATAACATAGCCATCAGAGTTGAGAGAAACTCATTTGCTTATATTCAGCACCGTCTTGGTGGGCCAAGCAGTGCCACCCAACATGGTCATAACGACTAGTGATCGCTCGTCCACCAACATGCCCACATTAATATTATATTGTTCGCTTTGGCCCAAGCCCCACAGATTTGTTTTTGGGTTCCTTCTTAAAAAGTCTCATACTAGTATAATTGGTCGACTCATTTAATCAAAATAAACTTCTCCTAATTTACCGATATGGTATTTGGGTTGTTATCCCAACAATTTGTCTAATTTTATTCATAGTTCAACCATCTACATTGTCACGAATTTGAGTCCCAAAATTACAAACCCCATTATTTAATTACCACCCACCAAAGCATTGTCAATCACATCTCACATGATTGACACTATCATGATTTTAAAGAATAAGACAAGAACAATATATATTTTTGACATATAAAATTAAAAATCATCACAATAAAATTAGCCATGCAGCAAGTAGCTAGCTAGGGCTATGTCTTCCCATTATCCAGTAGACACATAAACAAACATTGTTATTAGCAGATAAGGCAATTTATAATAACACCAATTATCAACTAAGCTACATATTTAATATTGGAATGTTTTGCAGTAGTAGCAAAATGGGATCCAGTAGTAGTACAGTTGTAGGGTCAGTATGTTTAAATGAAGCTCATTTTTCTTCTATCTTCCAGCTGGTCTTTTGGCTTAAAAAAAATCACATTTGAAAAGGCTGGCTTCATATTAAACTGTGTTTTGCTAAAATATATAGATTTTTTTCGGGTGCGAATAGCCAAATCTATCCACACCAGCGGATAGTCACATCACACCGTTCATTTTCCCTTACTCAAATCAATGGCTGTAACTTAGCTAGCTGGCCCCTTTTTCCACTTTTCTTTTCCTTCCTCCTTCCTGTATGTATAATAAAATTGCTCATCTCTCTCTAGCAAAAATCCAGCCGTCGGAGTATGAAAAAGAGCAGCTTCTCCCATTCACAACCAACACTCCTAGTCTTCGGCCGCCATCGCCACCTCTACCTCCTAAACCCATTCATCTCCTCAGCCAAGAATCACTCATAGGATTATGAAAAAGAGCAACTTCTCCTATTCACAACCAACACTCCTAGACTCCGGCCGTCGCCGCCACCTCCGCCTTCTCCTCTTCCCTCCCAAATCGGCATGTGGTACTGATTCAATGTGTTGGAGTTTTAGTGAAGAAGTTGGTGTTTCAGGCTGTAATGGGTCTTCTGAGGAGTTTAATGTTCTTGTGGTGGATGATACCATTATAATGTTGACAAGAAGTTGATTCAAGTGACACCTAGACAACTTGTTATTTGATTGTTATTCAAGTGTTATTCAAGTGTTACTCGAGTGTTATTTGACTGTCATTTAGGTAACACTCGAGTAACATGTAAGTAACATGATACCTGAGTGTTATTCAAGTGCTACTCGAGTGTTACTCGAATGTTATTTGACTATTTATCAGGTAACACTCAAGTAACACCAATTATAACTGTCTGAGCGAATGAGGGATGAGAATAAATCATGAGAAACTGAGGAGGGGAATGGAACTGATGAGAGAAATTTAGAATGGATGGTCAAATACCTAGAAACCGAGAGACCTAGCCAGGTTCAATCTCATAAACATCCTCTTCTTGTTCCTTGTACTGTTTGATGACATCAGACACCAGCTTCCTAGGAATCAAAGAAGTTACCTACATTCAACGGCCAAGATTATACTCATCGCCATAGATGTCAAAGCGCTCTCGAATGCCTTGTTCAGTTCTCTGCTCCCCTCAAAGCTCTCAATCCAGTTACTCGAGTATTACTAGAGAGTTACTTAAGTATTACTCAAGTGTTACTCAAGTTTTACCTTAAGTAACACTTCAGTAAACTCCATATAACCTGCACCCAAAATAGTGTATCCGCCAGAAAAAAAATTGCATAGCTCTAGCTGCTACTGGTGCTGCTGAAGCGGTCATTTTTGCGGGTCAGAGATATGTAGAAATTAGGGTTGAGAGCTTCCATGGATGATGATGATGAATTTGGTGAAGCGAATCTTAAAATGAGAACCAAAATCAAAACTTTTATAACAATGGAACCTAGATTAGAGATTTTTGGGTAAAGTGGAAAAGAGAGAGACTAATATATGAAGAGTCAGAGAGGTGAATTGAGAATCGTGGAAGGATTTGGGAAGGAAGAAGAGGAGGCGGAGGTGGCGGCGACGGTTCCAACGAATGAGTATTGATTAGAGAGAGATGAATAAGTTTATTATTCATAAAGGAAAGAAGACGGAAAAAATTAAACCTAAATCTCTTACCATTGATATATTATGCAAATAAAATAAAGGGTAGGATGATGCTATCCGCTGGTGTGGATGAATTGGGGGTGTCCGCACCAGAAAAAATTGAAATTATATCGTTGGTTTTGTAAATGCTTTATAGTTTTCAGAGTTATGGCCAATGTTTTCTAGGTCTTAAAGCTTTCCTTCTGTCTCTTCATGATCCCACGTCAAATAATATCAAATTAAAATTTATTTAGGCTCGTTTGATTGGAGGATATGGGTATCTACCTATCATGGGTGCTATTGATATTAATAGCACCCAATAGCTAGATATTCGAAATATTATCATTTTTCGTTGCTCCGAATAGCTAGCTATTGGGTGCTATATTGAATATCAATAGCACCCTTTAGATATCCACCTAAATAGGTGAATATCTAATATCCACCCCAATATCATTCTGTGTACCAATTTTACCCCTTGCAATTCAACTCAATTACATGCCACTAGACCCACACAAATAATTATTTTCCTCCCAACTTTTGTATAAAAGTCATATTTTTTAATATGAACTCCGAATTGGAAAAATTTTGTGTCAATATCTTAGTTGTACGAAAACGAATCCAACAAGACCGCTCTCGATATATTTTCGATAATGGTGTTTACATATGACTTTGACGAAAAATAAGGTCAAATGTGTAATTTCATAAGAAAACTATTTCCATTTCATATTCAATACCAAACAAGAACTCGAAGATCAATATCTTCCAATAACTAGATATCTCAAATAGCTAGCTATTTGAAATATCCCATACCAAACGACCCCAGGGGAAATCCGTTTGTGATTCTTGGAAACGCTGTATTCTGAAATATCATTGTTTGTTTACTGTCTAATGGAGTTGGGTTTTTGTATTTCAGATACCCACAGTTTTTTATTGTCTCCAGAATGTGTATTCTGACAATTTCTACTTTTATCAGAAATTAAGACTTCCCCAAATAGAATAATGAGTTCCACTATCTTTCCCTACTATTTTTTTTATCAAATATACATACCAAACAATGTAATGTAACATCCTCCAACTTTTAACACACACTCTTTTGGAAGACATATCCCTCGAAAAAGTGTGGAGGGCTCGGTTTAAAGAGTGCGGTTGAGCTTAACCGGGCGTTTATGACTAAGCTGGTCTGGATTATGGTTACTCGCCCATATGAGATGTGGGCCAAGGTCATTATGACCAAGTATCTAAAGAAGGTAAACAGAATGTTGTGCTCTCGTGGTTCATCTCGTATGTTGAATGTTTGTCGTGGAATTAAACAGGAATGGGACACTATGACTCTTGGCTTGCAATGGAATATTCAGAATGGTCAGGGTACGAGCTTCTGGAACGAGAGGTGGGTTGACAGTGGTGTCAAGCTCTGTGATTTTGCTATTGGGACCCATGATTGGTTGGATTCGGTGGCGTTGTGGGTTACAGTCACAAATGAGTGGGATTTGAAGAGGCTGCAAGAGGCTCTGCCACCAGATTCTATTAAGCATGTAATTAGAATGCCTCCCCCTAATTCTAATCTTGGAAGCGATAAGCTTGCTTGGGGCTTGAAACCAAAGGTAACTTTACTGTTAAGTCGGCCTATGCTTCGATTACGAACTCCCGATCTAGGGAGAATGGGAAATGGTGGAAATGTGTGTGCGATTGGGAAGGACCCAATCGGATTCGCCATTTTCTTTTTTTTGGGACATCAACGAATTCTTATGAATGTTGAGCGCTTGCGATATCATATTGCCGTGGATGGAGGTGTTAATATATATGTGGGCCGTGCAATTTAGGCTTATTGGGCTAGTTCGGTGCTGCCAAACCCTAGCATATCAAAACTATATATATTGTATTCTAGCCAGTAGTGCTAATTGAGCTCTTCCTCTCCTCTTTTTCTTCTAATAATATTCTCTCTTTCTCCCGTGGATTAGCTAACACATTGTTAGTGAACAACGTTAAATCGTGTTGTGTCGTGTATCTTTGCTTTGAGATATTACTGTGTTTAACAGGAGGATCTGGTTCCTGTGGAGGGGGTTTGGAAGATGTGGAACATGTCCTACGATTTTTCCCAAACGCTATTATGGTTTGGAAAAAAATTATTCCTACAAATCAGTTTGAGGATCTTGAGCGGAAAAACTGGAATAACTGGTGGCAGGATAATCTTTATAACAAGCGAAGTCGCCACCTATTTGGCATATGCTACTGGTGTTTGTGGTGGGCTAGGAATGAGAGGGCTTTTATCGAAAGTCAAATTGGTGTGGGTGCTGTTCGGGAAAAGATCAATTACTGGCGTGCCATCATCTCTCATTCCCAATCCAATGGGATGAGGTCCTCGCAATCCGACCACGAAGCGAGCGTCTGATATGGTGGAACCCAGCTCGGCTAGTTTGTCCTGAATTCAGACGATTCTGTGATTAATCATGGAGGTTTGACAGCAGTTGGAGGGGCTATTAAGGATGATTGTGGTAGAGTTACTGCAGCCTACTCCATTAATTTCGGCTCTTAATCTATTACCCGAGTGGAGATCTGTGAAGTTGTTGATGGTATGAAAATTTGGTGGGAAATGGGTATTCGCAAGCTGGCTATTCAAGTGGACTTTAGATGCGTCATTGACATCCTTACAGATACTTCGAACAGTTCGCACCAACATTCCAGATTGGTGACGCTCTTCTTGAGTCCGAGCGAGAGACTGGGAGGTTCGACTCTATCATGTTTATCGAGAAACTAACTACCTTGCTGACGCTTTGGCAAATCATGGTCATGGTTTGGCTCCAAGTACACACCGGATTGACATCAATTCTGATTTCGTCCAATAGTGGGAAGGTTATGATGCTAGAGGAGTTTTGATCAGGCGTGCAGTTACAACTTAATACGCATTTTGAGTTCTCTCTACCAAAAAAAATCTAACACACTGAAGAGATTTGATTAGAATAATTAATGTCGAAGAGCTAGTAACATACCGTTAAACAAACAATTCATTTTGTGGGATAGTTGGTTATCTTGTTAGTCTAATACACTCAAGGTCTCTGGTTCAAACTCAGAAGAAGTCATTTATTTTCTTTCATATTTTAAAAATGTTTTGATAGCAAGTGTTACAATTGTGAATGAATATGGAAGACCTTGTGACCTACTAGTAAGTTAATAAATAATTGATTATGTGGTGTAATTGTTATCGTGTTAGTCTAACACACTAAAAATCTTCGGTATCAAGCATTGTTTTGAAATTTTAGAAATGTGTTGATAGTAAATGACTCGATTCAAACATGGATGAACCCATATTTATCACTCTTTATATTTTTCAACAACAAGTGTTACAATCTTGTAGGCTGTAGTTGATTATCTTGTGAGTCTAACACACTAACAACGCATCCAAATCATTTTACATATTTTAAAACTAGTTTGGTCACAACTCACAAGTGCTACAATCAATAGTTATTGTAGCTTGTAACACACCCATACTGGTTTTCCCAGATTCCTCGTACTTGTAGCATAGTTGTCAATGTTGTGACAAAAAAATAGTTAAATGATTACCCCTGAAAAAAATTATTAGGCTTGACAACGAGTACCTAGCTATAGGTCCGGATATCACGTTTTCATCATCATCCTTTTATTAAACGAGTAGTACACGTACCTGTCCCGTGAGATTAAATGTGTACAAAATCTAAACCAACCCCACACAAGAACGTGTCGAGTAAACCCGCTACCCATAGAGTGAACTCCAAATCTCTCTACATCTGGAATGCAAAGAAATTTTCGAGATGAAACTATGATTTCCAGATCATTGGGGTTTCGAGGGGGAACGACAGACTACTAGATTGATGAGTTGAAGTGAAGACCTGATTGTATGACGGAGAAACTAGGTTTGTTCCATTAAATATAGATGATATATTGTGGCTAATACGACGTTATTTCATACCGTGTACCCGTAAGTTTGAGTATAGGGCGGATAGTTTCAAACTTGTTACCCACTCGAACCAGTATTGAGTTTACCCATACCCGTCAACTTTACCCGGTTAACGGATAATGCTGGCTCATATCAGTTGGTTTTTGGGTGGGTACCCGGTTCTTTTATATTAATTGCCAAGTGTAATTTTTTTTTTGTTTCGTAAACACGTGTGCTTCATGGTATCAATGAAGATACCCTTGGAAAAAACACAATCTAAATCAATTAATGCATACCAAAATATAAAATCTTATTTAATGACTTTCCATATCACACACATTTTTTTGTTGTCTTTTGTAACCAACCACTCATTAACTAACTAGAGTACCACTCTCTCACTATAGTTTTGCATCATTTAATTTTACTCATTGAAATTATGTACTAGTCCCAATGAGATCACCTTTTGTTCAGTTAATAAATTATTGACACGAGTATCATATTTAGAATGAATTAGATTATTAACGCATATGCTTAGCATTTATAGCTCGCTCTTAAGACAAATATCATCACAGCCGGTTAGATTATCAGTGAGCACGTGTAACTTTCAAGCATACATTAGATAAATACATATGAATCAGATAACTCATTGCCAATTGACTTGATGTCTTGTGAATCAATCATCACTAACTATAAGCATTAAGATACAATCAACATGTAACACGTGTACTTCATTCACATTTGGTTTTAGAAGCGTCGTCATAGTTATACTTAACTCATCTTCTCATCAACATTATTAACACAATCTTAAACTGTCACTAACCACGTATTGTTCTTTCACATGTAAGTTTGAAAAGTTCATTCGTATATCAAACCCTAATCAATGTAAACTCACTAATTAAACTTATAACTTTGTCAAACTAGAAGATTTTAAACAAGGAGAACTCATAACTCCTAGACGTTAAGAAATTAATTATCTAATTACTTAATAACATCATAACACAAAATGACTAATAGAAATAATAACTAAGATACTTCGATATCCCAATTTAAAAACGCATTAAAAATGCCGTTTTGGGTTTACGTGACTCCTCATTATCTAACAATTATCAGCTACGAAGTGCCGCTGCATACACATGGACCTCTTCGATGAATACTTGGGCCCGTTTCGAAGGGTCTGGGCTTATTCCTCTCGTTTATGGACACAAATATATATATAAAACATGATATAGATTTTTTTTGCTAATTGGGCTTCAGTATCAATATCCAAAATAAGAAGAAAAAAAACACGTAAGGAACAAAACGAAAAGATTGGGGAGTAATGAATGTAATATACAAAGTGTCCCCTCATCCAAACATGGAAAATTACATATAGACCTATCCAATTTTCCCTCTTCGCATTTCAGTCCATCTAGCTTCTCAGACTTTAGCCTATAAATAGGCTGCAATATCTAGTTCTTCATATCACATTACTTTTCATTCTCTCATTATTTAAAGTATGATTAGGAGAGAGCCATAGCCCATTGAAAGGAGATTAGGTACTATAAAGTATTTTTTAATACATATAATCAATTATCATATTAATTCATTTATTTTTGGTTTAGTCTATATACACTTTTCTCTCCGACTTCAACTCTATTTATTTATGATTCATCCTTGTTGGACATGAGTAGGTAGAGTCAAATAACTCGGGAAGAAGGTGTTGATAGTCACAATCTGATTATTTTGCAGACTCATGTATATGGTTTTGTTTTTGTTTGTTTGGATCTTGGTGTTTATGTGATAATTAAATCAGAGTCAAAGTGTTGGCAGCGATCTAATGGCACACCTTTGCATACGTTGTCTCATATAATACATCTGATCTTTGTTTTCAGTTTCATGATATATTGTTGGATAAGCGAGAAAATTTGTTGATAGTGACTCAATGATTATTTTCCACAGGCGTATATACTTTTAATATTTTTTTGGATATGGGTATTTGTGAGACAATTAAATCGGAGTCAAGGTATTGACATCAACAGTGTAATGACTATGCACACCTTTGCACACGTATGTCTCATCTAGTACATCTAATCTTTGTTTTCAATTTCGTGATATATTGTTGGATAGAAGAAAAAAATTATCATATATCTATAGATTTATTAGAAAAAATTCAAAATTACGTTTTCATTCGACTTCCTCTGATTATGTCATCATATAAACTCAGATGTGACTCCTAATCCGTTTTATATGGATTCAATACTAGTAATCCCGTCAGATCTAAATAGTTTGTAGATAGTCAAATCACAGAGAGTTAAAATGTCGACAATGAGATTTTAACAATACATTTTTCCTTTGATATATTTGATTCAATACATCATTACGAAGTCCATAGAATATCATATTTGATAATTTATTTAACTAATGCAATCATCTAACACTATATTTTCATATTAATATTAGCTTTGACTTTCATATGACATATGTCGTTCTCTTTAATTCAGACCTTGCTCATTTAAAAAAATTAAATAATTTTTCCGTAGATAGTTGAATAATTGTAATATTTTGTGCACGCTTCTTATAATATATATTTACTCGTTAAATTTTTTATAAAAAAATAATCAAAAGAAGTAGCTCAACTCATGTCTACTCCTTCTGTGTTTACATAATTGGATCGAGTTTAACTGAAATTAATTACAATCATTTAATATCTCCACCAACTTAAAGCTCAACTAATTTAAAAACTCTGCTTGAGTTAGATCTGAGTATGTTTTTACGGTTGTACGAGTCTCCGTGACATATATATCTTAAATCTTTGTCTGAATGCTACGTGCTTAATAATAACCCATCAAAATCGTTGATCTCACCGAGTATTTTCTATTTTACAGAAAATATTGACTTTTTCTGTTCGTATTCTGATCCATTTTCTTTTTTCGGTTCATTGGTTCATTGCAGAAAATTTGATCAGAGAGATGGCAAGAAACGGAACTGAGATGAACATTGTTGCTTTTGCTGGTGTCCAAAATGGTGTCGTCCCTCAAGTTAACGTTGTTGCTGATGATGATGTCCAAAATGTCGTCGTGCCACAAGTTGATGCTCATGCTGTTTCTGGTATTCAAAACATCGTCTTCCCACAAGTTGACTTTGTTGTTGCTGTTCAATACGGTGTCGTCCCCCAAGTTGACGTTGTTGGTGTCTTAAACGGTGCCATCCCGCCTACTATTGGTGGTATTCAAAACGTTGACATTCCACAAGTTGATGTTATTGCAGGTGGTGACCAAAACAGCATCATCTCGCAAGTTGACCAAAATGACAAAGTCCAACAAGCAGGCGCTGGCGTGGAACCGGTCGAATCGAGCGACGACAAGGAGATTTATGAAGTAGAGGATGAGCAGCGTGGTAAGAACATGAAGTACCAACGCTACACTCAGGAACAATATAACGAGCTTGAAAAGTACGTAACTAGTCAAAATCAATTTTTGTTTTGTTTTCGATTTCGGGTTTTGATTTTCGGTTTTGTTTTCTGGTTTTGGGTTAGTTTTTTCCTGAAGCATCCTTACCCCACTGAGAAGCAAAGGATCGAGCTCAGTATGAAGATTGGGATGGAGATGGATAAGATCATGTTCTGGTTTCAGAACCGCCGCACCCACATGAAGGTACGACTCAAAAATTTGTGATTAGTTAGTTGGTTTACGGGCTTTTCTACATTTGAATCGAAATGATTTAACCGGTTACAATTTTTATTGCAGATTAAACTTAAGCGTCATGAGAACATACTCTTGAGGAATCAAAATGACCAGTTGATAGCAGAGAACGCTATCTTAAGGCAAAACGTGGCTGAGCCTATGTGCACCTGTTGCGGTGGCCCAGTGGTCCCCACACCGCTCGCCTTCGAAATCGAGCAGCTTAGTGCGGAGAATGCCCGCCTCAAGGAAGAAATCGCTCGCCTCCGTGCCCTCGCAAATAGGAATCCTAAATTGAATTAACTAAGAAATTATTAATTTTAAGAAATATATAATTTTGAATTAATATTATTAATTAATTTTAATTTTTATAATTTTGCATCAAATATTAATTTTTTAGACGTATATAATTTTGCATCATTATTATTAATTTATTTAAACATTATAATTTTCACCATTATTCGGTAGTCAACAGACTACGTTAGTAAAAACGGACTGCGTTAGTAAAAAAAATGGACCGTGTTAGTAAAAAAGGATTGTGTTAGTAAAAAATGAACTGCATTAGCAAAAAATGGACTATGTTAATAAAAACGGACTATGTTAGTAAAAACGGATTACGTGAGTAAAAATGGACAGCGTTAGTAAAAATGGATTGTGTTAGTAAAAATGGACTGCGTTAGTAAAAACGGACTGCATTAATAAATACGGACTACAAAGACATAATTATCCATTTATATGAAGAAGAAAAAAACATACTGCGTACAGTAAAACACGGACGACAAATAGCCACTCGCAACTACGAACCCCATTATTTAACTACCACCTACCAATTACCAAAGCATTCTCAGTCACAACTCGCATGATTGCCACTATCACGTTTTTAAGGAATAAGACAAGAACAATATATATTTTGGACACATATAAAACAAAAATCATCACAATAAATTAAATTAGCCATGTATGTAGCTAGCTAGGGCTACGTCTTCACATTATCTTATACATACATAACAAACATTAATGTTATTACATCAATTATCAGCTAAGGTATTGGAATGTTTTGCAGTAGTAGCAAAATGGGATCCAGTAGTATTACAGTCCTAGGGTACACTACAGAGTATGTTTAAAAGAAGTTAATTTTTCTTCTATCTTCCTTGTCTTTTGGCTTTATTTACAAAAAAAATAGCTAAAAACCACATTTTATAAAAGCTGGCTTCATATTAAACTGTGTTTTGCTAAATTAATTATATCGTTGGTTTTGTAAATGCTTTATAATTTTCAGGGTTATGCCCAATGTTTTTTGCGTCTTGAAGCTTTCCTTCTGTCTCTTCATGATCCCACATCAAATAATATCAAATTAAAAAAAAAATTGGTGGGAGAATATCTACGTATCAAGTAAAATAAGTAACTCTTTTGAAAGGTAGATCTACCGAGAAAGTGGGGGGCTTGGTTTAAAGAGTGTTGTTGAGCTTAACCGGGCGTTTATGACTAAGCTGGTCTGGAGTCTGTTTACTCGCCCGGATGAGATGTGGGCCAAGGTCATTATGACCAAGTATTTAAAGAAGGTTAACGGAATGTGGTGCTCTCGTGGTTCATCTCGTATGTCGAATGCTTGACGTGGAATTAAATAGGAATGAGATACTCTTGGCTTGCAATGGAATATTCAGAATGGTCAGGGTACGAGATTCTAGAACGAGAGGTGGGTTGACAGTGGTGTCAAGCTACGTGCTACTGGAACCCATGATTGGTTGGATTCGGCGACATCGTGGGTTACGGTCACAGGTGAGTGGGATTTCAAGAGCCCTGCCACCTGATGCTATTAAGCATGTAATTGGAATGCCTCCCCCTAATTCTGATCTCGGAAGCGATAAGCATGCTTGGGGCTTGAAACCAAAGGTAACTTTACTGTTAAGTCGGCCTATGCTTCGATTACGAACTCCCGATCTAGGGAGAATGTGATGAACCCCCGGTGCCCTGGACCCGGCCAGATCTTCCCTTGACCCGGAGCCAAGTTAAAGCCTTCAAGACACGGGTCACCGCGTACATAGGAGATTGGAGTCGAGCCAAGCACGAGGAACTAGACCAGAGGTTCATCAGGGAAGGATGCACGGTGCTGACCCTTGATGGCCGACAGAAGATCAATAATGGAGGCAAAAGCTCGAAGGACCCTGCCCCGGCCCCGGCGGATACGGCCAACCAGCCCCTGCCTCGGCTAACCCTACTCCACACTCAGAATCTGGCGGACAAACTGATGCCAGTAGATTCAGGAGGTCAAAAGACTTGGGAGGAACCTCACTTGTCCGAGGAAATGTCCAGCAGAAGGCCAGAACAGCCCGGCATCACCAAAACCCTAGCACCGGATCCGGAGCAGTTGATGCCGAACCGGCCACCAGCACCGAAGGACGCCACCCGACCACCCGGTCACCCGGAACCCGCGCTAATTACAGAAATGCCACCGCGCGGGTTCCGGGCCCTTTTCCTAGCCGCGTCCGGAGTCCAGCCCGCGCCCGGAGGTTTTCCTAGTCCCACCCGGACAAGGACACCCGGTGTGCCCTAATCCGCCCGGATTAGGGTTTTGCTCGATTTTGCCGGTTTAGGAGTTTTAATTTCGGACAACTTTGTTTATTTTAATATTTTCCTCGGCCTATCTTTTAGGATTATTTTAGTCTTTCCTTGTTAGAGTTGGAACCGGCTTTTGCCACCCTTGAGCTATAAATAAAGGCTTCGACCGCCAATGTAAGACAGATTATTGATTATTGAAATTTCAGAACTAAGTTCTTTTCCCTTCAAGTCTTTGCTCGTTGTTGCTTAGCTTAAGGTTTGGTTTATCATCAAAGGCTATCATCCTTTGTTTGTGGCACCAATTAGACCGAATACCTTGGGGTTCCTAAGTCATTACTTAGTGGATTTCAAGTGTTCTCAGCGGTTTCAAAGGTTAGGTTCTTGTGGGGCTGATAATATAGTTTTGGGTGTGGAGTCGATCCCTTCCTGGAGAAGGCGGTTCGCATCAGCTGGTATCAGAGCACGGTTCAACTCTTGGACCAACAATCTATCCAGTTTTTAGGTTCTTCTACTTGAATTCATATCTTTTAGCTTTCGTTGTTTTCAGTTCAGAAAACCCTAAAAAAATAGCTTCATTGTGTTTGTTCTAGTCTTCTACCTTTCTTTTAAGTTTTGTGAGAAAAAGCTGTGGCCGATCAAAGAAAATTACAAAAAAAGTCTAAGAAAAAGAAAAGAAAAGAAAAGAATCAAGGTCTTTAAAACAGAAAATTTGACCTAGCAAAAAAAGCAAGGCCACGTTCACAATCAAGGTAGTAGATTAAGTTCAAGAAGAGGGGTTTTTCAAAGTTTAGCTAGTAGCTTTCTTAGTAGAACACCCAAATTTGTTTGTCTTGTCATCCCACGACCTAGCATCAAGATTCTGGCCCCTAGAAATCCGAAACCCTAGGTATAAGGTCTTGTTTGTGTCATTGGTAGACTTAGACTGCATAGCTTCGAAGAAACTTGCAACTACTTGAATTGAGATTGTCTTCGTTTTGAAATTTTCAAAGAAAACCCTAATTTGAGTGACCTAAAAATTTCATACACGAGTGGTAAGAAAAGGAGTGTGTGAGGTTCATTAGAGAGATTTTGGGAGGTTCTTTGTTCTGTACTAATCATGGCAGATGAGAGGCTAACTGCTATGGAGGCACGATTGACTGCCATGGCTGAAAACATGGCCCGTTTCACCGAGCAGTTTGGAGATCAGAATGGAGATGGCCCCCGACGACCAAGGAGGAATTTGCAAGAGATCGATGATGATGTGAGCAGCTTGAAGCTCAATGCACCTAAATTTGCTGGCAAGACAGGCCCCGACGAGTACATTGATTGGGAGAGGAGCATGGAGGATTTCTTTGAGTGCCATAACTATTCCGAGAGGAAAAAGGTAACCCTAGCCACAATTGAGTTTACTGACTATGCTGCCTTGTGGTGGGCTCAACTCAGGAATCAGATCAGGAGAGAAAAAGAGGACCCCGTCCTTAGTTGGATGAGTATCAAAAGAAAGATGAGAAGAAAGTTTGTACCGAGCAGCTACAACCGAGACTTGCATACCAAGCTTCGATTTTTGAAGCAAGGGAACATGTCGGTTGAGGAGTACAACAAGGAGATGGAGATCCTGGTTGCACGGCTTGACCTGGATGAAGATGAAGATGCCAAGATAGCACGATTCACCGGAGGATTGCAGAAGGAGATTCTACACCAAGTCAACATCCTCAACTTTGTTGACTATAATGACTTGATAACCGTGGCTATTAGGGTTGAGAAGGAGCTAAAGAATGGTTTTGGGAGAAGGACTACCCCTCCGCCACCGATCAGTGCCCCGGTGAGAGGAGACAGAAGTGCCGGACACACCCCATACAGGCCAAACCCTAACCGGAGTTCTGGATCGAGGCCAAACCCTAATCAGGGATCGGCATCACGGGTAAACCCTAACCCCGGTTCAAAAATCCCTACTACTAACGCTCGGCCAAGTGCCATTGTGTGTTTTAAGTGTCAAGGTAGGGGTCACATGGCAAGGGACTGCCCTAACACACGAGCTATGGTACTTAGAGAAGGAGAAGTTGTTATGGACGATGAGGAGGAGTCCAATAATGAAGAATTGGAGGAAGAGTCTAGTGAAGGAGAAGAAGTTAATGTGGAAGGCCTGGAAAATTTTTCAGCTTTCCACAGCCGAGTGATCCCCACGGTCACCTCGGCTGATGCCGAACAGCACTACCCCGGCCCAGCCTCAGCACTGCCCCGGCCCAGCGCCCAGCACTGCCCCAGCCCAGCATTCAGCACTGCCCCGGCACAGCGCCCAGCACTGCCCCGGCCCAGCATTCAGCACTGCCCCGGCCCAGCGCCCAGCACTGCCCCGGCCCAGCACCCAGCACTGCCCCAGCACAGTGCCCAGTATTGCCCCGGCCCAGCACCGGCCCTGTCCCGGCCTAGCATCACGACTACCCCGGACATCCTGTCCGCGCCGAATGATGTCAATCGGCCCACCCCAGGTCTTTTGAACATTCCCTCGGCCAATTTTGGCCTAAAGACAGAAGGATGACTCATTGACGTCCTGAAGCAGAGCGCCGGCCCCGACGGCCCAAGAACCAACGACCACCCGTACCCGGATTCAATTTTCAGCCGTCTCCGGACGAATCCTGAGTGCACAGCCTAAAGAAGATGGATGGGAACAGAGGGACAATCTATTTCATACAAGGTGTGTGATTTTAAATAAACTTTGCACTTTGGTTATTGATGGTGGGAGTTGTACCAATGCAGTGAGCTTGGAACTTGTCAAGGGCTTGGGAATTCCTACCCACACACACCCTAAACCCTACCGACTGCATTGGTTGAGTAATAGTGGGGACTTGAAGGTCAGCAAGTGATGCGCAAATTAATGCACACTAGTTTTACTCACTAGATCGCTCTAGCGAGATCGTTACTTCCCAAGGGTCTTTCTGTTTCTATTACTCAACTAATGTGGAATAAGCTATTCGAGTTTAAACGTTTGGTTTGGAAATGGTGGTGAATGAACTAAAAATCTAGAAATGCAAATTAAACCAATCAAGCAGGCAAACAAGATGGAGCTTCAAGAATTGACTAAGGCGCTTGTCCAGACTCGAATCCGCTCTAGCTCGACTAAGACGGATGATGCAATGCAACTAAGGTTTTAACAGACTCAATTCCTCGACGCTTCCTTTGGCAATCTCTACTCCATGGTCAGGACGCAGAGAAACTATCCTAGCAAACCTATGAGTTCCTATGGTCAAGATAACTCATAAATCTCCAAGAATGCACGAAGAACAATGAAACGCCGCACAGAAATGCAAAGAGATTAATTTCACCGGCCCTATGGTCAAGACACTGGGTAATCTTGATGACCTTCTAAACCCTAGAATGACTCACGTCCATGGTCAGAACCGCAAGACAAAGATGAAGCAAATTCTACGATATGGTCAATCTGCGAATTCAAGAGCTTCAAATTAGGGTTTTAGAAAAATCTCAATTAAGTCTGAATAAACCTCAATTAACATAAACGGGTTAGAAACCCGACATCATCCATACAAAGTTTTGCTAGAACTTCATCTAATCTGAACAAACTAAGAGTTTAGCTAGACATCACCATAGAAGAAATCACAGAAACAGAGAAAAAACTAACTGGAGAAGAAAACATCTTACTCCGATTAATCCTAATCTTCAAGAATCCTAGAATCTCCCGAGCTAATCCTGGCTTTCTCTTGCTCAATCGTCTCTTCAAAACTCCGTCTTCGTCTCCGAGAGTGTCTGGTTCGTCCGAGAGAAAGTAGAGAATTGTAGAATCGAAGTTATGTTTCCTCTCTCCTCGAAATTGGGTTAAAAACCCAATTTTCGTCAAAATCCGGATTTTTTAATCAAAAGTGCGCCTGGAAGGGTTGAAAAGTGCTCCGGCGCACTTTTTCCTTCAAAAGGCGCACTTTTTAATTATGTGAGAATTCCGCCGAAGCTTAATTGCAAAAGTGCGCCTGACCCCTTCGAAAAGTGTGCCAGCGCACTTTTGGAGCTGAGTTCAGTTCCAAGCTTCTTTCTGCAATTCCAACCTCATCTGTGCTCCGAATTGATCCCCGTTTGAATCGCCGAGCTCGTAGAAAGGTCCTCCATAAAATGGCAACCTGAAATCTCATCAAAACAACTCGAAAACACATCAAATGACCCAAAAGAGAGCCAATGGGGGATAAAGCACATTTTTCATAAAAACCCCTTTGAAATCATCACAATTCAGAGTCAAACAAGAGAAATTTCGCTCAAATGTGACGAGATAAACGCGGTAAATCTTACGTCATCAAATCACCCCACACTTAAACGTTTGTTTGTCCTCAAACAAGAACTTTACCACAACAATGCACCAACTTGAATGAGCAAACCGAAAACCTCTTGGTTCCTAGAAAGATGTATACGGTGCTTCTACCAAACAAGAGGATTACCCGACTGACCACACAATTAAAAACCAAACTTATGCCAGAGTAAAAGAGGAACAAGACTTTAACGAGCTAGTGAACAACCTGACTTGATAAAGGCAAGACAATACTTACTTCCGCTACACTTACTCTAGGATGCAGCCCGACACTCGCTAGATAAGGGAACACGACTTGAACAAAATTAAAGAGCACTTCTTTCTTTCTTTTTTTCTTTTTTTCTTTCTTTTTTTTCTTTTTTTTTTGATTTTTTTTTTCATTTACTTTTGGATGGTCGGTACAGTGTGGATACCACCGGGTATGGAGCAGCTGGAAACCTTTGGAATTCCGCGTTATCCTAGACCCCAGCCACGATCGGGAGTAGGTTAGAAGAAGAATGCCACATTGAGACTTCCCTTTGGGACTACAGCAATGGGCAGGCACGTATGCCAGCTCGTGAATCGACCCACAACTTCAATACCGAACCACTCATTTATCAGATTTTCTCTGATTGGGAACATTAACAACAATTAAAAACATGAAATTAAAAGATCCCTTATCTAGACTCGATCATGGCATTGAACTAGAGAATTCGAGCATCAGACAAACCAAGTCGTACACATTAACAAGTCAATTATTCACTAACACGATAAGGGCAAGTTCCTAGAATACTTCAAGCAAGAAGAGTGGGAGATGGTCATAATTCAGGTTCTCACACACACATTTGGTTAAAGCCAAAGCACCACATCAATCTCACCATATGGAAGACAGTAGGCAATCCAAGAATTTATTAAGCAATGTGAAAAATTTCTTGCTACCGAGAATGGGAAGGTGTGAAAGAGCAACAAAACAAAGCACAACCACCGCCCATCAAAACATGCAAATAGACACCCCACCCCACACTTAAAATTTGGACATTGTCCTCAATGGACCACACAAAAAGGTGAAGAAGGGTGTAAGGGGTACCGAGAAGTAGATCATGAGGATGCAGTGGAGGCAAGAGTGAAGTACAGGCGGACAGTCATGGCGGGAGCTGAGGATAGCCTGAAACTGGAGAGAACCTCACAACACGATTAGAGCATTCAAAGTACAGAATAGACCACTGACTCAAGAACTACAATAGTTCGACACAAACTCAAAATTAAACAACTGATTCAAAAACTCAAAACCGACTCCAGACATGGGTTGCCTCCCATGAAGCGCTCTTTATTTTACGTCTTTGAGCTAGACAATACCTGGTCTAACGTGCGGCATCCCAGCTCAGAACTTCTTTCAGACTGGCATCCGTGTCCTGAAAGAATACCTTCATCGCTCCACTCTGAAGCACAAATTTCTTCCCGCTAGCATGGTAAAGCTCCAATGAACCGTCGCCACGCAATCCAGCTACCTCAAAGGGTCCAAATAGCTCCACTTTGTCCAGGACCACATCTGGGGGTTTGGTAGGAGTACTTTCATGGGGCGGCGCCTTATCTTTCTTAGGAGGCTTGTTCTTCTTCTTAACTCCACCTGTATCCTTGGTAGATACTATCGCCGCTACCTGATCCTGCAAAGATGAAGATGAATAAGGAGTATCCATATCGGTAAATACAGTATAAACTGAAGCATTTTCAAACACTAACGACATGGATTTCTTAGCGGAAGAGTGCACATTAGGATCAGGTGGAGGGATTTCGAATGTAATAACTTTTTCCTCATCCCGAAAGGTCAACCTCCCAGCCTTTGCATCTATGAGTGCACCAGAAGTGGCTAGGAAGGGTCGTCCCAAGATAAGGGGAATGTTAACACTCTCCATGCAATCAATAACCACAAAATCAGTCATGAAGTAGCTATCATGCACCTTAACTACAACATTTTCAGCAATACCCCTAGGATGTCTAACAGTTTGATCAGCTAGGTTGATATTCATGGTGGTAGGAGTTAGTCTAGGCAGTCCTAGACGCTCAAACAATGAGTAAGGCATAACACTAATGCTAGCACCTAAATCCGCAAGAGCTCTATCAACCAAATATGTGCCAATAGAACAAGGAAAAGAAAAACTCCCTAGATCAGGTTGCTTTGGCACCACGTGGCTCTGCTTCGGATTAGACTCGCCAGCTCCATGGAGGGTAACTGAGGCTATCTCCTCTATCTCGTCTGCTTTCGTCTTTTGAGAGGAGTTCTTTGGAAGAGGATGGACAACTTTGTCTTTCTTCTTGTCAGGAATCACGCTTTTCAGCTCCTCCACCACAGCAGCAGCTTCTGCATTTTTCAGCTTCTTCTTCTTGGAGAGAATTTCTTTCATATGCCTAGCATAATCCGGGTTTGCAAGAAGTTCTTCCAATAAAGCAACTCCCATCTTCTGGTTATTAATTGTTACCAGAGTCTTCCCCAAGTTCTCCTTGTTTAGCACAGGTCTGTTCAAGGCTGCAGGATAAGGTGCTTTTGGTCGGTAAGGATCGACTGGTGGAGTAGCTTCTTTTCTTTGCTGCTCCTTCTGACACAACTGCTCCATTGGCTTCTCCAATTCATCCGTGCCATCCTGAAGAGAAACTGCTCCACAGAATTCTTCCTTAGTTTTGCCTC
Organism: Linum lewisii; assembly: GCA_034768395.1. Classification (NCBI taxonomy): domain Eukaryota; kingdom Viridiplantae; phylum Streptophyta; class Magnoliopsida; order Malpighiales; family Linaceae; genus Linum; species Linum lewisii. The sequence goes on along the minus strand of CM068300.1, from coordinate 4,070,974 downwards.
CTCCGGCATTGTTAGATGAAGAGGAGGGAGTTGTGCTAGGAAGAAGACCAACTACCTTCTCCTGCAAAAAGTTGGTTATTGCCGTCACCCGATCGTCTAGCTTCTTGACAGAGGCCTCGGTGAGTGAAATGTCCTTCTTATTGGATTGAGTCTCAGCAAGAATCTTGTCCAACATGATATCGGAGTAGGACTTAGGCGCAGAAGAGCTCGAACCACCGTTATTGTTCTGATTTTGGTTCTGGTTCTGATTGTTATTCCAGCCTCCTCTGTTCTGCCATTGGGAATTCTGATTCTGATTCCCATTATTCCTCTGATAACCCCCTTGGTTCTGGTTATTGTTCCAGTTCCCTCTGTTCTGCCATTGGGAGTTCTGATTCTGATATCCTCCCTGGTTCTGGTTATTCCCTTGGTTTGGGCCACCAACATAAGCAATCTCCTCTTGTTGTTGGTCTTGGTTACTCTCAAACTTCCAAGTACAGCCCTCTGCTGAATGACCTGCACCACCACAATTCGAACACGGAGCGGATACAGCTGATACATTCTCTGTTCGATTAAGCACCTTGAACCCTGACGGTGGAGCTGTAGGAACACCCGGTGAAGGAGCTATCTTAGCCCTTTCCAGCTCATGCTTTAATCTTTGCACTTCCATCTCCAATTTCGAGTTATCCAACTCCAACTGACTTTGAACAAGGTCTACTGGTGCAGGAACTATGGGAACGGGGTATTGGGCATCAGCAGAAAATCTCCTTTGCCCCAGACTCCTGTCGTCCACCATTAAGGGATTAGCTTGCATTAGAGACTTGATCCTCATGGCAAAGACCTTGCAAGCAGCCAAAGCCGCGACTGCGGTCATATCATCCAAGTCTGTATTCAGCTGTAAAGAGAAATCCTTCCTCTTCTCATAATCCAAGCCTCGGAGGAATATAGAGAACTTGTTATAGTCATCCCATCCATGGTGAGGACAAGCTCGGAGAAGCCCTTGAAATCTTTGCCAAGCCTCATAGAAGTTCTCCTCCAGACCACTTGTGAAACCTGTTATTTGTGCCCTGAGTGCATCGGTTCTGGAAGGGGAGAAGAACTCTTCTAGGAATGCTGTAGCCAGACCATCCCACGTAGTGAAGTGATTCGCAGGATGATCATACAACCACAGTTCTGCTTGACCCTTCAGAGTGAAAGGAAAAAGCTGAAGTTTGACTGCATTATGATCCGCTTCATTGTTGGAGACTGTATGAGCCAGCCTCAAGAAGTTCCTCACATGAGCATTCGGGTCCTCATTAACACCTCCAGAGAAAGTGTTCCCGTTTGCTTGAATCATGTTGATCAAGTGAGATGGAATGTGCAGATTCTGAGTTCCCGTGTTGGGAATCTGAATGCACGAAGCTGTCCCATCTATGGTTGGACGATCATAATCCTTCAATGTCCTTTCCGCCGCCATAATTTCTATCTCAGGTGGGATAGGAGGATCTGTGGGAGGATCAGTAGTAGCAATGGTGGATGGTGAAGGCGAAGATGTAGATGAATATGTGAAGAGGTTCTTCCTTGCTTTAGGTGTCTTGGCGGGAGGAGGAGGTACAGGAGTAGTGCCGAACTGAGTGTAGAAAATTCTGCCCTTGTCAGCTATGCGCTTACTCTGTCTTCTTTCTTCTGTACCTGCAATCTTGCCTGAAACAACAAAAACAAGAAATACCAAGTAGTATAAAAATGTGGGAGATAAGAAATGATGAAAGAGTGAATGAAAAGCTTAGACGCACAATGCCTTTCCTAGAAAAGAAAAGGTCCCCGGCAACGGCGCCAAAAACTTGATGCGCAAATTAATGCACACTAGTTTTACTCACTAGATCGCTCTAGCGAGATCGTTACTTCCCAAGGGTCTTTCTGTTTCTATTACTCAACTAATGTGGAATAAGCTATTCGGGTTTAAACGTTTGGTTTGGAAATGGTGGTGAATGAACTAAAAATCTAGAAATGCAAATTAAACCAATCAAGCAGGCAAACAAGATGGAGCTTCAAGAATTGACTAAGGCGCTTGTCCAGACTCGAATCCGCTCTAGCTCGACTAAGACGGATGATGCAATGCAACTAAGGTTTTAACAGACTCAATTCCTCGACGCTTCCTTTGGCAATCTCTACTCCATGGTCAGGACGCAGAGAAACTATCCTAGCAAACCTATGAGTTCCTATGGTCAAGATAACTCATAAATCTCCAAGAATGCACGAAGAACAATGAAACGCCGCACAGAAATGCAAAGAGATTAATTTCACCGGCCCTATTGTCAAGACACCGGGTAATCTTAATGACCTTCTAAACCCTAGAATGACTCACGTCCATGGTCAGAACCGCAAGACAAAGATGAAGCAAATTCTACGATATGGTCAATCTGCGAATTCAAGAGCTTCAAATTAGGGTTTTAGAAAAATCTCAATTAAGTCTGAATAAACCTCAATTAACATAAACGGGTTAGAAACCCGACATCATCCATACAAAGTTTTGCTAGACCTTCATCTAATCTGAACAAACTAAGAGTTTAGCTAGACATCACCATAGAAGAAATCACAGAAACAGAGAAAAAACTAACTGGAGAAGAAAACATCTTACTCCGATTAATCCTAATCTTCAAGAATCCTAGAATCTCCCGAGCTAATCCTGGCTTTCTCTTGCTCAATCGTCTCTTCAAAACTCCGTCTTCGTCTCCGAGAGTGTCTGGTTCGTCCGAGAGAAAGTAGAGAATTGTAGAATCGAAGTTATGTTTCCTCTCTCCTCGAAATTGGGTTAAAAAACCCAATTTTCGTCGAAATCCAGATTTTTAATGAAAAGTGCGCCTGGAAGGGTTGTAAAGTGCTCCGGCGCACTTTTTCCTTCAAAAGGCACACTTTTTAATTATGTGAGAATTCCGCCGAAGCTTAATTGCAAAAGTGCGCCTGACCCCTTTGAAAAGTGCGCCAGCGCACTTTTGGTCCGAAAACGCGCACTTTTGGAGCTGAGTTCAGTTCCAAGCTTCTTTCTGCAATTCCAACCTCATCTGTGCTCCGAATTGATCACCGTTTGAATCGCCGAGCTCGTAGAAAGGTCCTCCATAAAATGGCAACCTGAAATCTCATTAAAACAACTCGAAAACACATCAAACGACCCAAAAGAGGGCCAATGGGGGATAAAGCACATTTTTCATAAAAAACCCTTTGAAATCATCACAATTCAGAGTCAAACAAGAGAAATTTCGCTCAAATGTGACGAGATAAACGCGGTAAATCTTACGTCATCAGCAAGCAAGCACACATCCCTTTGAGCATTGGGAGATACAAGGATGTGGTGCTTTGTGACGTAGTGCCCATGGAGGCTGCCCATGTCTTACTTGGAAGACCTTGGCAGTTTGATCGGTACTCACAACATGATGGGAGGACAAATAAGTACCAACTCATACATGGAGACACTACTTTTAAGTTGAAGCCATTATCACCTACGGAGATACTCAAGGACCAACTAGAGAGAAAGGTGAGCCGAGAGAAAAAAGAGAGAGAGCTCAAGAAACGAGAGATGAGAGAAGAAAAGAGTGAGCCCTCAAAAGAAAAAGATACAAAAACAGAAGATAAGACAAAAACAGAATCTCATGATCCTAAGGATCAAAGAGCTCAAAAGAGTAAGGTCGAGAGGAGAGAAAACCTGTTAGCTAAACCTAGTGAGATCAAACAAACCCTAGTCTCTAGGAAATCCCTCGTGGTCATTCTATACAAAGAATGTTTGATTTCTAACCCTAACACTTCTCTTCCTAGTGCTATGACTTCACTTTTGCAGGATTTCAAAGATGTTTTCCCCAAAGATATCCCTAGTGGATTACCCCCAATCTGAGGCATTGAACATCAAATTGATCTTGTACCGGGAGCATCACTTCCTAACAAGGCTGCCTATCGGAAAAATCCGGAGGAAACCAAGGAAATCCAGCAACAAGTAGAAGAATTGATGGACAAGGGTTATGTGAGAGAAAGCATGAGCCCATGTGCCGTGCCGGTCATCCTTGTGCCAAAGAAGGAAGGAACTTGGAGGATGTGTGTCGACTGCCGAGCCATCAATAACATCACAGTTAAGTACCGACACCCCATCCCTAGGTTAGATGATATGCTTGATGAACTGCATGGAGCCACAATCATTTCTAAGATAGATTTAAGATCAGGCTATCACCAAATCCGAATGAAGGAAGGTGATGAATGGAAAACTGCCTTTAAAACTAAACTAGGTTTGTATGAATGGATGGTTATGCCTTTTGGTTTGACTAATGCACCTAGTACCTTCATGAGATTAATGAATCAAGTCCTTAGGCCTTTCGTAGGGAAATTTGTAGTAGTCTATTTCGATGACATTCTAATCTACTCAAAAACCCTAGAAGAACACCTAGGCCACTTGAAATCTGTCCTAGAAACCCTAAGACAAGAACAATTATATGCAAATATGGAAAAGTGCATCTTTTGCACCGATCACCTTGTGTTTCTTGGCTTTGTTGTTAGCTCTACAGGAATTAGGGTTGATGAGGACAAGATCGAAGCAATCAAGTCATGGCCAACCCCAAAGAACATCACTGATGTCCGAAGCTTCCATGGGCTTGCAAGCTTCTATAGAAGAATTGTGAGGGACTTTAGCACCATAGCTGCCCCTCTTACGACTATTATTAAGAAGAATGTTCCCTTCCATTGGGGAGCACCTCAAGAGGCAGCCTTTGAAGCACTCAAAGAAGAAACTCACCGAAGCCCCCTTGCTTAAGCTACCCGATTTCTCAAAACCTTTTGAAATCGAGTGTGATGCTTCGGGAGTAGGAATTGGAGCTGTGTTGATGCAAGAAGGGAGGTGGTGTGAACCGCCGCAACCGTGGGCAGACGACCCTAACCACCGCTAGTCTTGAACCTTCGCTCGATCACTGTTGGCACCGGGGCGGGAAAGTACTTGGACCCGTCGGCCGCGATTGACCGAGAACCCTAAGTGTCCAGGAATGGCTCCACGACAGAAGGGGGAATACTTCTGTTGATAATACCTATTCTAAGCTATGCACGCAGCATAAAACTAAAGAATTGAAGAACAAAGTTCTGATTTGTATTAAGTTGTTTGGAAAAAGTCTGTCTTACAATGAGGCCAAAGCCTCTTATTTATAGGTGAGGAAGGGAGAACAAGCTCTCCTTTTCCTCCTATGAAATAGCTAATAAACTAATAAAGAAATACATATAAAAGGACTGAAATTCGGAGCCTTGTTCCCCAAGGAAAAGACTCCTACCTAAACAAGAACTCTAATAAAGAAAGCTGAAATATTCCTAAAAAACAGCTACACGGGTTCTGGAAGAATCAGCCGAATAAATAGTAAATTAATTCATAAAATTAAGCCCTTTAGACTTCTAGAAGATTCCATGGGCTACAACTTTCGTGTTGAGCATCAGTCCTAATTCGGTCTCCAGGTAGCCCATATTCATCAATCTTCGTCAGACTAGAAATCTGTCCAAAACCGGGAAATCCTAGCTTGATTAGGATTCCTTGTTCGGATGTACTTGGCTTCTTCTCTCCATTTCCCGTATCATAAATGGTAAAGCATCCTTCCTTGGATCAGGCTCAGGAGGTGGCCTTATCCTAGCTCCTAGTATTGGCTCCCTCGGATCAGCATCCGAGCTCCACTCCTTGATGTTTAGGCCAAGCATCACTAGGACTTGTTCTAGCCCTATCTCCTTCAATACACCTCCAAATTCAGCTCCGTTTGTTGGAGGGAGCTCCTGAGACTTCAAGCTATCCAGGGATGCTGTAAACTCCCAAAAGGAACGGGCCAATTGTTGTCTGGGCCAAAAGCACGCTTCTGTGGTGCCCGGCGCTCGGTCCAGCGCACGGGGCTGGCTCAGTACTAGGCCTTTGTCAATTCTGGCCAAGCCTTCTGCTTTCTGCTTTGGCCAGGTCTTCAGGAGTGCTCTTAAGGGATCTTCAATGGCTGGTACTGGTCTGGGGCTCGTGGTACTTGGCCTGAGGCCTAGTTTAGGTACTAGGCCTAGTCCTCGATCGGCTCTAGGGCCTGTCTTCGGGCTCCAGTGAGTTCCAGCCGGACCCTTTCCTCTCTTCATCCGCCAATGCTCTAGGAATGCTCCTAGAGACTCCCCATGTGTAACACCCATCCCAAACCGACCCGGGTTCACCCGTGGTCGAACCGATTTGAGTGCTACTGGAAGAACCAGCTTTAAAAGAAAAGAGTAAAACGCAGCGAAAACAGAAACAACTCTTCATTAAAAAGCTCACCAAAAACAACTGAAGGCCTTCAATACATAAAATCCGAAATCCAAAACCAAAACTCAAAATGATTACAAATCTCCCAACCCAAAAGTGTCAACCGAAATCTAAAATTAAAACAATGGTCACTCCACAATAGCTTCCTAATCTTCACTTCACAACTCCAACCTGCAACTCCTCCGAACTCAACCGAACACCTGAAAAGAGAAACTGGGGGGGGATCAGCTTCCTAATGAAACTGAGTGAACCCACTGGGTTTAACTATGCGCCGAACCTAACCTGAAGAAGTGATCCCAACCTTCTCACGAGACACCAACAATGGAATCAGACTCAACCTTTACCAGTTTTAATTCTCTACACAGTCTAAGTGATCACATAGGTGCAGTTCCAAATCAACACTTACCATCCTCAATAACATCCATGAATAACAGAGAATCATAAATCATACAGTTCAACATTATAATACAATACGACTCAAGATCATAGTCAGCATTTCCACATACACCACAATCACACACCCATTCACATTCAACACACACATTAATCCCATCCCAATTCACTAAGTGAGCTATTAATCATCCCTAAGCAAATCTAGGTTATCATTCAAGTGCATAACGCCGTACTAACCATCCACAATTCATATCATCATCATAATCATCAACCACTTAACATCTAACCCGCAACTCATCGCATTGACACAACTCAATTCACAGATCAATCCGACCTAGTTCACACACATTACATAACAGTTCGCCATCACATACCGCACGTCACATATACACACTCAACACATCACATTTCAGCTTGTTCACATCAAGCACAACACACGCACGACAGTTCACAATTCATTTAACTAGGTGAGTTAATTAGGCGCCATAAGGAGTTGTTCCCCCGCTACCCCGCCGGCCATCACATCATCCATATCCCGTAGGATCTTTCCCCGTAGGGAGATAACACGACGCATCCCCTAAGGGATCCTTCCTCCACGGAGCTATCACGACGCATCCCATCGGGATCCTTCCTCAATGGAGATTTCAACCACTATGACTCCCTGTCATAGGATTCACCCCAGTGAATCGGACTCTAACACAATGGTATTTCGGTTGGGGTAACGTTGGCTCCTTCCGGTTCTATCAATTAAATTTCATTTAATGCAACCATAACCATCACACTCATCCGCAAAACAGTTTCATTCAACCACAAATTCATTTCACAATACCGATTCCACTGTACAACTCCACTACACAAATTACACGTCACAATGCCACATCACAATCCCACATCGTGATTCCACCACACAATTCCATGTTCTAGTTCCACGCACCAATTCTATGTTCCAATTCTAGGATATAATTCTAGTCTAACCACAAACGGCAATAATAAACACAATCATAGAAATTCATCACATCCACCCCATCCTATCTCACATTTCTAGATCAAATACATTAGCTATCAACTTTCATCCTAATCCCCACATCAAACATAAATCAGCACAGTCATCATACTTCAATCACAAGACAATTATTCAGTTTTACTCTCATAGGTTCATGCAAGACCTAATTCTGTTCTGAGTCTATTCAACTCCTCACTCCCATTTCTAACCACCTAGTTAAACATATAATCACACTAGTCAACCACATATATAGACAAGTCGGTCATCCACTCAAACGAGTCAACTCAACACCACATAACATCAATTTCATTCAGATCAACCATACAACACCAGTTCAGCTAGTTCATGCAATCACACCACCCAATTCCATTACTCAATTCCATTCACCAATTCCATTACCCAATTCCATTCACCAATTCCATTCACCAATTCCCTTAACCAATTCCACGTACCGGTTCTATTGTCCACTTCCACGTACAAATTCCCTTACCAATTCTATTAGCCAATTATAAGTCATAAGTCTACCACTTTAAACACATTAACAACCATCTTCACACACAACATCAATTCTACCTAAAAGGCACGTTGCATAATTCATACATCAACACCAAGCATCATCTCAATCCCAACATCATGTAAACCAACACAACCCAAATCATTCAATAATCTCATATCACACATAACCACACATCACAAGACATTCAACGCCTCCCACGGCACAAACAGTTTAAGGGTAAACGGCTAGCTCACCGGCCACCCCCACCTGCAAGTACAGGGGAAGCCATGTCATGAGTCGTAGGGTTACCCTCCTGTACATCCTTCATTGGACGACCCCACATTGGTGGAGCCATCCACCTGTTCATCAATTAAGGGCGACCCCACATTGGCAGGACCACCCTCCTGCAACCACAACTGTCAGCACAAAGTATAGATACAATTTACAAGAATCACGTCCCACACCTCCTACACTCATTGCTAAGTCTGATCCACTTAACATCATCGTTAATCATTTCCCCAATCCAACCACATCACATCAGCCAACAATTATCAATCAATGTAGCAATTAACATTCACACAACAATCATCAAACATCACAATTTACATAACAATCCAATGCAGAACAATTTCCCCCTTTTACTCTCTTTCAATTCCATGCAAAACCTATATTCATCTAAGTCAAGGTTGCAACTCCTCACATCAACCAATACTACCTATCGTACGCTAAACCCTCACCTGACAAGAAGACGAGGCTCTAAAACAACTCCCGGAACCCGAACGACCCAGCTCTACCACTCCAAAGTCGTAGCTCTTCTCCTCCTCACCGACAGCAGCCTACTCCGAACCACCCAGAACCACGATGTTCGATCTCTTCCTCTCGTTGCCACGAACCCATAGCAACAAACGGATCGCAAATCGGAGCTCTACAACTCCCGGAATCAAGGATTGAAGCTAAGGGGTTTTTGGTTCGTCAAAAACGAATTTCGGGGAAAGAGAAAGAAGGGGAAGTTGTGGATTTCCGTGCAAATCCGTCCTTTTATGCACGAAAAGTGCGCCTGGTATGTCAAAATGTGCGCCGGCGCACATTGACCCCTAAAAGGCGCACATTTTGAATATTCCGCCGAAAATTTGCTGAATTAATTGAAAAGTGCGCCTGCGCACTTCAGGGCCCAAAATCAGCACTTTTGGTATTGTGCACTGTTCCCCTCTTTTGCAACTTCAACCCGGCACACACCCAAACGTCCCAGACCTCAAGAGACCCTCTTAAGTACCGTTTCTGGCACTCTAGTCACCCAGACTTGAGTTCTAACCCGTTCGGTTGGGCGGGGATGTTACAAGTCTCCCCAACTTTAAGAGATTTCGTCCCCGAAATCACAACCCAACTCGCTCTAGCAACGAATCCACAAATCACAGCATAACGCCGCAACACAAGGATCACATCACCTCCCGAAACTCCCTTTTAACGGCTCTAGCAACACACACCTTCTAAGGGCACTACTCCCACACTACTTCAAACTTCTACCTAACAGACACGCACAACCAAACCTCAACGGCACTACTCACAACAAGAACACAACCAAAACACAATCAAACAAAACTCACTCAAGAGCACAACCACAACGCAAGAGCTCAACAAAGCACACTCACACCAACAAGAACTATGAAGCTAACACCTTCGACTAAAACTCACACCCTCAAGCACTCTACTCACTTAACCAAATTCTACAAGGCTCTACTCTTCTAACCAATTTCCCAACCTGCTACTACTTCCACTCTCAACTACTCCGCCACCCTCTTCACTACAGGAGGACACAAAACGTTTCAGTTGACCAATTTGTAGAAATCACATTTCATTTCAAATCACTTTCCTTTCAAATTCACAACACTTTCCTTTCAAAACTTCCCACCCCACTTCAAAACAGTTTGAAAATCCCTGGAAAGTCGGTCCTGTGCCGATGCTTCATCCCTTCTCCCTTTGAGGTTAATTACTCCTCCAGAAGAAGAGACGAATCACCAACATAGCAGCAACTAACCAGGCTTTGATACCACTTGTAACACCCATCCCAAACCGACCCGGGTTCACTCGTGGTCGAACCGGTTTGAGTGCTACTGGAAGAACCAGCTTTAAAAGAAAAGAGTAAAACGCAGCGAAAACAGAAACAACTCTTCATTAAAAAGCTCACCAAAAACAACTGAAGGCCTTCAATACATAAAATCCGAAATCCAAAACCAAAACTCAAAATGATTACAAATCTCCCAACCCAAAAGTGTCAACCGAAATCTAAAATTAAAACAATGGTCACTCCACAATAGCTTCCTAATCTTCACTTCACAACTCCAACCTGCAACTCCTCCGAACTCAACCGAACACCTGAAAAGAGAAACTGGGGGGGATCAGCTTCCTAATGAAACTGAGTGAACCCACTGGGTTTAACTATGCGCCGAACCTAACCTGAAGAAGTGATCCCAACCTTCTCACGAGACACCAACAATGGAATCAGACTCAACCTTTACCAGTTTTAATTCTCTACACAGTCTAAGTGATCACATAGGTGCAGTTCCAAATCAACACTTACCATCCTCAATAACATCCATGAATAACAGAGAATCATAAATCATACAGTTCAACATTATAATACAATACGACTCAAGATCATAGTCAGCATTTCCACATACACCACAATCACACACCCATTCACATTCAACACACACATTAATCCCATCCCAATTCACTAAGTGAGCTATTAATCATCCCTAAGCAAATCTAGGTTATCATTCAAGTGCATAACGCCATACTAACCATCCACAATTCATATCATCATCATAATCATCAACCACTTAACATCTAACCCGCAACTCATCGCATTGACACAACTCAATTCACAGATCAATCCGACCTAGTTCACACACATTACATAACAGTTCGCCATCACATACCGCACGTCACATATACACACTCAACACATCACATTTCAGCTTGTTCACATCAAGCACAACACACGCACGACAGTTCACAATTCATTTAACTAGGTGAGTTAATTAGGCGCCATAAGGAGTTGTTCCCCCGCTACCCCGCCGGCCATCACATCATCCATATCCCGTAGGGAGATAACACGACGCATCCCCTAAGGGATCCTTCCTCCACGGAGCTATCACGACGCATCCCATCGGGATCCTTCCTCAATGGAGATTTCAACCACTATGACTCCCTGTCATAGGATTCACCCCAGTGAATCGGACTCTAACACAATGGTATTTCGGTTGGGGTAACGTTGGCTCCTTCCGGTTCTATCAATTAAATTTCATTTAATGCAACCATAACCATCACACTCATCCGCAAAACAGTTTCATTCAACCACAAATTCATTTCACAATACCGATTCCACTGTACAACTCCACTACACAAATTACACGTCACAATGCCACATCACAATCCCACATCGTGATTCCACCACACAATTCCATGTTCTAGTTCCACGCACCAATTCTATGTTCCAATTCTAGGATATAATTCTAGTCTAACCACAAACGGCAATAATAAACACAATCATAGAAATTCATCACATCCACCCCATCCTATCTCACATTTCTAGATCAAATACATTAGCTATCAACTTTCATCCTAATCCCCACATCAAACATAAATCAGCACAGTCATCATACTTCAATCACAAGACAATTATTCAGTTTTACTCTCATAGGTTCATGCAAGACCTAATTCTGTTCTGAGTCTATTCAACTCCTCACTCCCATTTCTAACCACCTAGTTAAACATATAATCACACTAGTCAACCACATATATAGACAAGTCGGTCATCCACTCAAACGAGTCAACTCAACACCACATAACATCAATTTCATTCAGATCAACCATACAACACCAGTTCAGCTAGTTCATGCAATCACACCACCCAATTCCATTACTCAATTCCATTCACCAATTCCATTACTCAATTCCATTCACCAATTCCATTCACCAATTCCTTAACCAATTCCACGTACCGGTTCTATTGTCCACTTCCACGTACAAATTCCCTTACCAATTCTATTAGCCAATTATAAGTCATAAGTCTACCACTTTAAACACATTAACAACCATCTTCACACACAACATCAATTCTACCTAAAAGGCACGTTGCATAATTCATACATCAACACCAAGCATCATCTCAATCCCAACATCATGTAAACCAACACAACCCAAATCATTCAATAATCTCATATCACACATAACCACACATCACAAGACATTCAACGCCTCCCACGGCACAAACAGTTTAAGGGTAAACGGCTAGCTCACCGGCCACCCCCACCTGCAAGTACAGGGGAAGCCATGTCATGAGTCATAGGGTTACCCTCCTGTACATCCTTCATTGGACGACCCCACATTGGTGGAGCCATCCACCTGTTCATCAATTAAGGGCGACTCCACATTGGCAGGACCACCCCCCTGCAACCACAACTGTCAGCACAAAGTATAGATACAATTTACAAGAATCACGTCCCACACCTCCTACACTCATTGCTAAGTCTGATCCACTTAACATCATCGTTAATCATTTCCCCAATCCAACCACATCACATCAGCCAACAATTATCAATCAATGTAGCAATTAACATTCACACAACAATCATCAAACATCACAATTTACATAACAATCCAATGCAGAACAATTTCCCCCTTTTACTCTCTTTCAATTCCATGCAAAACCTATATTCATCTAAGTCAAGGTTGCAACTCCTCACATCGACCAATACTACCTATCGTACGCTAAACCCTCACCTGACAAGAAGACGAGGCTCTAAAACAACTCCCGGAACCCGAACGACCCAGCTCTACCACTCCAAAGTCGTAGCTCTTCTCCTCCTCACCGACAGCAGCCTACTCCGAACCACCCAGAACCACGATGTGCGATCTCTTCCTCTCGTCGCCACGAACCCGTAGCAACAAACGGATCGCAAATCGGAGCTCTACAACTCCCGGAATCAAGGATTGAAGCTAAGGGGTTTTTGGTTCGTCAAAAACGAATTTCGGGGAAAGAGAAAGAAGGGGAAGTTGTGGATTTCCGTGCAAATCCGTCCTTTTATGCACGAAAAGTGCGCCTGGTATGTCAAAATGTGCGCCGGCGCACATTGACCCCTAAAAGGCGCACATTTTGAATATTCCGCCGAAAATTTGCTGAATTAATTGAAAAGTGCGCCTGGCACTTCTAAATGTGCGCCTGCGCACTTCAGGGCCCAAAATCAGCACTTTTGGTACTGTGCACTGTTCTCCTCTTTTGCAACTTCAACCCGGCACACACCCAAACGTCCCAGACCTCAAGAGACCCTCTTAAGTACCGTTTCCGGCACTCTAGTCACCCAGACTTGAGTTCTAACCCGTTCGGTTGGGCGGGGATGTTACACCATGCTTCTTTTACCTCCAGGGCTTGTGGCAATCAGGTCAGGGCCTAGTGGAGGCCCTCGGCTTAGGGCTGGTCATGGCTCAGGGTCGGGACTTGGGGCTTTGACTCTCCAAGGCTCCGGAGGTGGTTCTGGTGTAGGCCTAAGCCTGGTGTAGTCTTGGCCCGACATTAGTGTCGGGGGCGGGTCGACATCAGTCGGGTCGGCCCTGGTGGCCCGGATCACTCCATTCCCCTCTTCTTGACAAGGATTCGTCCTCGAATCCGCACCTAGTAATCCGTTAGAAATTTTAAAAATAATAACATGGACGTGTAGGATTGGACCTGGTAGTTCGCGGGCGCTCCTTGGGGTTTTGGGCCGTACCGGGACTGGTACGGGTGCTCGGGGGTGACCTGGGTGATCGGGGCACTCCGTCTGATCGGGCTGATCAGGGCACTTCGTGCGATCAGACTGATCGGGCGCCGGGCGCTGGTCGGGCGCTGGCCGCTGGTCGGGCGTTGGGCTCTGGTCGGGGGCCAGTCGATGGTCGGGCGCCAGGTGCTGGTCGGGCGCGGGACGCTGATCGGGCGCCGGACGATGGTCGGGCGCTGGGCGCTGGTCGGGCGCCGGGGGCTTCGGTCGGGCGCGGGGCTCCGCTCGGGTGCTGGGCTTCGGTAGGGCGCTTGGCTTCGGTCGGGCGCTGGGCTCCGGTCGGGCGCTGGGCTCCGGTCGGCCGCTGGGCTCCGGTCGTCGCTGGGCTCCGTTCGGGCGCTGGACTCCGGTCGGGCGCTGGGCTCTGGGCGCTCCTCGGGTGCTGGGCGCTCCTCGGGTGCCGGGGGCTGGTCGGACGCCTGGCGTTGGTCGGGCGCTGGGCACTGGTAGGGCGCCAGGCGCTGGTCGGGCGCTGGGCGCTGGTCAGGCTCCGGGGGCTGGTCGGGCGCCGGGGGCTGGTCGGGCGCCTGGTGCTGGTCGGGCTCCGGAGGCTGGTCGGGCGCCGGGGCTGGTGCGAAGGCTGGTCCCTGGTCTGGGGCCGGTGCTGGGCGCGGGGCTGGTGCTAGCGCTGGGCGCTGGACCGGTGCTGGTGCTGGTGCTAGCGCTGGGCGCTGGGCCGATGTTGGTGCTAGCGCTGGGCGCTGGGCCGGTGCTGGCGCTGGTGCTAGTGCCGGGCGCTGGGCTAGTGCTGGTGCTGGCGCTCGGCTGGTGCTGGGCAGGCGCTGGGCTGGTGCTGGGCAGGCTCTGAGCCTAGTCCTGGCCTGGTGCTGTGCGGGTACTGGGCAGGCGCTGAGCCTAGTGCTGGCCGGGTTCTGGACCGGTGTTGGGCAGGCGCTGGGCCTGGTGCTGGCCCTGTGTTGGCCTGATGCTGGCTCGGGGCTGGCCCTATGCTGGCCTGATGCTGGCTCGGGGCTGGCCCTGTACTGGCCTAATGCTGGCACTTGGCTGGCCCTGTGCTGGCCTGATGCTGGCCCTGGGCTGGCCCTGTGCTGGTCTAATGCTGACCTGGGGCTGGCCCTGTGCTGGCCTAAGGTTGGCCCTGTTTTGGCGCCATAATCTTCTTCTGCTCTTCTCTCCCATCTTTCGACCGTGTCTTTCATCTTGGCCAATATACGTGATATTGTTGGCAAGGTAGCCTCTAGCAACGCCAATTCTTCTTCTGTCATGGTTAGTTGATATACACGAAAATACAAGACCTCCGACTCTTATGAATATTAGGGTACGGTTCACCAAAAACCCTAGCAACGAAAGCTCACATAGAATTTTCTATTTTCTATTTTCTCTATCCCCTATTCTTAAGAACAAGCTTACAACGAAAGGAAATAAACTTGGCAAGGGTGGCCTTGCTTGATTTTCTATTTTCTACTCTTCTTTTGTATGATTTTCTTGATGGTATGATGGCCACCAGCTTTTCTTTGCCTTACAATCGAAAACTCAATAAAAGAACTTAAAGATAGATGAAGATTTTCGAAAGCTATTTTTCTAAGAACACAAAGATAGGGTTTTCTCACGATTTTCCTAACAACGAAAAGTAAAGGATATGAATTCAGGGTTTCAAACCTGAAGACTGGGATAGATTGTGGTTCCTCGAGTTGAACCGAAGCTCTGATACCAAAACTGGTGTGAACCGCCGCAACCGTGGGCAGACGACCCTAACCACCGCTAGTCTTGAACCTTCGCTCGATCACTGTTGGCACCGGGGCGGGAAAGTACTTGGACCCGTCGGCCGCGATTGACCGAGAACCCTAAGTGTCCAGGAATGGCTCCACGACAGAAGGGGAATACTTCTGTTGATAATACCTATTCTAAGCTATGCACGCAGCATAAAACTAAAGAATTGAAGAACAAAGTTCTGATTTGTATTAGTTGTTTGGAAAAAGTCTGTCTTACAATGAGGCCGAAGCCTCTTATTTATAGGTGAGGAAGGGAGAACAAGCTCTCCTTTTCCTCCTATGAAATAGCTAATAAACTAATAAAGAAATACATATAAAAGGACTGAAATTCGGAGCCTTGTTCCCCAAGGAAAAGACTCCTACCTAAACAAGAACTCTAATAAAGAAAGCTGAAATATTCCTAAAAAACAGCTACACGGGTTCTGGAAGAATCAGCCAAATAAATAGTAAATTAATTCATAAAATTAATCCCTTTGGCAGAATTCTAGAAGATTCCATGGGCTACAACTTTCTTGTTGAGCATCAGTCCTAATTCGGTCTCCAGGTAGCCCATATTCATCAATCTTCGTCAGACTAGAAATCTGTCCAAAACCGGGAAATCCTAGCTTGATTAGGATTCCTTGTTCGGATGTACTTGGCTTCTTCTCTCCATTTCCCGTATCATAAATGGTAAAGCATCCTTCCTTGGATCAGGCTCAGGAGGTGGCCTTATCCTAGCTCCTAGTATTGGCTCCCTCGGATCAGCATCCGAGCTCCACTCCTTGATGTTTAGGCCAAGCATCACTAGGACTTGTTCTAGCCCTATCTCCTTCAATACACCTCCAAATTCAGCTCCGTTTGTTGGAGGGTGCTCCTGAGACTTCAAGCTATCCATGGATGCTGTAAACTCCCAAAAGGAACGGGCCAATTGTTGGCTGGGCCAAAAGCACGCTTCTGTGGTGCCCGACGCTCGGTCCAGCGCACGGGGCTGGCTCAGTACTAGGCCTTTGTCAATTCTGGCCAAGCCTTCTGCTTTCTGCTTCGGCCAGGTCTTCAGGAGTGCTCTTAAGGGATCTTCAATGGCTGGTACTGGTCTGGGGCTCGTGGTACTTGGCCTGAGGCCTAGTTTAGGTACTAGGCCTAGTCCTCGATCGGCTCTAGGGCCTGTCTTCGGGCTCCAGTGAGTTCCAGCAGGACCCTTTCCTCTCTTCATCCGCCAATGCTCTAGGAATGCTCCTAGAGACTCCCCATGCTCCTCTTTACCTCCAGGGCTTGTGGCAATCAGGTCAGGGTCTAGTGGAGGCCCTCGGCTTAGGGCTGGTCTTGGCTCAGGGTCGGGACTTGGGGCTTTGACTCTCCAAGGCTCCGGAGGTGGTTCTGGTGTAGGCCTAAGCCTGGTGTAGTCTTGGCCCGACATTAGTGTCGGGGGCGGGTCGACATCAGTCGGGTCGGCCCTGGTGGCCCGGATCACTCCAGGAGGCCTATTGCCTACTTCAGTGAAAAATTGAGTGGTGCCACCCTCAATTACCCCACCTACGACCAAGAACTGTATGCCCTGGTCCGAGCCTTGAAGACTTGGCAACATTACTTGTGGCCCAAGGAGTTCATAATCCGAACCGATCATGAGTCCCTTAAATACTTAAAGGCTCAACATAAATTGAACAAAAGGCATGCAAGGTGGGTGGAGTTCATTGAGTCCTTCCCTTACATCATCCACTACAAACAAGGTAAGGAGAATGTGGTAGCCGATGCCCTTTCTCGAAGGTATGCCCTAATCACTGCCCTGACTTCCAAATTCATTGGTTTTGAGCATATCAAGGATTTATATGTGACTGACCCGACTTTAAAGATATCTTTGAGTCATGCCAACATGTAGGGTTTGAGGATTATTATAGGCAGAATGGATACTTGTTCAAGGGAGCTAGGCTATGCTACCCGAGCCATTCAAGCAGAACCCTAGTCATAAGAGAAGCTCATGGAGGAGGTCTCATGGGTCACTTTGGAGTTGCCAAGACCGTAACTTGCCTTAAAGAACACTTCTACTGGCCTAGGATGAGGAAAGAAGTAGAGAAGATCATCAACCAATGTGCCAAATGCCAACGAGCTAAGTCACACCTTCAACCCTTTGGTTTATACACCCCTTTGCCTATCCCTGAACACCTTTGGGTAGACATATCTATGGATTTTGTTCTAGGATTACCTAAGTCTAGGAAGGGCAAAGATTCAATTTTTGTGGTTGTAGATAGGTTTTCAAAAATGGCTCATTTCATTGCATGCCATAAAGTTGATGATGCATCCCACATAGCTGACTTATTCTTTGGAGAAATAGTTAGACTCCATGGCATTCCTAAGACCATTGTTTCTGACCGAGACTCAAAATTCCTAAGCTACTTTTGGAAAACCTTGTGGGCTAAACTAGGTACCAAGCTTATGTTTTCCACAACCTGCCACCCTCAAACAGATGGCCAAACAGAGGTCATCAACCGGTCTCTATCCCAAATGCTTAGAGCCATCATTAAGTCCAACCTTAGGACTTGGAGGACTGTCTACCCCATGTTGAGTTTGCCTACAACCGATCTGTCCACTCAGCCACTCAATACTCTCCTCTTGAATTGGTTTATGGTTTTAACCCCCTAACCCCATTGGATTTATCACCATTGCCTATACACGAGTTTTTGGATGCAGATTGACGTGATCCGGGCCACCCGACCAAGCCTAGGGCCAAGTCCAGCCCCGAGCCGAGGGCCACCACTAGGCCCTGACCTGATTCCCACGAGCCCTGAAGGTACTGACCACTCCTGGGATCCTCCAAAGAAATTCCTGGAGCACAGGAAACCAAGGACCCAAGAGTGCCTAGCCAGAAAAGCGTGGTGCCCGAAGATTGACCCCGGAACGAGCCCCAGACGAGCCCAGGTGCTCAAATGGAGCTCAAGACCAATTGTCACGAGCCCTGGACCATTAACCATCCCTGAAAGAATCCTGTGGACATTATTGAAGAGCTGCTCGAAGCAGAACTCAAAAGGCCTGGACATATTTGAAGAAGGCCCCAAGCTAAGCCTGCCACAGGCACAAGGCCCATGCCAGCGCCCGTCAAAGGAGCACTTTTGGCCCAGCGAACGATTGACCTGTGCCTTTTGGATTTTCCAAAGGCACTGGAATCCTTATGGCCCCAGGATGACTATCCAACAAACGGAGCTGAATTTGGAGAAGAATGGAAGGAGATAGGGCTAGAACAAGTCCTAGTGATGCTTGGCCTAAGCATCAAGGAGTGGAGCTCGGATGCTGATCCGAGGGAACCAATGCTAGGAGCTGTGACCAGGCCACCACCTGAGCCTGATCCAAGGAGGGATGGAATACCATTCATGATACGGGAAATGGAGAGGAGATGCCAAATACATCCAAGCAAGGAATCCTAATCAAGCTAGGATTTCTCGGTTTTGGACAGATTCCTAGTCTGACAAAGAATGAAGAATTTGGGCTACCTGGAGATAGAATTTATGTTGAAGCCCAACATGAAAGTTGTATCCCATGGAGTCTACTACGGATCTGCAAAAGATCAGAATTTTAGGAATTTGTTTGGTATTTATTCGGCCAATAATTCCAGAACCCGTTTAGCTATTTTTTAGGAATTTCCAGTTTTTCCCTTTTAGTGTTTTTGTTTAGGAAGGACTCTTTTCCTTGGTAAACAAGGCTCCGAATTTCAGTCCTTTTTAGGACTCTTTTTATTACTTTAATAGTTAGTTTCGTAGGAGGAAAAGGAGAGCCTGTTCTCCCTTCCTCACCTATAAATAGAGGCGTCTAGCCTCATTGTAAACATCAACTTTGAAAGCAATAAACACTCAAAACTTCGGTTTTCTTCTTGCATTATTATGCAATTCTCTGTTCGACCATCATGGAATTGATCGTCGTCTAGACCGGTTTATCATCAAAGGCATTCATCCTTTGTTTGTGGCACCGATTTCGACCGAATACCTTGGGATTCCTAAGTCGTTACTTAGTGGATTTCAAGGGTTCTCTGCGGTTTCAAAGGTTAGGTTCTCGTGGGGCTGATACTATAGTTTTGGGTGTGGAGTCGATCCCTTCCTGGAGAAGGCGGTTCGCATCAGCTGGTATCAGAGCACGGTTCAACTCTTGGACCACATCTATCCCAGTTTCCAGGTTCTTCTTGGATTCATATCCTTTACTTTTTGTTTTTAGAAAATTGCTTCGAAAATCTTCATCTTTTAGTTCTTGTATCGAGTCTTTCATTGTAAGGAAGAAAAAGCTGGTGGCAATCAAAATCCATCAAGGAAAATATCAAAAAGAGGTTAAAAAAAAATAGAAAAACCCAACCAAAGCAAGGCCACCTTGCCAAGTTCTTTTCGTGTAAGTTTCTTAGTTTTTCCTAGTTGGATTAGAACTTGATTCTTTTATCCTTTTCCTAGTTGGTTTAGGATTTTAGTCTACATATTCTTTTCCTAGTAGATCTAGGGTTTGTCTCGTAGAAGGGTTGTTCGTGTACTAATCATGGAAGACGAGAGGCTCAATGCATTGGAAGCACACATGGCTGCCATGGCTCAAAACATCACCCGACTCATGGAGCAACATGGAGTTCCTCATGGAAAAGAATACCAACGGCCAAGAAGGAATATCAATGTACCCAAATTTGCTGGCAAAGCAAATCCTGATGAGTACATTGATTGGGAGAGGAGCATGGAGGACTTCTTTGAGTGCCATTATTATTCCGAATGGAAAAAGGTAAACCTAGCCACAATCGAATTTACTGACTATGCTGCTTTATGGTGGGCTCAACTCAGGAAGCAAATCAGGAGAGAAGAAGAGGATCCCATCCTTAGTTGGACAGATCTTAAGAGAAAGATGAGGAGACGGTTTGGACCAGCATCAGGTCTGCCCCAGTCCAGCATCAGGCCTGCCCCAAGCCAGCACCAGGCCAGCACTAGGCCCAGCACTAGGCTCAGCGCCTGGCCAGCACCGGTCCAGCACTCGGCACAGCGCCTGCCCAGCACCAGTGCCAGCACAGCGCCTGCCCAGCACCAGCCCAACGCCCACCACCGGCCCCCGACCAGCCCCCGGCGCCCGACCAGCCCCCGGCGCCCGACCAGCCACCGGCGCCCGACCAGCCACCGGCGCCCGACCAGCCACCGGCGCCCGACCATCACCGGCGCGACCAGCGGCCGGCGCCCGACCAGTGTCCGGCACCCGATCAGCCCGATCACCCGGAGTGCCCTGATCAGCCCGATCAGCCGGAGTGCTCCGATCACCCAGATCAACCCCGAGCACCCGTACCCGTCCCGGTACGGCCCAAAACCCCAAGGAGCGCCCACGAACTACCAGGTCCAATCCTACACGTCCATGTTATTATTTTAAAATTTCTAACGGATTACCAGGTGCGGATTCGAGGACGAATCCTTTTCAAGAAGAGGGGAATGACGTGATCCGGGCCACCCGACCAAGCCTAGGGCCAAGTCCAACCCCGAGCCGAGCGCCACCACTAGGCCCTGACCTGATTCCCACGAGCCCTGAAGGTACTGACCACTCCTGGGATCCTCCAAAGACATTCCTGGAGCACAGGAAACCAAGGACCCAAGAGTTCCTGGCCAAAAAAGCGTGGTGCCCGAAGATTGACCCCGGAACGAGCCCCGGACGAGCCCAGGTGCTCAAATGGAGCTCAAGACCAATTGTCACGAGCCCTGGACCATTAACCATCCCTGAAAGCCTCCTGTGGACATTACTGAAGAGCTGCTCGAAGCAGAACTCAAAAGGCCTGGACAGATTTGAAGAAGGCCCCAAGCTAAGCCTGCCACAGGCACAAGGCCCATGCCAGCGCCCGTCAAAGGAGCACTTTTGGCCCAGCGAAAGATTGACCCGTGACTTTTGGGATTTTCCAAAGGCACTGGAATCCTTATGGCCCCAAGATGACTCTCCAACAAACGGAGCTGAATTTGGAGAAGAATTGAAGGAGATAGGGCTAGAACAAGTCCTAGTGATGCTTGACCTAAGCATCAAGGAGTGGAGCTCGGATGCTGATCCGAGGGAACCAATGCTAGGAGCTGTGACCAGGCCACCACCTGAGCCTGATCCAAGGAGGGATGGAATACCATTCATGATACGGGAAATGGAGAGGAGATGCCAAATACATCCAAGCAAGGAATCCTAATCAAGCTAGGATTTCCCGGTTTTGGACAGATTCCTAGTCTGACAAAGAATGAAGAATTTGGGCTACCTGGAGATAGAATTTGGGTTGAAGCCCAACATGAAAGTTGTAGCCCATGGAGTCTACTACGGATCTGCAAAAGATCAGAATTTTAGGAATTTGTTTGGTATTTATTCGGCCCATAATTCCAGAACCCGTTTTTTTAGGAATTTCCAGTTTTTTCCTTTTAGTGTTTTTGTTTAGGGAGGACTCTTTTCCTTGGTAAACAAGGCTCCGAATTTCAGTCCTTTTTAGGACTCTTTTTATTAGTTTAATAGTTAGTTTCGTAGGAGGAAAAGGAGAGCCTGTTCTCCCTTCCTCACCTATAAATAGAGGCGTCTAGCCTCATTGTAAACATCAACTTTGAAAGCAATAAACACTCAAAACTTCGGTTTTCTTCTTGCATTATTATGCAATTCTCTGTTCGACCATCATGGAATTGATCGTCGTCTAGACCGGTTTATCATCAAAGGCATTCATCCTTTGTTTGTGGCACCGATTTCGACCGAATACCTTGGGATTCCTAAGTCGTTACTTAGTGGATTTCAAGGGTTCTCCGCGGTTTCAAAGGTTAGGTTCTCGTGGGGCTGATAATATAGTTTTGGGTGTGGAGTCGATCCCTTCCTGGAGAAGGCGGTTCGCATCACAGATGGACACACCAAGGCTGAGTATGTTCGAAAGCTTCATGAGAAAGCCAAAGCCAACATTGAAAAGAGGACAGCTCAATACCTAAGGAATGCAAACCGTGGAAGAAAGGAGAAAATCTTCCAACCCGGCGACCAAGTGTGGATCCACTTCAGAAAGGATAGATTCCCTGAGCAAAGGAGATCTAAGTTGCTGCCAAGAGGAGACGGACCTTACACTGTCCTTGAGAGAATAAACAATAATGCTTATGTTTTAGATTTGCCTAACACCTATGGTGTAAGTGCTACTTTCAATGTTGCTGACTTAACTCCTTTCTATGATGATGATTTTGTAGAAACAGATTCGAGGACGAATCCTCCTCAAGAAGAGGGGAATGATGAACCCCCGGTGCCCTGGACCCGGCCAGATCTGCCCTTGATCCGGAGCCAAGTTAAAGCCTTCAAGACACGGGTCACCGCGTACATAGGAGATTGGAGTCGAGCCAAGCACGAGGAACTAGACCAGAGGTTCATCAGGGAAGGATGCACGGTGCTGACCCTTGATGGCCGACAGAAGATCAATAATGGAGGCAAAAGCCCGAAGGACCCTGCCCCGGCCCCGGCGGATACGGCCAACCAGCCCCTGCCTCGGCTAACCCTACTCCACACTCAGAATCTGGCGGACAAACTGATGCCAGTAGATTCAGGAGGTCAAAAGACTTGGGAGGAACCTCACTTGTCCGAGGAAATGTCCAGCAGAAGGCCAGAACAGCCCGGCATCACCAAAACCCTAGCACCGGATCCGGAGCAGTTGATGCCGAACCGACCACCAGCACCGAAGGACGCCACCCGACCACCCGGTCACCAGGAACCCGCGGTAATTACAGAAATGCCACCGCGCGGGTTCCGGGCCCTTTTCCTAGCTGCGTCCGGAGTCCAGCCCGCGCCCAGAGGTTTTCCTAGTCCCACCCGGACAAGGACACCCGGTGTGCCCTAATCCGCCCGGATTAGGGTTTTGCTCGATTTTGCCGGTTTAGGAGTTTTAATTTCGGACAACTTTGTTTATTTTAATATTTTCCTCGGCCTATCTTTTAGGATTATTTTAGTCTTTCCTTGTTAGAGTTGGAACCGGCTTTTGCCACCCTTGAGCTATAAATAAAGGCTTCGGCCGCCAATGTAAGACAGATTATTGATTATTGAAATTTAAGAACTAAGTTCTTTTCCCTTCAAGTCTTTGCTCGTTGTTGCTTAGCTTAAGGTTTGGTTTATCATCAAAGGCTATCATCCTTTGTTTGTGGGACCAATTCGACCGAATACCTTGGGGTTCCTAAGTCATTACTTAGTGGATTTTAAGTGTTCTCCGCGGTTTCAAAGGTTAGGATCTCGTGGGGCTGATAATATAGTTTTGGGTGTGGAGTCGATCCCTTCCTGGAGAAGGCGGTTCGCATCAGAATGGGAAATGGTGGAAATGTGTGTGGGATTGGGAAGGACCTAACTGGATTCGCCATTTTTTATGGCTTGTGGGACATAAACGAATTCTTATGAATGTTGAACGCTTGCGACATCATATTGTCACGGATGGAAGATGTGGTTCCTGTGGAGGGGGTTTGGAAGATGTGGAACATAGCCTACGAGTTTGCCCAAACGCTATTATGGTTTGGAAGGAATTTTTCTTACAAATTAGTTTGAGGATTTTGAGCGGAAAAAACTAGAATGACTGGTGGTTGTATAATCTTTGTAACAAGGGAAGTCGCCTCCTATTTGACATCTGCTGCTGGAGTTTGTGGTGGGCTAGGTATGAGAGGACTTTTAACGAAAGTCAAACTGGCGTGGTTGTTGTTCGGGAAAAAATCAATTACTGGCATGCCATCATCTCTCATTCCCAATCCAATGTGAATAAGGTCCTCTCAATCAGACCACGAAGCGAGTGTCTGATATGTTGGAACCCAGAAGAGTTCGGTTGGTCTGTCCTGAATTCAGACGGTTCGGTGATTAATCATAGAGGTTCGGTAGTGGCTGGAGGGGCTATTAGGGATAATTGTGGTAGAGTTATTGTAGCCCACTCCATTAATTTAGGCTCTTGTTCTATTACCCGAGCGGAGATTTGTGAAGCAGTGGATGGTAAGAAAATTGCGTGGGAATTGGGTATTCGCAGGCTGGCTATTCAAGTGGACTCTAGTGAGTCATTGACATCCTAACAGATACTTCGAACAGTTCGCACCAACATTCCAGCTTGGTGACGCTCTTTTAGAAATTTCGAGCGAGAGACTGGGAGGTTCAACTCTATCATGTTTATCGTGAAGCTAGCAAATCATGGTCATGGTTTGGCTCCAGGTACACACCGGATTGACATCAATTCTGATTTCATCCAATATTGGGAAGGTTATGATGCTAGAGGAGTTTTGATCAAGCGTGCAGTTACAACTTAATATCTATTTTGAGTTATCTCTACCAAAAAAAATCTAACACACTGAAGAGATTTGATTAGAATCATTAATGTCGAAGAGCTAGTAACATACCATTAAACAAACAATTCATTTTGTTCGGTAGTTGGTTATCTTGTTAGTCTAATACACTCAATGTCCCTAGTTCAAACTCAGAAGAAGTCGTTTATTTTCTTTCATATTTTAAAAATGTTTTGGTAGCAAGTGTTACAATTGTAAATTAATATGGAAGACCTTGTGACCTACTAGTAAGTTAATAAACAATTGATTATGTGGTGTAATTGTTATTGTGTTAGTCTAACACACTAAAAATCTTCGGTATCAAGCATTGTTTTGAAATTTTAGAAATGTTTTGATAGTAAATGACTCGATTCAAACATGGATGAACCCATATTTATCATTTTTTATATTTTTTTCAACAGCAAGTGTTCCAATCTTGTAGGTTGTAGTTGATTATCTTATGAGTCTAACACACTAACAACGCATCCAAATCATTTTACATTTTTTAAAACTGGTTTGGTCACAACTCACAAGTGCTACAATCAATAGTTATTGTATTATGTAACACATCCATAGCGATTTTCCTAGATTCCTCGTACTTGCAACATAGTTGTCAATGTTGTGACAAAAAAATACTTAAATGATTACCCCTGGAAAAAAAAATATTAGGCTTCACAACGAGTACCTAGCTATAGGTCCTGATATCACGTTTTCATCCTCATCTTTTTATTAAACGAGTAGTACACGTACCTGTCCCGCGAGATTAAATATGTACAAAATCTAAACCAACCCCACACAAGAACGTGTCTAGTAAACCCGCTAGCCATCGAGTGAACTCCAAATCTCTCTACATCTGGATTGCAAAGAAATTTTCGAGATGAAACTGTGATTTTCATATCATTGGGATTTCGAGGGGGAACGACAGATTAATAGATTGATGAGTTGAAGTGAAGACCTGATTGTATGACGGAGAAACTAGGTTTGTTCCATTAAACATAGAAGATATATTATGGATAATACGATGTTGTTTCATACCGTGTGCCCGTAAGGTTGAGTATAGGGCGGATAGCTTCAAACTTGTTACCCACTCGAACCAGTATCGAGTTTATCCATACCCATCAACTTTACCCGGTCAACGGATAATCCTGGCCCATATCAGTTGGATTTTGGGTGGGTACCCGGTTTTTTCATATCAATTGCCAAGTGTAATTTTTATTTTATTTTGTAGACACGTGTGATTCATGGTATCAATGAAGATACCCTTGGAAAAAACACAATCTAAATAATTAATGCATACCAAAATATAAAATCTTATTTAATGACTTTCCAAATCACACACATTTTTTTGTTGCTTTTTGTATCCAACCACTCATTAAATAACTAGAATACCACTCTCTCACTATAGTTTTGCATCATTTAATTTTAATCATTGAAACTATGTACTAGTCCCAATGAGGTCACCTTTTGTTTAGTTAATAAATTATTGACATGAGTATCATATTTAGAATGAATTAGAGTATTAACGCATGCTTAGCATTTATAGCTTGCTCTTAAGACAAATATCATCACAACCGGTTAGATTATCAGTGAGCACGTGTAACTTTCAAGCATACCTTAAATAAATGCATATGAATCGGATAACTCATTCTCAATTGACTTGATGTCTTGTGAATCAATCATCACTAACTATAAGCATTAAGATACAATCAACATGTAACACGTGTACTTCATTCACATTTGGTTTTAGAAGCGCCGTCATAGTTATACTTAACTCATCTTCTCATCAACATTATTAACACAATCTTAGACTGTCACTAACCACGTATTGTTCTTTCACGTGTAAGTTTGAAAAGTTCATTCGTATATCAAACCCTAATTAATGTAAACTCACTAATTAAACCTATAACTTTGTCGAACTAGAAGATTTTAAACAAGGAGAACTAATAACTCCTTGACGTTAAGAAATTAATTATCTAATTACTTAACAACATCATAACACAAAATGACTAATAGAAATAATAACTAAGATACTAAAATATCCCAATTTGATAAAGCATACAAAAATGCCATTTTGGGTTTACATGACTCCTCATTATCTAATAATTATCAGCTGCGAAGTGCCGCTGCAGGCAATGGACCTCTTCGATGAATACTTGGGGGTCTGGGCTTACTCCTCTCGTTTATGGACACAATATATATATATATATATATATATATATATATATATAAAACATGATATAGATTTTCTTTGCTAATTGGGCTTCAGTATCAATATAAAAAATACGTAAGGAACAAAACGAAAAGATTGGGGAGTAATGAATGTAATATACAAAGTGTCCCCTCATCCAAACATGGAAAATTACATATAGACCTATCCAATTTTCCCTAGACTTTAACCTATAAATAGGCTGCAATATCTAGTTCTTCATATCACATTACTTTTCATTCTCTCATTATCTAAAGTGTGATTAGGAGAGAGTCATAGCCCATTGAAAGGAGATTAGGTACTATAAAGTATTTTTTAATACTTATAATCAATTATCATATTAAATCATTTGTTTTCAGTTTAGTCTATATACACTTTTCTCTCCGACTTCAGCTCTAGCTATTCATGATTCATCCTTGTTGGACATGAGTAGGTAGAGTCAAATAACTCGGGGAGGAGGTGTTGATAGTCACAATCTGATTATTTTGCACACTCATGTATATGGTTTTGTTTTTGTTTGTTTGTTTGGATTTTGGTGTTCATGGGACAATTAAATCGGAGTCAAAGTGTTGGCAGTGACAGTCTAATGACACACCTTTGCATACGTTATCTCATATAATACATCTAATCTTTGTTTTCAGTTTTGTGATATATTGTTGGATAAGCGAAAAAATGTATTGATACTCAATGATTATTTTCCACAGGCGTATATATATTTTTAATATTTTTTTTGGATCTGGATATTTGTGAGACAATTAAATCGGAGTCAAGGTATTGACATCGACAGTCTAATGACTATGCACACCTTTGTACACGTATGTCTCATCTAGTACATCTAATCTTTGTTTTCAATTTCGTGATATACTGTTGGAAAGAAGAAAAAGAATTATCATATATCTATGGATTTATTAGAAAAAATTAAAATTACGTTTTCATTCGACTTCTTCTGATTATGTCATCATATAAACTTAGATCTGACTCCTAATTCGTTTTATATGGATTCAATGTAGATAATCAAATCATAGAGAGTAAAAATGTCGACAATGAGATTTTAACAATACATTTTTCCATTGATATATTTGATTCAATACATCATTACAAAGTCCATAGAATATCATATTTGATAATTTATTTAACTAATGCAATCATCTAACACTATATTTTCATATTAATATTGGCTTTGACTTTCATATGACATATGTCGTTCTCTTCAGTTCAAATCTTGCTCATTTAAAGAAATAATAATTAAATAATTTTTCTATAGATAGTCGAATAATTGTAATATTTTGTGCACTCTTCTTATTTTATATATTTATCCGTTAAATTTTTGTAAAAAAATAATCAAAAGAAGTAGCTCAACTCATGTCTACTACTTCTGTGTTTACATAACTGGATCTAGTTTAATTGAAATTAATTACAATCATTTAATATCTCCACCAACTTAAAGCTCAATTAATTTAAAAACTCTGCTTGAGTTAGATCTGAGTATGTTTTTACGGTTGTACGATTCTCCGTGACATATATATCTGAAATCTTTATCTGAATGCTACGTGGTTAATAATAACCCATCTAAATCGTATGATCTCTCCGAGTATTTTTTTATTTTACCAAAAATTTTGATTTTTTCTGTTCGTGTTCTGATCCATTTTTTTTCGGTTCATTGGTTCATTGCAGAAAATTCTGATCAGAGAGATGGCAAGAAACGGAACTGAGCTGAACATTGTTGCTGCTGCTAGTGTCCAAAATGGTGTCGTCCCTCAAGTTAACGTTGTTGCTGATGATGCTTTCCAAAACGTCGTTGTGCCACAAGTTGATGCTCCTGTTGTTTCTGGTATTCAAAACATCATCGTCCCGCAAGTTGACTTTGTTGTTGTTGTTCAATACGTACGGTGTCGTCCCCCAAGTTGACGTTGTTAGTGTCCTAAACGACGTCGTCCCGCCTACTGTTGGTGGTATTCAAAACGCTGACGTTCCACAAGTTGATGTTATTGTAGGTGGTGACCAAAAAGGCATCATCTCGCAAGTTGATAAAAACGACAACATCCAACAAGCAGGCGACGACGGGGAACCGGCTGAATCGAGCGACGACGAAGAGATTTATGAAGTAGAGGATGAGCGGCGTGGTAAGAAGAGGAAGTACCAACGCCATACCCAGGAACAATACAATGAGCTTGAAAAGTACGTAACCAGTAAAAAATCAATTTTGTTTTTTGTTTTGTTTTCGATTTCGGGTTTTAATTTCCAGTTTGGTTTTCTGTTTTTGGGTTAGTTTCTTCTTGAAGCATCCTCACCCCACTGAGAAGCAAAGAATCGAGCTCAGCATGATGATTGGGATGAAAATGAAGAAGATCAAGTTCTGGTTTCAGAACCGCCGCACCAACATGAAGGTACAACCTAAAAAATTCGTGATTGATCAGTCGATTTATGAGTTTTTCTACATTTGAGTCGGCATGATTTAACTGGTTACAATTTTTATTGTAGAATCAACTTGAGCATCACGAGAACGTACTCCTAAAGAATCAAAATGACCAGTTGATAACAGAGAACGCTGTGTCAAGGCAAAACATGGCCGAGGCCAGGTGCACCTCATGCGGCGGCCAAGTGATTGATGCACAAATTAATGCAAACTAAGTTTTACTCAATGGATTGCTCCAAAGAGATCGTTATTTCCCTTGGGTCTTTTTGCTTCTATTACTCAGCATTTGTGGGTTAAGCTATTCGAGGTTTTATCGTTTGGTTCTGAGTTTGGTTTATGAACTAACTTATGCTATGAATGCAAAATTAAACAAATAAGAAAATAAATAAGTTGTGGTTTGGAAGAATGACTAAGGCGTTTGTCCAGACTCGAATCCACTCTAGCTCGGTTAAGGTGGAGATGCATTGCAATTTCGGCTACTCATACTTCAATGACTCGACACTCCCTTAGGTAATTTCTACTCCTTGGTTAGGTCGTAGAGACACTATCCTATCAGATCCAAAGGTTCTTATGTGAACCACGACAACGACTGTGACGAAACCCGACAACAATATATGACACGGAACCGATGAACTCAAAATCTTCGACAAGGGACGGAAGCAAGATAGATGTCGGCCACGAACGAGGGTGATTATCTCGCTGGTACGATTGTCGCTCTCTCGAGTATGAATCCACACACTCTCAAAGAACCCTAACGAGTTAAAAAAAAACACAACAAGCTTAAAGCTCAAACTTTATTATCAAAAATATTATGTCCAAAAACAAGGGGTGGGGAAGCCTTTATATAGGCTTTACATAAGAATCACAATGGTTTAAAGAAAAGGAAAAACATACCTATTCCTACATGGAAATGTAATAAAAAACTAAAATTTAATGAACTAATCCTAATGAAAGACAACTACTAAATAAATAGTTTTTTTATTCTGTCTGTCCACTTTAAACAAGTATATCTCCATGATTCCTTTGAATGTGACGACCCATAATATATGGATGGAAAGGTAATTGAATTATCTTTCCAACCCCGCTAACCTTGCATTAATCAGAGTACTGAGTAAATAGTTATTACTGAAATACTAATATGGACAAAAACTTGACGAATTCTCATTAGTTCATTTGGTCAAGACAACCTATGAATTCCCAAGAATGCATATAAAGGTGTTCGGTGAAATGCCACAGAGATAATCTCCTATGGTCAAGATACTGGCAGATCCTAACGACTTCCTAAACTCTAGAATGACTCACGTTCTTGGTCAAAATCGCAAAATCTAAGATGAAGTAAGGATTCACAAAGCTTCAAATTAGGGTTTAGGAAAATTGCATCAAATGTTTGAATGAACCTCAATTAACATAAACGAGTTAAAAAACCTAACATCATCCATACAAAATCTAATTAGGGTTTCATCTAATCTGAACAAACTAAATGGTTTAGCTTCTCATGGCTCTGGAAGAAATCAAGAATACAACAGAGAAGAAAATCGAAGAGAAAGACATCTCACTCCGGAATAAACTAATCCTGATGACTCAACTCCCGAACAAATCCTAGCTTCCTCCCGCTCAATCGTGTTTTCAAAACTCCAAAATCTCCTCCCGAGAGTGTCTGGTTCGTCGGAAATCGAATGAAGAATGAAGAGTGTCCCCCCCACTACAAAAAAAAACTCCTTTTAGCGTCGGTTGATACGAAGGAGTTTAGCATCGGTCGGTCAACAACCGACGCTAAGCAGCTGACTTCGCGTTTTAGAGGACTGGAGTTGGTAATAATTCAGTTCAAATTGCTAATAATTTTTTTGTATTAGTACCTTTTAGAAAGTGTATTGATATTGTTTAGTTCGTACACCTGTAGGCAGCTGAAAGGGGAGGAAATGCGCCCATTAGAAGTGAGTTGTATGTTATCACTCACACAAAGAATGATCAGACTTACACTGATCCTAATGCGGTAAGTACTTGATCACCTATTCCAATCTAACAAAATAATCTCCAATAGTGCCTATTTAATTAACTTTGGTTTGTGAAACCCATTTTGGCATCAATGTGCAGCCTCGGATTCTGGAGCTGACCCGTGATCCCATAGTCCCGACATTTCCTTCTGCGAACGATGCACTCGGACTTGTCTATCCGAAGGAGCACAGTGGTAGAGTTCACGGTATGGGATCTGGCGTGACCCCCTCCCAGGTAATGTAATGTAGTATATGATATATGTAAATTTAAAATAGTCAAATTTTAATTATTTGTTGTCTTTGTCTATTCAGGTTAATATGAGTAGGAGGCGTGGTGGAGCAGCCGGTGGATCGAGTCAACTACTACCACTCACGTCTTCGGCCATTGCCCCGCCGAGGATCGAGTGAGGGTGTTAGAGGCAGAGGTTCAGCGCTTGAGCCATCTGGAGGAGGAGGTTCAGCGGCTCAGCCAGTTGTTGGGTTCAACTTCTAAGGGAAAAGGGAGGATGCCCCCAGATATGGATGTCGAGGACCTGGACTCGTACGATGAAGAGGAGGATGAGTAGGTAGCTGAAAAGTTTAGGTGGATGTTTTAGGTGCATGTGTTAGGAGAATGTTTTAGGAGAATATTTTTAGGAGGATGTTTTCGACATTTATATGCAGTATGTTTATTCAGTATGTTTATTGATTGGAAAAGTGAATTGTGAAAATGAAATCGATGTATGCAGGAAAATTTATGCAGGTATTGGCACTAGAAGAGTATGAGAATAGGAAAAAATTGAGCATAATTCTGCCCACTGGAACACAAATTAGCATCGGTCGACCTATAATAACGTAGGTCACGACCGACGCTAAATGCCCTACAGGTCCTGTAACATAGCGTCGGTCACCAAAAATGACCGACCCTAAATGCTAACCACTCAACTGGAACAAATTTAGCGTTGGTTGGCACGTGTTTTAGCTTCGGTTGACCAAATGACCGACGCTAATGTTTAGCGTCACCGGATCTCACTTCGGTCTTACTGACCGATGCTATATATTTTGGCGGCGGTCACTGACCGACGCCAAACAACAGTTTTTTTGTAGTGCCCCCCTCTATTTTGGGGTTTAAATACCCCAAAATCCAGAAAAATCTGGATTCTGGGCAAAAGTGCGCCAGCGCACTTTTCTTGTGCTCCTAGGCGCACTTTTTGTTGGTCTTGCGCGAGAGATTTTTTCACTATTTTGATGATTCCAGCTCCATCCGAACTCTGAATTGATCCCCGTTTGAAGCGTCGAGGTCGTAGAAAGGGCCTCTACATCGTGATAACATGAAATCTCATAAAAAATAACTCGAAACAACATCAAATGACCCAAAAGAGGGTCAAAAGACAATAACACACAGTTTGCACGAAAGCTCCTAAAAACTATCACAAATAAAAATGGGAATGTCGCTCAAATGTGGCGAAATAAACGCGTTTATTCTTGCGTCATCAAATCACCCCACACTTAACCTTTTGTTTGTCCTCAAACAAATTAAATAAGTGACAAGATCAACCAAATTGAAGTTCAATCTCTAACAATTCAACCTACATTGTTTCATTTAGAAAGCATAACCCACACATGGAAGAATGTCAACCAAACAAATCAAGGTCTCACTACTTTTTGCACACATCACATAGTATGACCCATCAAATAGTATTATGTTTAATTAAATGGCAGTGGTGCATGGGTTTCAAGTTTCAACAAGTTAATTGAATAGTAGTATGGAGTTTGGGCACGTGGGAGGAAGTAATCAGTGGGAAGATTGAAGTGATGCGTTTGAATAAGAGATGTATAGTGTGTGTACGTACAAAGTGTATAAAGTGCATACATATTGTATAAAAATTGTGTAAATGTTATACAATTGTTCATTTATATATTTTGTATTTAGTTTATAAAGACTGTATGGTTTATAGGGTTGTACAACCATCGTTCAAAGTGTATACGGTTTGTACGAATTGTGTACACTTTGTATGATGAATACAAATTATGCAACATAATTAGGGCTGTATACGAGCCGAGCTGCTCGTGAGCCGCTCGGACTCAGGCTCGAGTTTTTTTCAAAAAAGCTCGTTCGTGAGATCAGCTCGTCGTAAGCGAGCTAGCTCATGAACAGGCCTGTCACTTAAATGAGCCTAGCTTGAGCCAGTATGTTGATCGTCTCGACAGGCTCGTGAGCCAACTCGTTTCGTTAGCTCGTTAAGCCAAGCTCGTGAGCTGGCTCGATTGTAACTCGTATAATCCTAATTCCTAAATGGTAATTAAATAATCAACCCTAATAGTGCAACAAACTGATGCACTGAAAGATGTAATATGGTAATTACTAATTACCGTAATGGCTAATGCCCTAGAATTACTCTAATCCCCACTCTATGAATCATGAGCCCACGACCAACGGTACATCATTCTTCTTCTTCTCCTATTTGGCATCTTTTGTTTTTTGATAGTTGCTAATTTATTTTTTTAAATGCACGTTGGAAACGTTCATATGGATTTGAATTTGTGATTTTTTATATTTTCTATATTTTGTAACACCTACATCATATTTTTCTAGAATGTTTAATTTCTTATATTTCCGATATTTTTTATCCCGAGTTTGGAGAGTCTAAAGATTTGGCTCGTTTAGTATTATAAACGAGCCAAATCTGCTCGTTTAACATTATAAAAGAGCCAAATCCGAGCCAGGCTCGTTTAACATAGTAAATGAGTCAATCCCGAGCCGAGCTCGAGACGAGCCCGAGCCTAGGCAACCTGTAAACGAGTCGAGCCCGAGCTAGCCTACCCGAGCTCGTCCCGAGCCCGAGCCAGAAAAAATTAAGGCGAGCCCGAGCCCGAACTAGGCTGAAGCTCGGCTCGGCTCGGCTCGGCTCATATACAGCCCTAAACATAATACATAGTGTACAACCTCAAAAAAAGTGTATACAATTTGTATACATTCAATACAGCATCGTATAGAATGTATACAATTTGTGTACTTTATGTACAACCCTCACGCTATCATGAATATTGATGACACTAGAACTATCGTGATTATCAACCCCCATTAAGCGACATTTTATTGTTTGTCGCAAGATTTTAGGGGTAGTTTAGTGAGTTTTCATTCATTAACGCTTTTTCCTACCGAATTGGTTACCTTAGCCCGTTTCGGGTCTATTTTATGTGTTTTCTAGTGTCTCTTTGAGTACACTGGTTTTTTCTATCAAATATGTAGCCGTCAGACGTGTTCGAGATGCAATAGAACCTCGAGAAGTGATTCAAGATTGTCAGAGAACTCAAATCGATCGAAGAAATAAAGAATTATGCCCAGGCCTGAAGTTCTCGGCAAGAACTTCAATGTTCTCGCCTAGAATGTGTTCACAATCAATTTAGAATTCTCGTAAGAAATTATCAGAAGTTTACAAGTAGGTTCTCGGTGAGAACTTCGATATTCTTGCTGAGAACATTGTGAAGGCATCGCTAAAATTTTCGTCGCCGATTGCAAAATATTTTATACATAAGTTTTCGGCGAGAACTTTAGTATTCTCGCCGAAAACTTGGGCCTAATCCGGGTCAGCACTGGAAAATCTTTTATTTAAGCAGCCCTTCACCCCCAATTTGAAGGATTCCGAATTTCAGACTTCCAGAGCATTAGGAGAGAGTTTAGAGCGATTCTTCGAGTTCCCGGAGATTGCTCGGAGCTAGGAGTGAAAATTTCTCAAGATTGAAGCTTCGTGGAATCGTCAAAATTAGTTTTTTTTCCAGATTTCCTCTGTTCTTCCTTTGTATGATTAATTCTCTTGTTGTTTTTGATTCTCTTATTTCAAACATGAGTAGCTAAACTTGTTAAGGTTAGATTAGATGAACCCTAAGTTACCCATGACTTTAAAGCGGTCACGGATCAGTGATAATTAGATCTTAATTCAGACAGTTTCTTTTTCATAATTGATTTGTTCTTAATTTGTGTTTCTTTTCTAGCTTGATCACCTAGATTAGTTTCCTGTTCAAATAAGGAAAGTTGGCGAACGTCCGCCTTATTTTAGAACACCAAATCAATTAAT
Source organism: Linum lewisii (assembly GCA_034768395.1). Lineage (NCBI taxonomy): Eukaryota > Viridiplantae > Streptophyta > Magnoliopsida > Malpighiales > Linaceae > Linum > Linum lewisii. The sequence goes on along the minus strand of CM068300.1, from coordinate 4,035,379 downwards.
TAACCTATTCAATGAATTATGCTTTTCGTAGGAACCGTTTAGGGTTAATCCGCTTCAAGAATAGCTCACTAAAATCAATAAGGTGCACCAATTAGTTATCCGTTGCAGAAGTGAACTCACAGACGGTTAATTAATCTTGGTAGCTAGTTTCGATAGAGTGAACATTCGCGGACTTAGACCTAAGGGTAAGGATCTATGGCGGTGTTTAAGAACTGAATGAATTAGGATTGAAAGTCGCCAGTTTTGTGATCACCAATGTCCCGATAATCTTAGGGGGATTCGAGTTTGAGTTTTTGTTTGTCAATTCGTAAACAACCTTAATCAATCAATCTGTTTCTTATTTCAATTTCCTCCCATAATACTTTAGAAGTCGTGGAACTCACACCACACAACTTGATTTTAAACCTTAATACTTGTCAATTTCTTTGAGTAAACAATTAGAAGAAACCCGTGGAATATGATCTATCCTTCCTTTGTGGGATAGTATTTGATACCCTGTTCTGCAGTTTTATCAAATACAAAGTGTATGACCGGCAGATACTATATATAACATAATACAAAGTGTATTACCTCGTATAGAGTGTATACTTTTTGTATAACCCTCATACAAATTGTATATCATGAATACATATAGTACGACTGATACAAACTATATAACATATTACAAAGTGTACACCCCCATATAGAGTGTATATAGTTTGTATACTTTTTGTATAACCCTCATACAAATTGTACATCATGAATACATATAGTACGACTGATACAGACTATATAACATAATACAAAGTGTACAACATCGTATAGAGTGTACACAGTTTGTCTACTTTTTGTATGACCCTCATACAAATTATACATCATGAATACATGATACAACATACAAAGTGTATACACTTTGTACAGACTGCACTCCGTAAGAAATATTTTTTTACCTAGAAAAATATCTTTTCCATAAATCGGGCGACAGTGATTGTGTGGGTGAAAAAAATGTCGTCAACAAATTTTTTTTCCATTGGATAATCCATCGAGAAATTTTTCGAGCATAGGAGATGGTGGTCCGATGACGGAAAATGGTGGTTGGATAATCGAAATCAATAGTTTGGTGGGGTGAGAAATTGGAGTTGGGTAATGAAAGATGTTAATTAAATATAAAATTACCAATTTACCCCTGGTTAATATAGGCCCTTAGATTATTTAGAGATCAAAGAGCCCATAATACTGCTGTCATGAAACCAGCACTATTTCTCATTGTCTCCGGAATCGGAGTCGTTGGACGGAGACTTTTACTGGACTAGTGGCCAGGGAAAGCGCACTTGATGTGATGTCTCATGGCGAAGACGAAACTAAGAGTGGTGCATTACAAGTGGTATGTCATAAATTATTGTTAAAAACGTTATATTTTAATTAGTTCAAGTTTAGTTGAGCTGGTAAATACTTACATATATATACGATTTGTGTGTAGATGAAAGCTGAGTCCCATTTCGCCACTGATCCCAGTGCGTGAGTCGAAGTTTTTCTGATTGTTTAAGATGCATACATAACGTGTTTGGGCTGTCGTTGATATTTACTTCAATGAGAATGAAGGATCGTGTTCAAACCCGGGTCCTATTAGCATGAGGCTTCCATCCGGGTGCGTCATGCAAGACTTAGACAATGGTTCTTGTGAGGTAATTAAATATATTTATTCCCGAGATTAACAGTTTAAAATTTAATGATAACATGACTTAGCAATGTGATCCTTTTATAGGTCATATGGGTTGAGCATGTGCAATTTGCGAGGGCTCGGTTAACCCAATGATGCAACCAATGGTTAGCTCGGGTATGGTTTTTGGGGTGAAAAGATGGGTTACAACATTACAAAGATATTGCGAGTCCATCGCTCTCCTAATGTCTTCCTCCAGCTTGCTCCAAGATCCTTCAAGTAAGTAATCTATATCCATTTTTCAAGTAGTGGTTCAATCGGTTTGATCAAATTTATCTAACCGATATATTACTAAAATATATTGAAATGGTAATTGCAACATGTTCTTGTCTCTATTTATTAATTTTGTACAATTTTACCGTGATAACTATAGATGGAAAAAGAACTTGGTGAAGTTGTCCAAAAAGAAGGTGAACAGCTTCTACCGTGGAATTTCCATCGGCTTATTGAATTCCGTTTGGGAGAAGTAATGTCATTGACTGTTGACGAAGCACTACAACATAACCTGGCTGTGGAGGCACAGCGTATGTGCCTTTAAAATGCATTTTTCTGCCTCTATAGAGTTTTAGAGGCAGATAGCTTAATTGCAACCAACGCTCCTGTCGCTAAAGGTCTTTTGAGGCAAATACGGTGGCACATATATTTGCCACTAATGAAAGAATCAGTGGCAGATATAATTGTTGGTAATTGCAACTTTAAACAACTCTTATTCAGTCATCTTAGCCGCCTTTTAGAGGCACTTATTTTTGTTGCTGATAAGTTTTTTTAGAGGCACATATATATGCTTTTAAAAAGAATTCATTCCAACCAGGATATTTTTCTCTATTGGACTCTTTCACTATTTGCGTATATTATTTTCTACTCTTTTGCTATTTATGGGATTTGAACCTGGGTGGTTCAAGGAAATGTGTTAAGTACTTCGTTCTTACCATTTGGTTCAAGAGCACTTACTGATATTTTCTGCGCAGTTTTTAAATATGAATTATAAACTCAATAATATAGAGAAACTATGCCAAGAAAAAGAAATCAAAATTGAAAAAATGAACAAAAATTCTTACTCATTATTAGAAAAGAAAATTGTTAACGTTTATTATATATATCATTAATTATATATTATCTAACATTTATTTATATAAAATAGTATAGAGTTTACAAGTTATCTACCTTTAAAAATTTTACAAGTTATCTATCTCTAAGCTAATCAGACAACATATAGAGGCAATTATAAATTATCTGCCTCTAAAAAATTAATCATACAACCTATAGAGGCAGTTATAAATTATATGTCTCTAAAAGAGTTTTTTGTATAAGACAAAAGACTTATAGAGGAAATAATAAATTATCCGCCACTAAAGAAATTTTTCGTATAACTTATAGAGGCAGTTATAAATTATCTACCTCTAAAGGAATTTTTTGTATAACGTATAGAGGCAGTTATAAATTATCTACTTCTAAAATGTTTAATCCTACAACTTATAGAGGCAATTATGAAATATTTGCCTCTAAAACTATAAAATAATATTTATTAAAATTAAAATAAATAAATAAAATACAATTAGAGACAGATATTTACATTTATAGAGGCACATATAGTATTTGCGGTTTAAAAGTATGTTTAGAGGCAAATAGATTATGTGCCTCCATGAATCTGCCTCCGTAGCCAGGTTATGTTGTAGTGAAGATGTGAGGATTATGGTGAGTAACTCGACCGACTTAGGGGAGTCATGTTGAGCCCCTCAAAATCTGTGTGGCTACCTGTTTCGCGGAGGAGGGTGTTCGAGTTTTTGATGAATGAACGGACGAGGAAGGATTGGGATCTTCAAATGAATTGCGAGACACTATACGAGGTTGTTCGTATCCCCATGGCTCAGGCTCGGGGGAACTCTGTTTTTGTGCTTCTTGACTTTAACAACATTAATCAACATGCAAAAGATTCAAACGATTATGATGGTTTTAATGATTCTATAACATCAAATGTTTCAACAAATTTTTTTAATAAACCAAACTAGATTAACTTTTTAAGATCAGAGTGAACAATCTGGTCAGAACCTAACAACATTAATCATACTGTTTCCACAAAGAGTGGATCTCAGGATGATGATATGATGATGATCGACACTGAATAAACTGAAGATAATATAATGATCAGTTTGTTAATTGAGGGTGCATCGCCGTCAACTTTATTACCTACGGCAGCCTAAGCTGAGAGTAGACGGCCATCTAATATAGCAGCCACCAAAGCGCGCAAAATAATTTGGATTTTAAACTCAAAGTTTGTTCTTCAAGACAAGTATCATGTGCCAATCATAATTGGAATCTTCAATCAAACCAAAAGAAATTAGGGGTGGGCATATTGTCCTATTGGGTATGGGTAGTAGGTAATCGCATGTTCCACCCGAAATTTTGTGGGTAATTGAATACTCACTATTTACTACGGGTTGGGATTTGGCGTACTCACTACCCATATGGGTATATTTGTGGTACCCATAATACCCATATTAATTTAGTAGTTCCAAGTTTCAATGGGTTAGTGACCACTGTTGTCCACTGACCTAACTCCTAATCACCCAGTAGTTCCAAGTTTCAACGGTAATGTAATGAAACTTGTAAGGGACTATCAATTGTGGAGAGTTACTCATGTAAGCGTAAGGTTTGGGATTTTATATATTAAAATTATCATTCCGGGTACTCACCCATACCCAACCTGTTTTCACCCCTAAAAGAAATAATTATCAAGCGCGTTGATGAATAGGGGTGGAAATTGGGAGGAAACGGGAGCCCGTTCCCAAGTTCCAAATTAAATATGGGAATTCGGGAATTGGGTTCCTAAGTTAGACAAAAATATTTATTGTAGTGTTAAATAGGGTGAAAGTTTAAGAATGGGAATCGGGAATTCTCGAACCCATTTTGTTTTTCCCGAAATTTTGTGGGAACGGGACCCCGTTGAAATTAAAAATATGGAATTTTGGTTCCCACTTCCGTAAAATTTTGAGAAAACTTAAATGGGTTCGAGAATTCTTGATTTCCGTTCCCAAACTTTCACCCCTGTTGATGAAGGAACAATTGGAGGCATGGATAATTTACTTTTGCTAATTAAATAAGATTAATTCATAATCACGTTTTAGATGTCAAACACAATGTTACAGTTTCAGCCCAGGTGGAAAAGCAAAATTCCCTACCTTCCTGTCATAATCTTATAGGTCTAAAGGTCGAGTAATTCTAAACGGTAATTATTTAGGTTGGTCCACCCCAGTTTCGTCATTACTACTACCTTAGTAATCATTGTTCGAAAAATCCTGATATAAGTACCAAATCAAGAGAATGTACATGACAACTAAACAAAATTCTAAAAGTCTCATTTGTTACATCTCAAATTATAACATGTTGTAAAAAATGGATCTTTTTATATCAATGAATCATATATAGTTTAGGTCTTCCTTGAATTAATTATCAATACCATGAATTATCTAGGTTTAGTAACCAACCAACAAACCCGAGAGCGGTCCAAACAGATCAGGCCCATGCGAAATTAGGGTTTTGAGGCGCTTCAACATCACCCACCAAGTTAAGATAAAAATCTACTCGTACAAAAGTCATTAATCTAAGGTCAACACGTGGATCCGACCTCAGACTCGCCATGAACACACTATAACATGCAAAGACAACATTGATTATTGTTCTACTTAATGTACCGTATAGGCTTCCTCTGATCTCTATCTGATTATTCTCACTCTCATCCTTCGTACTTACTCCACTTAAATTCACCTCTTACGAGAAAACACATCAAAGATCAACGAAAGATCAGATTCACTCACTTTGTTGAGATGAAATTCGAGTTATGATCATAGTCTAATTTGTGTGATTAAGTTGAAGGAAAGAAAGGTAGCTTGAAGGTGGGGTCTTTTTATAATCTGCGAGGCGGGAAAAGGGGGGGGATCGATACTTTGCTTGTTGCAAGAGTTTGGTATAGAACAGAGTGTGGGGTCCACTCAGTCTAACTTGTGTTGGGATAATATGTTAGTTTGGTCCCTCAAAGTTATAAGAGTGCTCTCTTTTACACTTTATCGAAAACTGCACTTTAACTAACCCCCACTCACCCCATTCTCCAATGCACCTCTATAGGATAGATAGTATGTTTGAATGGATTAGTACTAAATGATGTACAAGATATGATTAGCATAGATGTGAAAAGAATTTACTCATTGACAATTATGTATGAGAATTGAGAAGCCAATTGCAATTAGAAGGTGAGGGAGATCTATTATGGGTTCAAACCTAGAGTTTGTTACGGTTCAAGTGATTTTCGGGATTATAAGAGGAGGTTTCTGCGTGCAGTAAGAGTCAAGTTCTGATCAGGTGGTTTAGAAGATTGCTAGGTCTACCGGTCGTTGGCTTGTGAACTTGGTTTCTCAGGCTGACTTATGTAGGTGGATGTCATTTTGGTACTCTGGCCATGATCGTGGCTGAGTTTTGGGCTCCTTTAGGTTAGAGGGGTCGTGTTAGGGTTGCTTTGGTATTTTACAGGTGTGAATTCTTTGTCCAGTGTCTTGTGTATTTTGGGTTGTGGGTTGATTAGGCCAAGTAATGCGGCTGATATTTTCTTTTGGGGGTGATGATCAAATTGATCTGGCTGTGTAAGTAATCTTTTGGTATATAATATTACATCCATTCATAACAAAAGACCTTGTTATACATCATTCTATAAGACTGGTCTTTGAAACCCATCGTGGTGATTTGGGGGTAGTTTTGCATGTGAAAGTTGGATGAAAATGGGAAAAAATTCTCTCCAAAAATCAACTTCCACCTCCCAAATCACCCCTTGAATTGAACCCGCCCCACTCAAATATGCTTGATAAAAGTATATCATGAATTGTTGCATCAAATTGTTATGAGAGTATTTAATATATGTTTTTAGTATTTATTGACATATCCCAAGACAAAAATTTTAAAGTTAGCACAATTTTGACAAATCTTATGTAATGGATTGAAGTTCACTAAAATTAATTCGTCATTTGTACGTGTGTGTATATATATATGTATAAATTTGTTACATAAAGCAAGTTAGAACCGATCAACCTATTTATGAACATTGATAGATAAATTATCAAATTGATATCCTTTATTCATTACTATTTTCTTATGATTTTCCAACAAACACAATATTTTGTTGAGAAAACTACAAAATTATGTAACATAGTCGTCAGTCAGCGCACACAAACATACTTCACACTTGTCTCTCTCCGGTTCCCCCTTTCCGTTAAGCTGACGGTGGAACATCGATTTTCTGACGTCGTTAATATTTTTGTTATAATAATAATATACCTGGTTAATCCAACGGCCAAAACAACACTCAGATATCCACCGTTAAGTCTAATTACCGTGTTTAGTTCAACAGTGGGGCCAGAGACGGACAGCGAGTGGGCCCACAAGTGTTTTGAAAAAGCCCACCACATCGCCGACAGTGAATGAATCCAGGTCATTGGATCCACATTTGCGCTGGCCCACCGAAATGTACTTGTTCGGCTTTCGTATTTTATTGGCGTATTAGTATTTAGTATTTAACTTTCAATAAAATTTTGAATTTTTAAATCCTTTTACCAAATTTTACGATTATTAATTAATTTTTATTCACATCAAGGTTAGAATTTACAATGTCTAGATATTTTCGTTACTATTTTACATATGCAAAAACAAGATGCAAGTATCTTTTGAAAAAATAACATTTAAATGAATAAATCAAAAAATATCCGAATAAAAAGAATTTACGCAAGATAATTTTAACTCATAAAATTGAATTTATTTATGAAAGATAGCGACATAAAACCAAAAATATGTTGAACATTTTAACAAACTCCAACATGTCGATCATAGAAAAAATTTAGTTGAGAAAACTGATGTATATCATAGAAGACTCGACTTCGCTAATAGGTATCTGATGGGCAAGAATTTTCCTTGGACCGAGAGGCTACAATTCAAATGTGTCTGATATTTGCTAGTAGCCTATGATTAATTCAGCTGGCGCATGGAGTTGTACCCATTTAGGATCTATGATACCCACTAGACATCAGATATCATGACTAGTTTTTACCTGCCTAGAGGTGACTATGGACATGCTAACGGTCTCTTCATGTGGTAGGAAAAGGCCACTTTGCATTTGTTGCGACGATATTTTAATCTTATTCCTCAGTTCGTTTGTGTATAAATATGATTGATAAAACTCCATTAACAAGACATTAATGATAGATAACCATAATTTTCTTCACTTCTCCCTCCATTTTTTTTAACTCTCTAAGATCAAATAATTTCTTTAATCATGTTTTCGATTACGCTAAAACCGAGTATGGTAAATCCTCACAGTTCAATATCGTATTATATATTTTTTATACTATATCATCTCATTCATCATTAATGGATCATTATTTAGCAATTTCATGACACTTTTTCACTTCACCACTTTACCAAGAAAAATATTTATACTTCTTTTTGAGTATACCCCCTTGGTGCTTTTAATGCAATTTTTTGAATTTAATCGATCATAAAAATTTCAAATTTTCCAACTTCTTTTTTTTTTTCTTTTTTTTTAAGGTGGTGGGGTTAAGTGAAGGCCTCCCTTTTTCTTCCTTCTTATTGACGTCCCCCCACAAGGCCACAACTCCCCCAAACCAACATTCTCACTCTCTTCTCTTCTTTTCCTTTCTCTCTTATCTTCTCAAACTTCCATTGATCTCCACTTGCAATCTTCCCTTTCTGTCTAGCTAATTAGGGTTTCTCTCTTCTACATATGGGCCTCACTTCTCTTCAAGCTTGCATGGATTCACCCGACTGGTTGCTCCAGGTAAACAACCATGCAAACGCACTGTCAATGAATGATATAAGATCTGTGTTCAATTCTTTATGATCAAACACTAATTCATTGCTTCAGGGAACAATAATGGATGACGAGTCGGGACTGATGATGGACTCAACCACCGGAGGGGACATGTTGTTGGCAGCATGCTCGAGGCAGCCTGCAACCGCCATGATGGAGAGGCGGTTGAGGCCACCTCAAGACCAAGCACTCAAGTGTCCACGGTGCGAGTCCACGCACACCAAGTTCTGCTACTACAACAACTATAGCCTCACTCAGCCTCGCTACTTCTGCAAGACTTGTCGTCGTTACTGGACTAAAGGCGGCACACTCCGCAACATCCCTGTTGGTGGTGGTTGTCGCAAGTCCTCGTCCAAGAAGTCGGGAAATGGCAAGAACAAGTCCATGATAATGTCCACCTCCGCATCCTCTTCGGGCACATCATCTCCGACTTCATCATCATCGGCGCATCAGCTTCTTCACGGCCACTTCAGTTCGTTGCTTGGGAGCATGGTGCTTGAGAATAATCATGCTAGGCCTCCGATTGACTTCATGGAGGGAAAGTTGGAAGGCTTAGGGGGTCAAAATGGTAATTACAATTATGACTTTGGCATGGGGAATGGAACAATTTTTAATGATCATGGAGGTAACGTAGGAGGGCTGAGTGGTAGTTATGGCGGGTTCTCTAGGTTTGGAGGAGCTGGCATCGACATTGGTAGCAATGGTGGCGAGTCTTCTAATCTGGCGACAGTGGGAATGACGAGTATTATGGAGAGTTGCCAGAGGCTAATGCTACCATGCAATCACCATCGCGACAATGTGAACGATAATAGTGCCAACGACGTGAAGCCTGCCGCCAGGCTCCTGTCACTTGACTGGCAAGACCAGTCTCACCATCACGGTGGCGGTCTTGTCGGAAAGGAAAGCGAGTTTGGATATTTCAACAACGGTTTAGATCAGTCTTGGAACAATAACGTTACGAATCAACATCACATGATGATGAATGGGTACGGATCTACTTCCGCCACCATGTCCATGCTCCACAACAACTAATCATCTCATACAAATGTTCTTGGGATCAATCAAATTAAGGAAAAGATCAGATTGATGATAGGTGTAACTAATTATGTGTCTTCTAATTAAGTAATGGTATCTCTCGAATGTGATCATGTGACGCAAAGAGAAGAAGAAAGGGTTGGTTGGTTGGTTTCATCTAAGTGTGAACGACAAGTTGGGAAAGATGTGACATCGTCATTCTGTTCTGCATGCCTTTTGTAGTATAATTAATATCATATAATATATGGTTTTTTAGTATTATTCAATCTTGTCTTATTATTGGCCAATTAGGATGTTGTTACTTGGGAAAATAGCACTTTCGGCCCTTCTACTTTGTCAACTTAACAAATAGCCCCCTATACTATGAATCGCTCTTTTTATCCCCTTCTACTTTGGGCACTTTGCATTTTGTGTCCTTCCATTTCAATGATCGTCTTGATGACGTTAATTGCTGCACATTTAGTACACCATGTTAGCTCCAATAGCCATGTATTAGCTCACTAAGCATTTTTCAATTGAGAATATAAGTATATATAATTAGATAGGATGAAATCGATGAATAAAACGTGTGATTTTAAAACCCTAAGTATTTGATCATACGCTTCGTGCTTCCTCCCTGGCCAACTCTTAATCTATTACGTCCTATATCTCTCTTTGTCGATGTGCAAACGTGTCCAAATTAATGTTAAGAAGACGATAGTTAGAATTGAAGGATTCATAATGCAAAGTGGCCAAAGTAATAGGGGATAAAAGTAGTGATTCTTAGTATAGGGGGTTATTTGTTAAGTTGGCAAAGTAGAGGGGGCGAAAATGATATTTTCCCTTGTGTCTTGACTGAATTTGGGTGAGTTGGAGTAGTATCTTTGTCGTGTAACACATTCAATTCAAAGCTGTGTAAGATTCTGCGGTGATCTCGAGGACGATGTGATGATGATGATCGTATGGCTTTTTATTTTTCTTAATAGCTGCAAATTAATTAAACAATTTCTTGGATTCACGGCCACGACGAATCTCCAGTTTCTTTTTTTTTTCTTTTTAATATTCTTTGGTGGTCGGGCGATTAATAAGGAAAAATTGACCGAGTTTGGAAGCAATCCAATCAAATACTCTAAATTATTAGGGGTATTTAGGACATTTAACATACAATTCAATTTCAATTTTAATTTTGAAAGTTATTTCTTCGAGTGACCAGCTGACGAGTCTCCGATGACTTTTTCGGCGACGACCCTTTAACTAGTTAACACATTTTTTTGTTGATAACTAGTTAACAACTGGTTTTTACTGATAACTAATTACAACATTTTTTTTACTGATAAATAGTTATAAGGTTTTAAGTTGATAACTAGTTTTCTAAACCAGTTCACATGTTATTCTATTGATAAATAGTTAATGAATTACCATGATTAGTTAACTAGATTTTTTTAAAAAAATATTATCTAACTAGTTATGTTGTTTTAACTAGTTAACATCATGATTTAGATAACTAGTTAACAAGTTTTTGTAGTTGATAGCTAGTTATCAAAATTAGTTAACTTGTTATTTTGTTATCAACTAAGTTAACTAGTTATCATTGTAATTTAAATAACTAACTAACAACATTTTTATCTGATAACTAGTTATCAAAATTAGTTAACTGGTTAATATATATGATGAGCAGATAACTAGTTAACTAATTTTTTTAGTTGATAACTAGTTATATGAACTACCTAACACGTTATGACAAATTAAAATAGTTACAAAATTTTATTCTAACAATATTTATTTTCCTTGCTAATTAATCCAAAACATTCAAATTTGTACAAGGTGGCCAAAAATCCCAAATTGATAATAACACAAAAAACAGTGACAATCGGATCACTAAACAATCCCCTTTTTGTAACTACCTACAATTCAGTTACCTGACTTATTTAGATAACAAATCAATCACTCTTCCTCAACCTCCCTCTATTTGCAAACGTTGATCCATCTATAACATGGTGTTCCATGAGCGTACTAAGCACATGGACATGGACTGTCATTTCGTGCGTGAGCGATCGTATTATCGAACAGGATCTCACCAATGAATATTAGTTCCTAGGACCAGCTGGCCAATCTCCTCACCAAGATGTTGGGACATGACCGACTGCATTATTTGATTTGCAAGCTTAACGTTCATGACGTTCACGTCAAGACTTGAGGAGGAGTGTAGGAGTTCAGGGGACATAGGACCATCGATCATTTATCTTTTTCCGAATAACCTGTGGTTGTATGGGAACATATACAAACCTATATGAGTTCATAAAAATGCTAATTAAGCACACATATTCTCCTCCTCTTCTACATCTAATCTCTCTTTTCACATCATTAGATCACCCTTATGTACAATTTACAAAACATTATACTCTTGCAATGTTAGTGTACGAGCACCCTTCTTCAAACTCATATTCTCTCGCAAGGCCAAATCAATTGAGGTCCCTTTTTCTCTCGCTAGTCGGGAGGTTGCTGAGTTTCGTGATTAAAAAACAAGAATGGAGGATGCACTAGTCTATAAACACCAATTTCGCTATGGCTCTAAGAGCCCATTCTCTCAGATTGATCTGAGAGAAGCTTTGGACGGTTGGGATCATGTTTCGGCTGGAAATAGAATCCAATGGCTGAGGGTTGTCCGGGGTAGTTGGGGAACTTATTAAACTTTATTTTATTTTTATTTATTTTCAAATTCAAATATTATTTTATTATACATAAAAGACCAAAAGTTTTCTTCTCTCTCTCACTTTCAAAATCAGAAAGTTTCTCTCACTTAATTCTCTCCCTTCTCTCTAACTTTCTTCTTCTTCTCCACACAACACCACCATTTTTATGGCTCAAACTCAACCTCCACCATTACAAAGAAGGTATGTTCAACCTCAAACTCTACACCAAAGAAGAAAAATCTATCCAAGACGAAACATGAAGCTATTCAGAAGAAACCCAAAGAAGAGCCCTCCTTTTCGACGAAAATGGTACTTATATACTTATCTATGTTGTTTTGTGTCCTCTGGTATATGCTAAGTCATTTTATTATATGATATTTGTTCTCATTTATGTTATGCATATTATAAAAGAGGAGCCCTCTAGTATATGACTTTCGAAAATTTTCTTTAAAAATTGAATAAAATATATCAAGATTGATGTCATTGGATTCGAAAAATATATAAAAAATTCTAAGTTATACAAAAAACTCATAAGCTTCTGAATGTTATGCTAGTGTTATATGATTGTAATGTTGTTATAAAAGAAACATAACAAAGACATTATATGGACATAACAATAGCATAATGAAGACCTAAAAATGACATAGATAACATAATGATGACGTAACAAAATCATGATATAGTTAACTTGTAGAAAATAATTGATTATCTGATAACTAATCTATAACATACTATTGTTCGTTATTGCATCAACTTTATCTCATGTTATAAATCTTTGATACGTCATAAGACGAATATAATACCAACGTATCAATTAGATTTTCTTGTTCAAAAATCAAATAAAACATATCAAAATTGATGTCATTAGATTCAAAAAAATAAAACAAATAACATTTGTGAAAGAATAAAATCGTTTTGATGATTGTAAAATTAGTTATAGACATTATACTAAAAACAGGGAAAGATGTAACAAAGTAAATGAGAAAATAAAATAATTTATTTAGAAATTTGTATGCAAAAGTTGGAAGGAAAAGAAAAGGTGTCAGACCAAAAAGTTGGACTAAGGAAAACCATTTTTCCCGCCCATTCATTTTATGAATTGTCTATATTGTCCTCATCCCACTTTCTCTCCATTTTGACCGTAGGATCAAAATTGTGCAAATCGGACGGTTGGCTGTCTCTCAGATGGATCTGAGAGAAAGGGGTCTCAGATTGATAGCCGAACTGTATAAACACATATATGCATGAGTTTCAAAAGCTGACACCTCAACAATTTTAAACTTTTCTCTCATCTCCTTCAATTTAGGATTCACCTAACTAACTCAAAAAACATTTACCACCACATTCTCTTTTTTTTTTTACAGGAGCCACGTTTTTTCCTCAAAATATTCTTTTACTTCTTATCTTTGAAATAAAGGTTTCTACCAATATTCTTTCATATTTTCTCTATTATTTATTATTACATAATTATCATTATTAAAGTTTAAAAAATTAGTTTTTAATATTAAAAATTTAATCTGTACGTACATATGTGGGAAGCGGATCAGCATCCAGATTTTCAAGGTTTGGAAAGTTCCAAACCTTACTATAACCATTAGATCTAGTTTGACCCTTTACCAATCTAATGGTCCAGATTTGTTAGAGGTATTTAGAACTTTACACAAATTATTTAATTATTATATTTAATTATTACTATTATTTTAAATATTTATATCTGTTTACTGTTTTATGTTGCAATCGTCGGACATCGCCGGCCACCGTCGCCGGCCGCTGGCCGTCGGTCGCCGGTGACTTTTCCGGCGACTTTCCGGTGATTTTTTCGACGATTTTTTTTGCGACTTTTCGGTGAGGACAAGTTAACTAGTTAACCAGATTTTTATTATTAACTTGTTAGCATGTTTTTTTTATTGATAACTAGTTAACTAGTTAATTTGGATTTTTACAGTTAACTAGGTAGTTAACATGTTTTCCGACGACTTTTCCGACGAGGACAAGTTAACTAGTTAACCTGATTTTTACTAATACCTTGTTAGCATGATTTTTTTATTGATAACTAGTTAACCAACCGAGTTAACTAGTTACCCAACCGAGTTAACTAGTTACCCAATCGAGTTAACTAGTTACCCAACCGAGTTAACTAGTTAACCAACCGAGTTAACTAGTTAACCAACCGAGTTAACTAGTTACCACCAAAATTTCCGTTAACCAATCGAGTTAACTAGTTACCAAGTCGGTACTAGTTATCTGATTGAGTTAACTAGTTACCCAATCAAGTTAACTAGTTATCTAATCGAGTTAACTAGTTAACTAACCAAGTTAACAAGTTATCTACTCGAGATAATTAATTAACTTGTCGAGTTAACTAGGTAACTTGTAGTTAACCTGATTTTTACTAATAACTTGTTAGCATGATTTTTTGTTGATAACTAGTTAACCAACCGAGTTAACTAGTTATCAAAATTAATCAATTTGGTGTTTGTAATTAGTTAACTAATTAACATTATGATTTAGATAACTAATCGAGTTAACTAGTTACCAAGTTGTTAACTAGTTAACAATCACATTAACTAGTTAACTTCTCGAATTTAGTTATCCAATTATCTAATAGAGTTAACTAGTTAGTTAACAAGTTATCTAACCCGTGTTAACTAGTTAACCAATTGAGTTAACTAGTTAACACGGGTTAGATAACTTGTTAACTAACTAGTTAACCAATTGAGTTAACTAGTTAACTTATAATCAAATATTCTAAATTTACCAAATAAGCGACCAGCATGAAGATATCGCAACAGAGTAAAACAAACAACAAAAACAGGAACCACCAATTCTGTTGTCACACCCAACCAAATGAAACATCCGTATTAAGCAAAATTGTGAATTTTTAATAATTACTAAACAATAATCCAATTTTGTGTAACTATAAATCAATCACTTAACTTAAATAAAGTGAAAACCAATCCTTATTAATTGGATGACAAGTCAGTCACTCTTCTTCCTCACCAATCCACCCTCCATTGTCGACCACCAACATCTCTCCAAAATCAGCCGAGAGTCCGACGATTCTCCTTCATCCCGAGCGTTGATAGCTGACCGACAATAAGCATCTTCTTTGGGTTGACTTCCAAATCTGGATCTCTGATTTGGACGACAGAGGCGCGGATGTCTGAAGATTTGAGCTTGAGGTTGCCGTGGATGACGAAAGAGAGACTGACGAGAGAGGGAGAGGAAGAGGAGACGGTGGTTGGCGGCTTCATCGGAAGTCCACGGGAGAGGGAGAGGAAGAGGAGATGGTGGCTGACGGCTTGATCGGAAGTCCATGAGGGAGGGAAAGGCGATGGGAGAGGGAGAGGAAGGGGAGACGACGGCCGACGACTTGATCAGGAGTCCACGGGGGAGGGAGAGGCGATGATCGGAACAGAACAGTGGAATGGTGGCGACGAACAGGGGCTGGGAAATTAGGATTTAGGGTTTTTTTATTTTTTCAAATTGATGAATTTGCCCCTCCGTGTTTTAGGTTTGGAACTTTCCAAACTTTGAATTCCTGGACGCAGATCCTTTCCCACATATGTGGATTCGAATTTTTTTTATTAAAAGAAAAAGGAAAATATTAACAAGAAAAATAAATTTAATAATAACTCGCTCTTCCCAATATGATTTCTGAAGAATTGCATCCAAAGATTTCTGAAGAACTAGCAGTTATCCCATCTTCCGACGATGTGGGGATGCCCACGGCTTCTCCCTTCTTCATGGCCTTGTGCCGAACCAAATCATGGCAATCGTGTAGCAGCGGTTCACTGCCAGTCCCTCCTTTGTAGGGCAGTTAACCCCTTCGTGGGTTGTGGGATTTACAAAGGCTCTTTGTTCTTATGAATTTCACTCTCAGTCTCCTCTTCTCCCTGTTCTTCAATTGACGAATATCGAGTGTAACCGCCGTCCTCCCATGGCTGTTCTAGTCTTTGAGTTTGAGGCGGTAGTTGTCGCCGACAGTCAAATCCGATGCTCCAAAAGCCTGTTGGCTCTCCTCTTCATGCCAAATCCCAAACCACGACAATGGCTTCAGGAAACTCTGGGACGTAAATGGAATTTACAATCATCGGGATTTCGGGTGAGCGAAGTTGGCTTCAATCTGTAAGTTCTTCTTCCTCAAGAAGGCGGACATGGACCGAGTGATGCATCGACGCCCACATTCTATTGATGGCTGTCTGGTCAACTTGGTACCTTGGACATCTCCGTCGCAGGTGGTGTTCGATGATCTCCGCTTTGCAACCTTTTGGGTGTGTTTGGAGGAGGTCTCGACTGAATTCCGTACAGTACAATTTGGGGTCGTCTCCTCCAGCTCGTAGGCCAAGTACTCCACACCGTCTCTATGATTCGCCGCGGAGAATAAGGAATTGATTCGCGGATTTTTCTGGATCGATGTTACCCAACCTTTTCTAGGTCGTCTGAAAGCTCGATTCGGAAATGGTGCTGAGTTCTGGGTTCAATTTGGGTATGAGGGGTTGCCTACTATCTGCTTTGGCTATGGGTTGCTTGGACACTCGTTGCATCAGTGCACTTCTCCGCCGGTGGATGGCTATGATGCGAGGATCGAGGCCCATGGATGCAAGCGGAGAAGCTAACGTATCATCAAGTTAAGCTTGGGGGTGTGAAGCAGCTGGTGGTAGATGATAGCTCCGACGAGCAGTTAGCGTTGCCGGCGGCTGTTACGGTCGATTCAACGAAGAAGATGAAAATAGGGCCTATGGTTGGTGGGCTGCACCTGACTCAGGCCCAATTGGCTAACCCTTCTATTTTGGGACATGTGGGTGCTCGGCAACTGGGCCAATTCCACTTTATGGGGATAAAATGCGGCCCATGCCCTTATAGTGTTACCAAACTGCACGATATGTTATCATAGTTAAGATTCTGCATCGCGTGCCATTATAGTAACTTTTAGGTGCATCGCGTGCCATTATAGTAACTTTTATGTGCATTTACCGAATTTTGCAGGTTTTTCATATTCTAGCAGGTAATAAGTTAATGACGTGGCTATAAGAAAATGTAATAAGGATATTTATTGTAATATTTTAATTTTTTCAGGTGACAATTATTATTGTAAAATACTTTAATATGTTAAATAAGAATTTGAATGTAAATAATATTATTTAATTTAATATTTTAATTTTTCCAGGTGATAATTATTTTTGTAAAATATTTTAATATGTTAAATTATACTTTTTGGATAAAATTCAAGTTGAGAGTGGAGTTACGAGAACAACCGTATTCTTATATTTGCGAAAAATCGTTCAGATCTCGCATATGAGATGTTAAATGTTAATCCCAGCTTATTTAAATTCAATCAACAACTGAGACACTTCAAAATAAGAAATCGCAATCCATAAAAAACACCGATATTTAGAACAGGCCGAACACGATTTATCATCCCATTTCGGGTGATTTAAGAAAAGGAGAAAGAACTGATACCTCTAGAAATCGTGATGTCTTTCTATGTGATGAAAAAGCAGATATCAAGAACTTCTATCAAATGGTTTCACGGATTCAACTAAGTGTCTTGATCGTCACATGAAGATTTTGTGGGAAATTTAACATATTAAGTATTTTACAAAAGTAATTGTCACGTGAAAAAATAAATGTTAAAATAAATAATATTATTTACATTCAAATTCTTATTTAACATATTAAGTATTTTACAATAATAATTATCTCCTGGGAAAATTAAAATGTTACAATAAATATCATTATTACATTTTTTTACAGCCACGTCATCAACTTCTAACCTGCTAGAATTTGAAAAACCTGCAAATTCGTAAATACACATAAAGTTACTATAATGGTACGCGATGCACCTAAAAGTTACTATAATGGCACGTGATGCAGAATCTTAACTATGATGACATATCGTGCATTTTGGTAATACTATGAGGGCATGGCCGCATTTTATCCACTTATGGCCGTTCCCCTCTTCATCTAATCAGTCTGCTGCTGCTGCCCAATAATTAGACTTGGCCAAGTGGATTTGGGACAGCATGGCATTTTGGCCCAAGATGAGGACTATGCTATGTTGGATTTACATGCTGGGCCTGATGACATTGGTATGGACCGTTCGGAAATGATTGAGGTTCTATCTCAATACTCTTTGCTCCTTTCTGATCTGTCAAGTTTATATATCACTAATCCTTCTGGTTCCTTCGATAATGGGTTACCCATTGATATTAAGGTGCTCATTTAGCGTCTTCTTTGAGCGGTTTTGTTCAGGACTCGACGGTGGCTAGCGGTGCCGACCAGAATTAGCCCGCTAAGGGATCATGACTACTCTAGCGTGGAACTGTCGAGGCTTGGACAGGGGTGTGACAGTTGCAGAATTCAAGAAGTTGATCCGTCTACACTCACCATCTTTTGTCTTTTTATGTGAAACTCGATTTAATTTGCTTTCTAATACCACTTTGTTTCGTAGTGTTGATTTTCAGAATTTCAAACATGTAGATGGGGTGAAAATGGGGGCGGGGTAGCTTTCGCTTGGGCAGATTCTCTTTGTTGTGTGGTTGTTTTTCTTGTGATTATGCAATTTGTGTTTGTTGGAAGTATGAGGATTCATGTTTTGCCTATTTGGTAGGTGTTCATTTTTCCACCGATGCCTCCTCTCGTCGTTCTCAATTTAGTCATATCTCCTCTCTTTCTGCAATCTGTCACCGATCCCTTGACCATATTCAGAGATTTCAATATCATCATGTCTGATAACGAGAAAATTAGGGGTCGTCTGGTTCCGCGATCGCGAATCACTAACTTCTTGGATTTTATTGACGGTCTTCAGCTAGTTGACAATGGGTCTACGAGTGAGCAATTCACTTGGTCTAATAGACACGAGGATTCAACTATCATTTATGAACGTTTGGATCGGTTCCTTTTCAGCTCGGATTGGTTACTGGTGTGGCCAGAACTAGAAGTTACAAACTTGTTGCCAGTGGCTTCGGATCATTCGCTAATTTTATTGCATTTGCAGCCCCCATCACCTAGATTTAAACGCCTTTTCAGATTTGATTGTCGTTGGGTGGACAATCCTGAGGTAGATCTACTAATTCGTCATTACTGGATGGAATCAACTGGTCCGGGGACGCCCCAATTTTTGTGATGTCAAAATTGAAAAATGTTTGACATGCACTTTTTGATTGGTGCGGCGCAGGGACTTCTAACTCTGTCCATCTAATTCGTGACTGCGACGCAGCTCTTCGGGTGGCTCTCCAGGCTACGCAGGTAGACTGGCTAGAGGTGAGACGACTAGAGGATTCTTTAAATGCGACTCGCCGACAGGAGAATCAATAATGGAAACAGCGGCATCGAATCCGCTGGCTAGAGGATGGGGATCAAAACACTAAGTTCTTTCATCAATCCATTTCTCGTAGTCGAATGCGGCATCGTATCGACTCTCTAGTGGATGATGATGGCGTGGTTCGAACGTCTAAGGCTGCCAAAAGTGAGCTTGCAGTTTCTTATTTTCACTCCCTCTTCTCTTCTGAGCTCCAACAAGGGCTCTCGCCTTTAGAGGCCTTGTGGCTCTGCCCTTAATCACCGAGGACATGAATCGATCTTATTGGCACTAGTGCTTCCCGCGGAAATCCGGGAAGCTACTTCTCTATTGGTTCATCCCAATCTCCGGGTCCAGATGGTTTTATAGGACTCTTTTTCCCTCGCTATTGGGACGTCGTGGGTAGTGTGGTCATTGATGCCGTTCAGGATTTCTTCCAAAAGTGCAAAATGCTTCGCACTCTCAATCACACTTGGATTACGCTAATTCCTAAAGTTTCGGATGCAAACTTGATGCGACAGCTTCGTCCTATTGGGCTCTGCACGGTCCCTTATAAGATCAATTCCAAAATTCTCATTTCCATATTGGGGGATGTCCTGCCCAAGATAATTCACCCATCTTAGAATGAGTTTATAAAACATCGTTCGATAATGGATAACATTCTCATTGCGCATGAACTTATTCATTTCTTAAAAACTCATTCAAGGGACCAACATCTGATGGCCCTAAAGATCGACATGGAGAAGGCATATGACCGTGAGGAATGGAGTTTTCTTTTTGCAGTGATGCGCGGGTTGGGATTTGCCGATTCCTGGGTAGCTCTGATTCAGGAGTGTCTCGCCTCCGCCACCATGGATATTCTAATCAATGGTGATCCGAAATGGTTTTTCTCTCATTCAAGAGGGCTCTGTCAGGGGGATCCTTTATCTCCCTTACTGTTTGCCATCTGCTCAGAAGGCCTGTCACGTCTTCTAATGTCGGCGACGACTTCTGGGGCCTTGTATGTTATTCTATTAATCGGCGTTGTCCTTTCATCTCGCACCTGATGTTCGCGGATGATACGATTTTGTTCCTCCATGTCACAAACATTTATATTCACACGCTTATGTCCCTTTTTTATTAGTATAGGAACATGAGTGGACATCGGGTAAACTTAGGGAAATCCGCAGTCATGTTCAGTAATAATACACCTCTTCACATTCAATTGCGATATAGGGACACTTTGGGAGTTCGATACCTAGACCGCTCTGAAAAGTACATTGGATTGCCTTGTGTCATTCTCTGGTCTAAAGAGGAAACTTTTTGATTCATCAAAGATAAAATGTCGTTGCGTCTCCGGAGTTGGAAGCGATAGTGTTTGTCGCCAGCAGGGGTTCATGCACTTCTACATTCTATTATTTCAAGCTTACCTGTTTATGCAATGTCCTGCTTCAAATTAATGGACAAGATGTGTGAGTCATTGAACATCCTAATGGCTAAATTTTGGTGGGGGCAGGTCTCTGATGATCGTCGGATTCACTGGCTCTCTTGGGCTAAACTGAGCATCCCCAAGGAGTTAGAGGGTCTGGGCTTTCGTGATTTTGCCACCTTTAATCGGGCTGTGATGGCAAAACAGTGTTGGAGCATTCTTACAAACCCAGACCTTCTGTTGTTTCGTGTTGTGAAAAGCGTATACTTCCCTCATAGGACCTTACTTCTAAGTAATGGTCGGGAACGCCCGTCCTGGGGCTGGCAAAGCTTGATGGTAGGGCGAGATTTTCTACAACCAAGACTCCGATGACAGATTGGTTTGGGGATGCAGGTAGATGCCTTCCAGGATCATTGGTTGCCAGGTAATCTGCGTTTACGACCTTGCCTCGGTGGACCGGGGGTGTACTTGGGTCCTTCCACGGTAGCCGGTTTCGTGGCTCAGTAAAGGTGGAATGTTGCGCTACTCAGATATTGGATCACTGAGGATTCAGTTCGGCTGATCCAGACAATCCTGCTTCCATGGCAGCCCCAAGCGGACCGTCGCATCTGACATCATTCACCGTCGGAGGTATTATACGGTCTCCTCTAGGTATGCAGTTGGCATGCGATCTAGGCCAGACCTTTTTTCCGCCAACCTATCACCAATGTAACCGTCAACTTGGATCTCTACTTGGTCGTAACAAATCCAACCAAAATTACGCTTCTTTTTATGGAAAATCTTGCATCACATTCTCCCCACCCTCCATGGTATAATGGTTCGAATTCAGTCTGACACTATTGACCCCCTGTGTCAAGTATATTACGACGCCCTAGAAACTGTGGAACATTTACTCCTACATTGTGTACCAGACAATTTCTTCGTATGTGTTCTCTTACTCCACTGGATCTAGGGGTCACCCACATTTTAATATATTGGAAAACCATGTTACTCACTCAGCCTCAGTTGAAGGATGTATGGATTCTGGCTTGGTGGCGCGTATGGAAGGGTCGAAATAGAGTAGTTTTTTGACAAGGCTCAGACGAGATTGGAATCTTTATTCCATTATTTTCATAGTCAATGGCGGGAGCATTGTCTAATTTACGACCCACTTTCCTCACCTCCCCCCTCTATTTCTTCCTCTCTTGCTTCTTGGCTCCATCCCCACTCTTCTCGCCTCAAGATCAATATCGACGGTATCGTGCGTCCAAATATCTGTGGCTCGTCTGGATGGTTCCTTTGGAATTCGGATGGCGTTGTTTTACGGGAGATTGAGACGACTTACCCAGTTATTGTTGATCCGTTTGTGTTAGAATTACTGGCATTTAGAGATGCATGTGCTTGGTGTTTGTGGGCTGGTGTTTTGCAGGTTGATATTGAAGGGGATGCAGAGCTTGTCTCGACAAGGCTTTTGGCAGGTCAAATCCATGCAAATCTTGGCGGGGCAATTGTAGAAGAGATCCTTCAGATGCAAAGAGGAGCCACAGCTTGGCGCTTTATGACGATTCGCCATTCAGGTAACAGGGCCGCCCATTACGTGGCTCGCATGGCCCTGATTAACCTCCTAGGGGTATTGGAGGTAGACATGACTTCCTAGGTTGGGACTTGATGTTCCTTTTTTGATTGTGTTTACTGCCTTCGTATCTCTGCAAGGAGCCACCTTTGCCAAAAAATACATATGTGGATTTGAATCAAATCCCGCCAATAGGCAGGGATAGATATAGTACTCATATGTAGCAAATAACATAGTAGTGGTCAATGTATTATACCATGTTGGATTTTTGCAGTACCTATATATGAGCAAATTTTGTCAGGACTTTTGGGCTTCTCAGCCGGCGTCGCAGTTTTATAACGTCACACAACTGGGTTTGGTAGCCTACTAGCCTTAGTTGCCACTGGTGAATCCAAATTCAAATGTAATATTGGTGACGAGACAAAAAAATTCACAAAAGTCAAAGAGCGTTCAAGTGAGGTATACTACGTGGAAACTTCCTTCTTCTAAATATTATATGATATAACAAATCTATGATAACATATAACATATATAAGTTAAATATTATATATAACATATAAAATGTTATATACCGTGATATAAGATTATCTAGTCGTAGCCGTAGATGATAACATATCTTATTTTATTGTGATAATCAGGTAAAGTGGACCCAACATTCTCTTGGGAAGGTTTGACTTTGAAAATATTTATATTAATATTGACAATGGTAATCATATAATATTTTTATTTCTTGGAAGTTATAATATTTAGGTGTGTGTAATGGTACAAATATGTTTCATTTCAAACATATATCTATACTTATTTAAATATAACCGGAAGTAAATCTATAACTATTTAAATACAAATTCATATTTGTGTCGCAAATCCAAAACCCAGTGTCGGATGATAATCATATGCAAGAGAGCTTCGTGGACAATATCATTCAAGAGGCGTTTCAAGGAGCATGCCAAGTGGGTTCTTACTGTATTGCTTTGTTCTTGATAGATGCAGTACTATTATCTATGTTCTACTTGTATGATAGTTGTACTAGTATACTACTTACAAAATTCTGATTATTTTGCTCTGTTCTTGATAGATGCAGTACTCGTATCTGTATTATACTTGTATGATAGTGGTACTAGTATACTACTTTCAAAATTGCATGATTGATTCCTAGTACTAGTATGTTTGAAAAAAAATGATAGTGGTTACTGCCGTTTAAAAAAAATGAAAGTGAAAGCTTATTGTTTTCCATGGCGTAATTATAAGAGGAGGAAGAAGATAGGATTAGTAAATTAGTTAAGAAAATATATTGTTGCATATTTTGAGGAGGAGATATTTAAAAAATCATAATAATAATTGCCCGTTAACCAAAACAGGCGGTTATAAATGTGGCAGCCAAAGGGGTGTTTAATTAACAGTTTTAAATTAAATTAAATAACTAATTAGGTAGTTAGGATGAGATTAAGGGTGGAGATTAAACTTTGTACAGGTGACAAAGTAAGGACTTTGTCATCGAAAAAAATTCTGCCCTGCTGCCACGTTATCAGAAGAATTGAAGAATGATGTTAATGGTGATGAAGATGGTGAAGGTTCAAATGGTGCTGATGGTGGGATATGAAGTTGAGATGTAGGAGCTACAACAAACCAAGGGCGATTTCGGTCCAACTTTTTGGTTCGCCATGTGTTTGATACAAATCTCTGCTTCAATGATATAGGTGTAATGGGAAGTACAACTTCTTGCTAGCTCATAAGAAGATCATACCTAATGTTCACATTCATGTTGATGAGTTCACTAAGCATGGTATAGATCTCTTTTCTGTGCTTCGTGGTCTTGGCTGGGAGACTCTTTTGGATCCTCCCAGCACCTTGGTTTATCCTGTTGCGGTTTTTCAGTTCTATGCAAATATGAAGGTGGAAGAGCACTTCCCCCTGGTTGTCTCTCAACTTATGTTGACGGTTACTTGATCTTTGTTACCATTGAGATGTTCAATCTGATACATGATCCAACAGGTTGGATTTTTGCAGTACCTATATATGAGTCGATTTTGTCAGGGTTTTTGGGCCTCTCAGCCCAACGTCGCAGTTTTATAATGTTACACAACTGGGTTTGGTAGCCTAATAGCCTTAGTTACCACTGGTGAATCCGAATCCGAATGTAAAATTGGTGACAAGACAAAAAAATCACAAAGTTCAAAGAGCATTAAGTGAGGTATACTACGTGGAAACTTTCTTCTTCTAAATATTATATGATATAACAAATCTATGATAACATATAATATATATAAGTTAAATATTATATATAACATATCAAATGTTATATACCGTAACATAAGATTATTTAGTCGTAGTCGTAGATGATAACATATCTTATTTTATTGTGATAATCAGGTAAAGTGGACCCAACATTCTCTTGGGAAGTTTTGACTTTGAAAATATTTATATTAATAATTGACAATGGTAATCATATAAAATTTTAATTTCTTGGAAGTTATAAGTTTAGGTGTGGTAATGGTACAAATATGTTTCATTTCAAACATATATATATATTTATTTAAATATAACCGAAATAAATCTATACCTATTTAAATACAAATTCATATTTGTGTCGCAAATCCAAAAACCAGTGTCGGATGATAATCATATGAAGAGAGTTCTAGACAATATCGTTCAAGAGGCGTTTCAAGGAGCATGCCAAGTGGGTTTTACTGTATTGATCTGTTCTTGATAGATGTAGTACTAGTATCTGTGTTACTACTTGTATGATAGTCGGGACTAGTATACTACTTACAAAATTCTGATTATATTTCTCTGTTCTTGATAGATGCAGACTCGTATCTGTATTATACTTGTATGATAGTGGTACTAGTATACTTATGCATGATTGATTCCTAGTACTAGTATGTTTGAAAAAAAATGATAGTGGTTACTGCCGTTTAAAAAAATGAAAGTGAAAGCTTATTGTTTTCCATGGCGTAATTAATATAAGAGGAGGAAGAAGATAGGATTAGTAAATTAGTTAAGAAAATATATTGTTGCATATTTTGAGAGGAGATATTTAAAAAATCATTATAATAATTGCCCGTTAACCAAAACAGACGGTTATAAATGTGGCAGCCAATGTGACTTAATTCATTTAACATAATTACCTAAATATTCCTGTATTTGCTCGTGATTAGGTGCCTTAATCCGTCTCAGTTGACATCGAGACCTTATTTCACAATTAATTGTTGCCTACCCGCGCCTGCCCCATTTACGATGCTTATTAGATCTTTTGTGATAACATATCAGGTCTATGGTGTTGATGAGTAGAATGAAAGTGAGATAGGACCAAACAAACCAATGGAGCGGATTAGGTGAAAAACGGAAAATCGTGATTTGTCGCCATGTGTTGATATAAACTACGTGTTCCAAGAGAATCTATTTAAAGGAAGTACATTTTGGGCTCATATATCAAGTATGTTCTACATTCCTTTGAACCAAATCACATAATAGCCATAATAGGACTCATTTCTGGCTAGTGGAGTATTTGGGGCATGGAGCTTGGACTTCGAAGCCAACCTTAGAGGATTTTAAAAGTGGGTATTTGTTCGATTCAATGGATATCATGGTGTGGTGAGCACTTTCCCCTTCTGTTTTCTTTACTCCTATGTGCAGTTGTAATTTTGTTACTTGAGATGTGTCAATTTCTGATACATGATCAAAGGTTGATTGTTAGTACTATCCATGATTGATCTGTTTATGAGGGTTTATTGCTCTTAAGCTTAGCGTCCATGTTTTTATTTGGTCCATTCAATGGTTTGGGTGCCCTGATTAGCCATGATTGCCACTGTTGAATCGATTGAAGTGGTGTGAACTAAAAATTCATCAATATCAAACCATTCAACTGAGTTACTCTCTGGCATTTTTATCGAACATTTATGTGATTTCACAATTACTTTGAAAGCTTTTTGTAATCTTAAGTTTAGGGATTGAACATGACAATGTTATGCTACTGTGTCATAGATTAAATCTGTGTTTGGCATTTCATCAAAACTAAGTCTTTTTTATTGCTGAGAGCAGGTAAGTGAGTGTCATTTTGGAAGGTTTGCTCGAATGCATTAAGTCTATTGAATGTAAATGCATTCAAATTTTTATTTCTTGGAAGTTATAAGATTTAGGTGTGTGTAATGGTACAAATATGTTTCATTTCAAACATATATATATACTTATTTAAATATAACCGGAAATAAATCTATACCTATTTAAATACAAATTCATATTTGTGTCGCAAATCCAAAAACCAGTGTCGGATGATAATCATATGTAAGAGAGCTTCGTGGACAATACGTTCAAGAGGCGTTTCAAGGAGCATGCCAAGTGGGTTTTTACTGTATTGATCTGTTCTTGATAGATGCAGTACTAGTATCTGTATTATACTTGTATGATAGTCGTACTAGTATACTACTTACAAAATTCTGATTATATTTCTCTGTTCTTGATTGATGCAGTACTCGTATCTGTATTATACTTGTATGATAGTGGTACTAGTATACTATGCATGATTGATTCCTAGTACTAGTATGTTTGAAAAAAAATGATAGTGGTTACTGCCGTTTAGAAAAAATGAAAGTGAAAGCTTATTGTTTTCCATGGCGTAATTAATTATAAGAGGAGGAAGAAGATAGGATTAGTAAATTAGTTAAGAAAATATATTGTTGCATATTTTGAGGAGGAGATATTTAAAAACTCATTATAATAATTGCCCGTTAACCAAAACAGACGGTTATAAATGTGGCAGCTAATGTGACCTTATTTCATACATATTTATCCTACGTTATGTCCTTGTTTTCTCCGTGATTTGGTCCTCATCCGTCTCAGTTTGCATGCATTTCGAGCCCCTTTTGCACAATTTGAGTTATTGTTGCTCGGGGGTCACTTGTGGCCCCATTTGACGTGCTTTGTAGTCTCTTTTGTGTACATTCCAGGCTAGGACGTTGTAGTAGAGATGACAAGGAGTCCATAGGACCAAACGGAAGCCAAATCGGAGCTTGGATGAGGGAGAAACGAGCGAGGGAAAATCGTGATTTGTGCAGACTCTTCAGGGCGACGTGTAGTTATACACGACGTGTATGCCAAGCAGAATCCTATTTAAAGACGATTTTTGGGGATCTTTCAGATATTCTATCATCTCTCTTGAACCCCAAACACATACCTACGACCCCATAAACCCTAAGACTCATTTCTGGAGCTAAGTGGAGCTAATTGGAGCAATTGGAGCTTGGATTGAAGTCAACAAACCTTGGGAGAGGAGTTAACAAGTGGAGATTTGAAGATTGATTCAAGGATTCACTCCATGGTGTTCTTGGTGATCAACTTCCCTTCTGTTTTCTTTACTCCCTTGGCCATGTGTGGCTAAGTTCCTAGGTTCATCTTGGATGGGTAGATTAGTTGTCTATGATAGAGGGATGATTGTATAGAACTTGCCATGATTGATCTTGGTTGTATGAGGATGATTCATAGACTTGCTCTTAATGCGATTTTATGCCATGTTTGCTTGATTTGGTCCATTCAATGTGATTTGATGCATGAGTGTGCTTGGATTGCATAGATTGTAGGTCTAGGGATTGAAGTGAGTGTGTTCTAAGAGATTAGATCAACTTATTTCAACCATTTCCACTTGATTTCTCTCTTGGGCATTTTATCGAACACTTGGTGTGCATGTGGATTTTCATTCAATTGAGTTTTGAAAGGCTTTTTGGTGAATCTCTTAGTGTTAGGGCATTGACATGAGAGTGTTATGCCTAGCCTTGTGGTCATAGAGTCCTAAGAGAGGGTCTTGTGTTTTGGCATTTCATCAAACACTTAGAGTGCATCCTTTTTCACTTAGCTTGAGAGCGAGAGCCTAAGTTGAGTGGTATTAGGATAGGGATTTGGTGCTACGAGAGTGCATTAAGTCTATTGAAGTAAAATGCATGGTCATCCGAATGCAAACTCGATCTAGATTGGCTTGTTTGTTCTTTTATTACTCTTGAACATGATGAAACTATTCTTCCAAGTGAACCTCTTTTGTCTTTGATTTGAACCACCTTTCTCTCTTGTTTAATCTTTGTTAGTATTGATTTTCTTTGCCTTTGTTTCAGAATTTCTCAATCAAACCAAACCAATTTCAATTGTCTAGACCGTCTATGAGAAGTGTGAGTATTGGTTTATGAGAGGACCCCGTGGAATACGACCTTGGTAAAACCCTTTATCAAGTTTTTGGCGCCGTTGCTGGGGACTCTCTCATTCCTTTGAAAGCACTTAGTTGTGGACCGATCTATTCACTTCCTTCCGTTTTACTTTTGCTTCCTTGTTACGTGTTGTTTGACTTGTTATCACACATTGTCGTATTACGTTGGTATTTGTTGTTTGAATTGTGTGTAGGAACCGTGCACTAGTGCATGAGGCGGATCACCCGTCTTCAAGCACGACTCCAAGGCATCAAGGTCGTGATTGAACCACCAACTCGTTCTCTTCCTCACTTAATTCATAGCACCACACGCAACAACATGTCTCACCATGAGGACGAAGATAACCACTCTGAGCATTCACATCACACTAATGAAGACGATCAATCGCAAAGGGGTGCGAGGCGTCCACTAGCTGATTATGCTCGCCCAACCCTTGAAGGGGCAGCCTCGAGCATCGTGCGAAGACCAGTGAATGCAAGAAATTTTGAGCTAAAGCCAAATATGATTCAGATGGTACAGAACGGAGTGGTGTTCAACGGTATAGATGGAGAGTGCCCGTCTAGACGCTTGAAGGACTTTTTAGAGATATGCGATACGGTGAAGAATGATCAAGTGCACCCGGATTGTGTGAGACTCTGGCTCTTTCCTTTCTTCCTCAAAGGTAGGGCCAAGTCTTGGTTGGAGAACCAACCTAGTAGAGCATTCACCACATGGGAGGGCCTAGCCGAAGCTTTCCTCGAATAATTCTTTCCTCCTTATATGACGGATGCAATCCGTGATCGTATCAACCACTTCACACAACACAAGGGAGAGCTCTTCCATGAGACTTGGAATAGGTTCCAAGCCCTTCTTCGGTCTTGTCCTCATCACAACTTCGCCGAATGGAGCTTGGCGGACATATTTGCTAGGTCCCTTGATTTTGAGAATACAAGGATGATCAACCAAGCCGCCGGAGGTGATTTAAGGATGCTCACTCCCGAAGATGCTCTAGAACTCTTTGCGGAGATGGCCAACAAGACAAGGAGTTGGTCTCGACAACAACCTCCTAAGTCTAAGTATGGAAGTGACACGCACTATGATTCTCGATCCGTAAGTGTTGATGCACCAAAGGACTCGTCTAGCTATGGGAAAAAGCCTAAGTTACCGGGGCATCGTGATGAAGATGACCCCATGATTGCTCTCCTTATGTCCAAGATTGATGCCATGGCCTCTCAAGTAAGCAATCTTAACACTACAAGAAAATACTAGATTAGTCACGGTTTTTTAGTCACGGTTTTTCGAAACCGTGACTGATTAGTCACGGTTTTTGGAAACCGTGACTAAATTAGTCACGGTCGGTTTTTAAGAAACCGTGACTAATCAGTCACGGTTTTTGGAAAACCGTGAGTAAATTAGTCACTTGGTCCACGCTGGCAATCCGAGACTAATCCCACGTTGGCAATCCCTCTTTCTTTTTTCCCTTATTCTCTTCTTCTCTTTCTTCTCCCTGCCTTCTGCCTCCGACGCTACTTCTCTTCTTCAACCTTCAACTTCTTCTTCTTCTTACTTTTCCCTCTTCCATCACAGACCCTTCTCTTCATCTTCATTTCCTCATCCCTTCTCTTCATCTTCGTTTCCTATCCCTTCTCTTCGTCACAGCCGACAAATCCTCCGGCTGCCATGCCGATTGTGAAAGCTCAGACGATATCTGCAACGACGGCGACCCGTATTGATCGTCACCGGTGGCGACCCATTGACGTAACGGCGGTGGCGACCCATATTGACCGGCGATAATATCTGCAATGGCGGCGACCCATCCCTCATCGTCTTTAGCAAATCGAAAACCAGATTTGAAATCAGAGGAGGCAAATTAGACCCAGCCCTCATCGTCTCCCTGTTGTTTCCATCTTCCATTACATCACCGGATCTGAAACCAGCGGAGGCAAATTAGCTCCGACGAGTGGGGAACCAGAGGAGGAGAGGAGATCGACAAGGAAGAGGGAGAAGAAGAAAGAAAAAGAGAAGAGAAAATCGACAAAGGAGGAGAAGATGGAGAAGCTCAGAGCTCGCCGGCGGCGGTCGAGACTCGCCGGCGATGACAAAGTCACCGGAGAAGACAAGACACTAAGAACGAAAGACTGTTTTGTTAATTGATGAAATGTTTGGACCAAGTTACATAACTAGAAAAATGTAGTGACTGAATTGTATAACGGAAAGAATAAAATTGGGAACTTTTGTTAACCTTATAAGTTTATGGATTAAATTGCATAATGGAATGAGTTGGGGGTTTGATACAATAATTCACGAAAATTATAAATTCAGTCACTAGAAAGTTTGAGCTCGCAACTTGGTCACTAGGATTTTTGTCACGGTTTCGTTAAGAAACCGTGACTAATATTTGTCACGGTTTCTTAAGGAACCATGACTAATATTAGTCACGGTTTCCTTATAAACCGTGACTAATATTAGTCACGGTTTCAATATGAATCGTGACAAATATTAGTCACGTTTCTATAAAAACCGTGACAAAATAACTTAGTTACGGTTCATATTAAAAACGTGACAAAAAAAGGTCGATTTAGTCACGGTTCCTTAAACCGTGACAAATTTTTTTTGTCACGGTTAAAACCGTGACAAATGACCCCTAAAAACCGTAACTAATGTATGCTTTTCTTGTAGTGTAGTATGCCTAAGCCTCCCTCTAAGCCATCTAAAGTGGGTAATCCACCGGTTGCTTCGGTGTTTTGTTGTGAATGTTGTGGAGGCCAAGGCCATGATGTCAATGCTTGCCCCTCCGCCACTTCCGAGTTTAACCAAGGCGACCACAATGAGGAAGTAAGCTTTGTGCAAGGCCAAGGATTCTATGGAAACTTCAACCCTCAAGGGAATTATCAAGGAGGTAACTACAACCGCCCTTGGAACCAAGGAGGTGGTTACAACAAGCCTAACCAAGGGTACCAAGGCCAAGGTAATCAAAATGGAGGTTATAACAAGGGTTTCAACCAAGGTAATCAAGGAGGATTCCAAGGTTACAAGGGGTACAATCAAGGTAACAAGGAGGAAACCTATGGAATCAATGGGAAATCAAAAGCAAGGCAACCAATGGAACCAAGGGGGAAACCAAAACCAAGGCAACCAAGGAGGAAACCAATGGAACCAAGGTGCTAACCAAAATCAAGGTAACCAAGGTGGTGAGCAAGGTTCTAATCCACCGGGGATGTATAACCATAAGGGTAATGGACCACCCGGTTTCAACAAACCTCCTCCAAACAAAGAAGGTGGGATCTTCAATCTCTCAAGAAGACACTAATGCGGCTATTCTTCAACTCTTCAAGAATCAACAAGCTTCCATCTCCAACCTAGAGACTCAATTGGGCATGTTGCCAAGGTACTTTCGGAGAGACCTAAAGGTAGTTTACCCGCCAACACCGAGGTCAATCCCAAGGGTCCCGAGGAGCTTATGATGGTAACTTTGAGGAGTGGTAAGCAAGTACAAGATGCCATACCTAAGGTGGTAAGTGCTCAAGATGATGATTTGGTTATAGTTGAAAATGTTGACTCCGATGATGACACGATAAGATTGAAGTTAAAGATAGAGGAGCCAAGGCTAAAGAAGCTTCTAAGATGACCAATAAGGTTGGTTCTCAAGAGGCTACGACGAGTGCTACTCCGGTCTCTCCTCCCGCACCGGTTGTACCTCCGTACAAGCCTAAGCCACCTTATCCTTCTCGCTTGAAGCCGGATTCCATGGAAAAGGACTTCAAAAGGTTTGTTGAGATTCTTGACAAGGTGCAATTTACAATGCCTTTTGGGGAAGCAATTACAAAGATGCCTCAATATGCAAAGTTCATGAAAGAGATCTTCACCAACAAACGCAAGCTTAAGGATGTGACTTCGGCAAAGCTCAACGAACAATGCTCGCCATTCTCTCTAAGAGGCCACCGGAAAAGGTTAAGGATCCAGGTAGCTTTACTATTCCTTGCACTATTGGTGAACATGCAATAAGTAGAGGCTTAGCCGATTTGGGTGCTAGTATCAATGTTATGCCATATTGCATGTTTAAGAAGTTAGGCCTAGGGAAACTAAAACCAACTCAAATGAATGTTCAATTAGCGGATAAATCTGTGACATCCCCTCGTGGTATTGTCGAAGATGTGTTGGTTAAGGTTGGTGCTTTTGAATTCCTTGTGGACTTTGTTATTCTAGATGCTATGGGTGGTACGGATGTGCATGTGCCTTTGATTCTAGGACGACCCTTCTTAGCGACCTCTCGCGCTTTAATTGATGTCTATTGTGGTAGACTTACACTTAGAGTCGATAATGAATGCATGATCTTTAACCGTTCCGATGGCATGTAGTTTACTTTGTCTTATGCTAGTCACCATGATCCTAAGAATCCAAATGAGTTTACTTCGGCTACTAATAGCACTAACCTTGTCCGTCATAGTCTTGCGGAGTTGTTTGCACTTAGTGATCTGCAGGAGAAAAATGATGAAGTAAAGGATGCTCCAACTTTCGTGCTTCCAAAGACTCCACCTAAGGCTAAGAAGAATGGTGCGGAGAAGCCACCTGAGAATGGTAAGGAAGCCGCACCGATGGGTGAGACTAGCAAGACTAAGAAGCCACCCGATGAGAGAATTCACTCCAAGTGGTTTGGCCCCTTCTCCATTGCTCACACTTCATCATCCGGGAAATCCGAGCTCACACCTCCCGAAGTCGGTAAGGTTCAATTCAAGTTCCATGTGCCATGCGAAGGTAATGACTTCGACCTGAAAGAGGTAATGAGTTGGGATGGTTTTACTTAGCTGGTCCGTGTGCTTCGTCGAGCTTAAGACGTTAACCAAGCGCTTCTCGGGAGGCAACCCGAGTGTTTTCTCGTTGTTGTTGCTTTGTTTTTGTGTGTTTGTTGTGTTTTGTTTTTTGTGTTCTTAGGTCTTAGAGGTGGTTCTTGGTCTGTAATGTTGTGGGAAGTTGATTTTGTTCGGGTCTAGGACCCTTTGGTGTTTGGAGTTTTTGGTAAGTTTGGAAAAAATTGCATTTTTTGTGAAGGGACTACACGTCGTGTACTTTCTCAGCCAAATCTCCCGCCAAATCTCACACTCGACCCAACCAACCCACTCACACGACCCACCCGACCCACCCAACCCAGCCAACCAACCGACCCCACCTGTCGCTCCACCCAAACTGACCGAACCAACCCACCCCCTCCTTATCCCTCTTCTTCGACTCCATATGCATCGACTCCATATGCATCGACTCCATTCTCTCAACACCTCCGCCGACCTCAATCCCGCCAATCGCCGCCCGACCCTATTCTAGCTGGCCACCCGCCGCCGCCGCCGCCATCCATCCTTCGTTCCCAACCGCCAGCCCCTAATCCCACTCCAGCCGCCGCCAATCCTGCACACCTGCCGTCTGCCTCCCAACCCCCGACTGATCCGCCGTCAATTCCAATCTCCTCCAGCCCGACCAGCCGCCGCTACTCTTCCTACCCGCCGACTCGCCGCCTATCAGAGAAGCCAACCAGCTCCTGCACTACTAGAGAAGAAAAGGGGAAGATGGTATATACAGAGTGCAGCAATGAAGAGTGGAAAAGGAAGAGCTGGGACTCGAACCCTGGTTGAAGAAGAGCCACACGGAGAGTTATACGGGGCGTTTAGATTAGTCAGTGTATAGCAGAATTAGTTATTACGTGTTAATATTTGATAGGTTGTATAGATTTCTGTTTTGCTGTTTTGTCATTTTCTGCTGTACACACTTCAAATAGCAACTGCAGTAGCAATGAGAAAGCCGAACAATTTAGCTGAAAAAATTCTTTTCTCCTAAAACCTTAAAACCTTCATATGGTATCAGAGCAATAGCTCATCATCTCTTCTAGGGTTTCACAATGACCGACGACGGCAGCAACACCCACAAAGTCACCAGAGTTGGCAGTGATGTCAACAGTCCTTACTATGTTAACCCGAATGAAAACCTGTCTCAGGGGCTCATTACGGTTAAGCTTGATGGCAACAATTATCACCTCTGGAGCAGATCCATGAGGATAGCCTTGAAGACGAAGAAGAAGATGGGTACATCAATGACTCCCTACCCATGCCAGATGAAACTGATGCTGATTATGATGCTTGGGACCAGAGCAACACACTGTTGTAGGCTGGATCATCAACTCCTTGACAAGTGAGATCTCAGAACTTGTTATTGATAATGAATCTGCTTATGACTTATGGAAAGAGCTACAAGAAAAATTTGGAGAAGCCGACTCAGTTCGCATAGCACATCTCAGATTTGCTATTGCAAGCTGTACCCAAGGTAACTCCACTGTGACAGAATATTTCAATCGCTTGAAAGGTCTATGGACAGAGTATATTTCTTTTAGGCCCATTCCTCCTTGTGAATGTGGTGGAGAGGGACACACTGGTGTCTGCAATACAGTGATTGCTGTTAAGAAACTTCAGGAGAATGACCATGTCATCGATTTTATAATCGGGTTAAATGCTGATCATGAAAACACTAAGAACCAGCTGCTGCTAATGGATCCACCACCAGATTTGAAAGTAGCCTCCAGATTTGCTTTGAAGATGGAGAGGCAGGTGAAAGGCGTTTGCAACAAAGATGCCAAGCAAGTCGAGTCTGTTGCTCTTGCAGCTCCTGCTAACAAGGATAACAGATTCAAGAACCATTATGGGAACTCTAGTAACAATCCTGGTGTGGATCAGAAGAAGGAACTGTTCTGTCGATATTGCAAGAAGGACAATCACATGATTGAAGATTGCCTTCGATTGAAATGGAAGAGAAAAAATGAAAGAAACAATGCTGGTTCTGGTGGTAATTTTGCAGGTTCTGCCATGACAAGGCAGGGTGAAAGTTATGCAGGTGACAATACTCAAGTAGAGAACATGGGAGGTGACAATTCTACCAATCTGAAGTTGTCAGCTGAGGACTGCACAAGGCTGATGGCTCTTCTTCAGCAATCAACTCACGCAGCTTCATCATCCAACCTACATCAACCATCATCCAACTCAGTAACCAAACTCCAATCACCTAGCTTTGCAGGTAAAATCAGCTTATCTTCTTATAACAATCCCTCTAAATTACCTGTTATGAATGCCTGGATTGTGGACACTGGTGCATCAGATCATATGTGTTGCTCATTAGAATCATTCATGTCATATAGGGTAGCTAATGAAATTATGGTTACTCTCCCTAATGGAACCCAAGTTTCTGTCTGTCACATTGGCACAACCAAAACCCTTCAGGGATCATTCTCCATAATGCCTTACACATACCCTCATTCACTTTTAACCTAATATTTGTCAGTCAGTTAACCAAGACCTTACCAGTTTCCTTACACTTTGAGTCCAATGCTTGTCTGATCCAGGACCTTCATACAATGAAAAGGATTGGTTCTGCAAGAGAAGCTAGAGGACTCTATCAACTTGATTTTCCCAGTCACCTCCATACATCCCTTGCAACTTCATCCTATAACTTTCAGCCACAAGACATCAATATTTGGCACTTCAAACTTGGCCACCCTTCCAGTTCTAGAATTCAACTTTTGAATAAATGTAATTCTGAGTTTGTTTTGGACAAAGTTTCACACTGTGAGCACTGTCATTTTTCTAGACAGAAGAAACTTCCTTTCCCTTTGAGTAGTAATAGAGCAGCTGCTCCTTTTGACTTGATTCATACTGATATATGGGGTCCTGTTAATCAATCTACCTATGATGGTAATTCCTACTTCTTAACAATAGTTGATGACCATTCTAGAGCCGTTTGGGCATTTCTCATGAAACACAAGAGTGAAACCAGGTCTATTCTGCAGAATTTCTGCATTATGATTCAAAGACAATTTGATAAAAAGGTTAAGATCATTATGAGTGATCAGGGTCAGGAGTTCCATATGAGAGATTTCTATGCCGAGCAAGGCATTTATCATCAAACTTCCTGTGTTGAAAGACAGCAACAAAATGGAAGGGTAGAAAGAAAGCACCAAGATATTCTAAACACAGCTAGAGCGCTTAAGTTCCAATCAGGTCTACCCCTGTCATTCTGGGGGGACTGTGTCCTTCACTCAGTTCACATTCTAAACAGACTTCCTACAACCATTCTTTCTAACAAAACCCCTTTTGAAATCCTATACGGCACCAAGCCAGATTATAGTCATCTAAGGGTTTTTGGCTGCCTAGTCTATGCTTCTTCTCTTGATAGAGGAAGGACCAAATTCCATTCCAGGGCTAGACAAGGCGTTCATATTGGATTAGCTCCAGGAATCAAAGGATTCAAAATCTATGACCTTCATACCAAACACATTTTCATATCTCGAGATGTAATGTTTCATGAGACCATATTCCCTTTCAAAAACACCAATGAACCTATTCCTGAAACTTTTAATGAGCATCTGCATTTCATGCATAATGATCTGTGTGCACCAGGCCTAAATGTTCATAATTCAGGTGAAAGCAACACTCAAACCTATCACAACACTCCTCCTGAACCAAGCTCACTAAACCAAAAAGAAACCAACCATGTAGATTTCGATTACATGGACAACCAAGACCATAACCAAGACCAAGACTTATATGACAATGAACCAGAAGAGGAATATAACCAAGATCAAACAGAAGAACAAGATTTGGTGGATATTCCAGTTAGGAGATCCACTAGACAAACCAAACCTCCTAGCTACCTTGATGACTATGTAACAGGACAAGCCTCCTCATCAAAATACCCCATATCAGCCTATACCTCCTATAACCAGATCACACCAAATCACAAAACTTATGCCATGAACCTATGATGAAGCTATGATGAAGCTGTAAAGGATGAGAACTGGAGAAGTGCTATGAAAGCTGAACTGCAGGCTTTGGAAGACAACTGCACTTGGGAGATTGTCGACTGTCCAAGAGGTAAGAAACCCGTGGGTTGTAAATGGGTTTATAAAATTAAATTATATGCAGATGGAAGGATTGAAAGGTACAAGGCCAGGTTGGTAGCCAAAGGGTTCACTCAAGTGTATGGCATTGACTTTCCGGACACGTTTTCACCAGTGGTGAAGATGAATACTGTAAAACTGCTACTTGCAGTAGCAGCAGTAAAGGGGTGGCATCTGGAACAATTAGACATTAGTAATGCATTCTTACACGGAGATTTAGATGAAGAAGTGTACATGGAGCTTCCACCAGGCATGAGAGAAGAAATGGTAGGAAAGGCCTGCAAATTGAAGAAGTCTTTATATGGCTTGAAACAAGCCAGCAGACAATGGTTCTCAAAACTCACTGAAGCTCTTGTCAGGTATGGATTCACTCAATCTATTTCAGACTACTCCCTGTTTACTAAGAAGACTGAAAAGGGAATTGTAACAATGTTGGTTTATGTTGACGATTTAATCCTGGCTGGAGATGATGAGCTAAACATAAATGAGGTAAAACAGTTTCTTGCTACTGAGTTCAAAGTAAGGGATCTAGGAAAACTGAAGTATTTCCTAGGCCTCGAGATTGCAAGGAATGCAGCTGGCATTTCAGTTTGTCAAAGGAAGTACAGCTTAGAACTACTACAAGATACATGATACATTGGCTCTAAACCTATCAATGCCCCAACAGATATGAAGACAATGTTGTCACAATTTGATGGTGAAGAGCTTGAGGACATTACTAGCTACAGAAGACTCCTAGGGAGATTAAACTACCTGGTCTCAACAAGACCAGACATAGCTTTTGCAGTTCAACAATTATGTCAATTTCAACAAAATCCAAGAGACACACATGTGAAGGCAGCACATCGAATTTTGAGATATGTTAAAAAGGCTCCCAGTCAAGGTTTGTTTTTCTCATCTGCTAACAAACTGGTCATCACAGGATACTGCGATGCAGATTGGGGAGCATGTCTTGACACTAGAAGATCGATCACTGGATATTGCACCTTCCTAGGTGAATCACTGATAACTTGGAAGGCAAAGAAACAACAAACAGTATCCAAGTCGTCTTCAGAGGCAGAGTACAGGTCAATGGCACAGTTAGCTTGTGAGCTGCAATGGCTGAAACAGGTTCTAATGGACTTACAGATCGCTCACACAGATTCTATAAAGCTACACTGTGATAACAAATCGGCAATTCATATGGCAGAGAACCCTGTATTTCACGAGAGGATGAAACACATTGAGATCGACTGCCATGTCATTCGGGAAAGGGTGAAATCAGGTCTAGTTAGTTTACACTATGTTCCTTCTGATGAAAACCTGGCAGACATTTTCACCAAGGGACTTAGTGTGCAGAGATTCGAGTGGATATTGCTCAAGCTGGGAGTATATGATATTTACTTGCCAGCTTGTGGGGGGATATCAGAGAAGCCAACCAGCTCCTGCACTACTAGAGAAGAAAAGGGGAAGATGGTATATACAGAGTGCAGCAATGAAGAGTGGAAAAGGAAGAGCTGGGACTCGAACCCTGGTTGAAGAAGAGCCACACGGAGAGTTATACGGGGCGTTTAGATTAGTCAGTGTATAGCATAATTAGTTATTACGTGTTAATATTTGATAGGTTGTATAGATTTCTGTTTTGCTGTTTTGTCATTTTCTTGCTGTACACACTTCAAATAGCAACTGCAGTAGCAATGAGAAAGCCGAACAATTTAGCTGAAAAATTTCTTTTCTCCTAAAACCTTAAAACCTTCATACCGCCAGCCAACTCCAGCTTGGGTTGTGCAAAGCTTCATTGCTTCATTCGTGTTTCGGTGATGAGTTTTGTGTTGGCAGTTGGTTCATTGGGTTGTTCTTCGTTGAGTTTCGGTTGTCTCGTTTAGCTGAGGTTCAGAAGCTAGTTTGCTGGGGTTGGATTGGTGCTGTTATTTAGGTTTGGTAGCAGTTGGTGGTTGAATTGTTTTACTTCCATTTTGAGTTTTAGTGCTGATTGCTTAAGATCCGTAGCAGATGGTGTCAATGGTGTTGGGTTTGCTTCATAATTGAGAGGTTTACATCATGATTTGGGTGGCTATTTGTTTGACAGCCGTTTGATGAGCAGAATTGGGGTTATTTATATGGTATTGGTTTGTTTCATTTGCTTGGGTTGGGGTGTGATTTTTGGATTGTTTGATGAGGCTGATTTGGTGCTAATTGATTAGGATTGGTAGTAGCTTGAGGGAAGGCAGTTTGTGATGGGTTGTTAAGCTTTCATTGTTGCTCTGTTCTATCATCTTTTTTGGGATTGGTTATTTGCTTGATGAGCTGATATTAGATGAAATCATTTGGGGTCTGATTTACTTACTCATGTTGGGGTGGTTGGTTTTCCTTACTTGTTTGACGTGATTGGCATGTGGTGTTGTGGTGTGGTGTGATTCATGATTCCTGAGCCTTTGACTTGGTCTTCGATTTGTGGTTAATCGCCTAATTATTTTTTATGTGCTTTGGCGTTGGTGATTTGTTGGAGTGTTGAACTTCAGTGTTGATGATAGTGCTTTCATGCTTATGACTTGTGATTTTCCTCCTACCATGTCATTGTGGTGCGTCAATTGATTCTGAATTCGGGGACCGAATTTTTCTCTTTGTGTGAGGAGGGGTGTGGTTGATCACCACTCGTTAATTTATTTTTGTACATTCCTCCTTACATTGTGTGGTTTTGTGCTCATATGTTGCTATTAATAATATTGCCCGTTTTACTTGCCTAATGCTTAGTGTGGTCCTTAATGAATTGATCTTTGCTAGCATAGGTTGTTGCTTTTGATTTTGATGATTGTGATTCATGCGGAGTGATATTACCCTTTTGATGTGATCGTTGAGCTGTGGATGTTAAATTATTTAATCTTTGCTCCGATCTTTCATGTTTTAGCTCTTTGAATAAGGCTTGGCAAGCATTTGGGATCACTCTTCACCAATGGTCTTCATGGGACTCTCTCACCGCTCTTGCCTCCTATTCTCTTCTACTCGCGCGCGATATTTTCGTTCTACCTTACCCTCTCTCTCTCTTTTGCATTGAGGACAATGCTCATGCTAGTCGTAGGGGGAATTTGAGGTTTGTTGTGATTGTTTGTCGGTAGAAGTAGAATGATGTGCTGTGATTGTGTGCATGTGCTTGTTTGATTTTGAAATGCCTCTAGCATAGGATTACTCGGTTCTTGACGCTTAATGTTAAATTGATTTCAATGTTTTTTTTTATTTCAATGTTTCACAATGATGTTTAGATTGCCTAACTGGCATTTCATCAAACATTTAGAGTGCATCCTTTTTCACTTAGCTTGAGAGCGAGAGCCTAAGTTGAGTGGTATTAGGATAGGGATTTGGTGCTACGAGAGTGCATTAAGTCTATTGAAGTAAAATGCATGGTCATCCGAATGCAAACTCGATCTAGATTGGCTTGTTTGTTCTTTTATTACTCTTGAGCATGATGAAACTATTCTTCCAAGTGAACCTCCTTTGTCTTTGATTTGAACCACCTTTCTCTCTTGTTTAATCTTTGTTAGTATTGCTTTTCTTTGCCTTTGTTTCTGAATTTCTCAATCAAACCAAACCAATTTCAAATGTCTAGACTGCTATGAGAAGTGTGAGTATTGGTTTATGAGAGGACCCCGTGGAATACGACCTTAGTAAAACCCTTTATCAGCAGCCGAAGGGGTGTTTAATTAATAGTTTTAAATTAAATTAAATAAGGCCTAATAACTGTGTACAACATGAACTATGAGCTTATTACGAACCTATACACAAGCTTTTTCGAATTACAAATATGTCACGACCTTATGAACCCATTTACCAAACTGGCATGCCGTCCGGTTTCGTGAAAAATTGTGACACATGGCATAACGCCATGTGCTGACTGTGCTTAGCGCACATGTGGCATGACCACGTAAGACACGTCATAGGATGACTGTGCTGTTACATAGAAAATGGGTTTTTAAATTTAAATTCCCTCCCACTTTGACATGATCCTGACCGACCGGCTGAAAATGTATATTCCTACACTCCGCCGGGATCACCTACGAGAGGAAGAACCTTGGGGCCGTACAAGAAACGGCTAGAGCTCCGGCGTACACCTAACCGAGCCATGCAAAGGTTTTTACAGCCTAAGCATGTGGTCAGATTCAAGTACAGCCCGCTGCCCCGAGCACAGCAAGATCGGATAAGCGTCCGGCACCAACCAGCCCTCACCTGGGCACCAACGACTGAAGCAACACCAAGGTCGGACTCGGCCCAAAGCTCGGGAGCAATTCGTAAGGGACCAGGAGGTGCTATACAACCCTGGGACCCTCTGGATTCCTTCCTGGAAGAACGCCCCTCCCCGAGCGCCACAACGGGCGTAGCACCTCCCCGAGCGCCACAACGGGCGTAGCACCAAGACTAGGCCTTCAGGAGCTTAAGGAGCGGGTGTCCGCCCTGGGAGAACCTCTAAGAGCATTCCTAATGGATTGGGCCACGCGAGAGAAGAAAGGCCCTATGGGAAATAAAGATCCCCCGAAGGACGGACAAGGACGGGTGCCGGCATCAGTACGGATGCCCCCGATCGTACCCAACACCAAACACACGGAGCACTCGAGGCTTTGGAGGTTTCTGCCCAGCCTTGGACTCTACTTGGCTCCAGAAGCAGCCCCCAACATCCGGAACCCAAGAAAATGCTAAGGAACGCCAAGAAATGATGAGTGTCGAAGGTAAGCACCAAGGGGACCGATCGAGAGAGAACCCCAAAGCCCGGGCAGGATCAGCATCAGACCCCACGGAGCTCGACATTTGGAGCCCCGTGCACCCCTCAACCTTTGGCCCCAACGCCGCCGCCATCTCCAAACCTGACACAAAAGGCGGCGCCGACTTTCCTAATCCGGACCTGCCTAATTAGGGTTTCCCCACTGGGAATCCGCCGGATTAGGGTTTCAGACGCGTTTTCTGTTTTATTCCTTTAAGAGTTGGACTCGAAATTCCCTTTTAGTTTTCGGTTGTTTAGGGATATTTTAATCCTTTTAGTAGTCTATTTAGGACTCTAGTTTATTTCTTTAATAATTAGGAGTTATTTTCCTAGTAGGAATCGTCGAGCCTGTTCACGATTTCCTTAGTATAAATAAGAGGCTTCGGCCTCTCATTGTAACCAACCTCTTTCGAAATCAATTACAAATCAGAACTTTTATTCTCATATCCTTTTAAGTCTTTGCTCATCGTGCATAACTTAAGGAACGGTGTTATCACCCAAAGCAATCATCTTCTGTCGTGGAGCCGATCGACTGGACACTTAGGGTTCCCGGTTATTTACAACTGACGGGTCCAAGTACTCATCCGCCAAGGATCCATAGGTGATCATAGAGCCGATTCTCAAGACTAACGGTGGTTAGGGTCTCCGTAGCAGCCGAGTCGAGGTTCCTCATCCAAGAGGTGAGCGAGTTAAGGACAAGCCGACTACAAGGTTTACATCACACTTCCCCAACATTATCCTCACACTTCCCCACCCTCATCTTCTCTCCCCATTTCTCTCTCTCCCTTGTTCCGGTCTTCTCTCTCCCTTAAACTTCATCTTCTTCCTCCAGCCGTCGATCAGGGAGAAACCCTAGCATTGAAACAATGGTTTCGAATGCAACGAGCTCTAATTCGACCGGAGTCTCAAAGAGCACTCGTGGAACGAGGTGCAAACATCATTCTGTAGCAGTCGTCAATGTCGCCGGAACCCCCAATAATATGGGTCGTTCCTTCTATCGATGTCCGTTTTGGAGAGATCGGAATGTTGACTGTGGCTTCTTCAGATGGGTGGATCAAACGACGAAG
This sequence comes from Linum lewisii, assembly GCA_034768395.1. Lineage (NCBI taxonomy): Eukaryota > Viridiplantae > Streptophyta > Magnoliopsida > Malpighiales > Linaceae > Linum > Linum lewisii. Next base: position 3,991,944 of record CM068300.1, on the reverse strand, counting down.
GTGAAGAAGAGGGGAAGTCGTCGACTCTGCAGCACGGACAAGTATAATTTGGAGGATAAGGACGATGGTAGAGCTGCTGCTGGCGAGGCGATTTTGGAAGAAATTAGGGCTATCAGACAAAGTGTTGTGTATTGGAAACCCGGATTTGTTATGTAATTGTGTGCTTGTGTGTATTGGTTGTATTCATCGGCTTTACGTTGAACAAATAAGAAATAAGAGATGAAGTTGTTTCCTTCATTCGATACATTGACACATAAAATTCAAAAGCAGTATCATGTCTTCATACGGAAACAAACTAAACCCTAAATAGCCACAAGCATATCAGTCTTGGCTTACAATGCCTCACCACAAAATAATACCACCCAGTTACGTACAAAAGAACCCGCATCAGGGCTACAAATCATATGCACCACAACTAGTGTCAAGTTCCTCCCTTCATGGTGATTGTGCTGGCTGGGTAGCTGGAGGTTGTGATCCTCCATGTACGTCACCCACAACCCTGGCATCTAACCCACCCGGTGGCACCTGACATAAAACAAAAACCCAAATTAGCAGAGAAAGAATACCGGATGGAGCTTACACGGTGATGTGTCAATGTCAACTTACTCACGCCGTATTACATATTTCCAGTCGTCGGATTCGTGTACACTCCCACGCCTTGCATTGAAGTCCTTAGCTCATTATTGAGATGAACACGATTAGTGTTAGGATCGACCACACCCTACAAAAACCACAGCACTAAGATCAAACCTTATAACCACTATAATTATGTCAAGGATAAGTGAGAACACTTACTTGGATGCCACGGTTACGGAGACAGCTCTTGAATTATGGCCAACATCCCCACAATTACCACAGGTTGGGGCCTTTCTCCTCCTATGCACTGGTTTGGAAGGACCAGCTGCTTGGGCACGCTTTCTACGCCTAGCATGCTACCTTGGGCGCACAACTGCAGCTGGGGTGTCCTCTCTGGCTGGGAAACTATCCTTGTTGGGGCATTTCCTGGAGTTGTGCCCCTTTCCTTTACATGTCATACAATGCATGACTATTCCCTTCTTACTCAGCACAGTCCCTACCCCATTCTTCCGAGGCATAACCTCTAACTCCTGCTGCTCTTTCCTCTTGTTTTTCTTTGGTCTACCTGGCATGAACCTTTGGACTGGTGGCCTTATCACAGAACCTTGGGCTTCTTCCCATGCTTGTTGCCCAGGCATGGCAGGGATTCCCCCATAACCATAAGCTTCCTTGGCAAACCGCTGATGATAGTAATTATGAACCCAGTAGTAGATGTCCTTCCTCAAGAAAGATGCACACGCAATGGCATGAACACAAGGAATCCCACTTAACTCCCAATAACCACATGTACATGTGTTACGGTTCAAATCCACGACATAACCAAATTCCCCCAATATACACTCACAAACAAGTTCTAAAGTTTGTCTGATAACACAGTGTAAGTTTTGTCTGATAACACAGTGTCCAGCTATCCTAGGACATATAGAGTAATCCTTGTTTTTCTCAAACATATGAACCTTATCTAGAATCCTTTGCATGAGATATCCTCTAATCCCTTCTAACATGTTTATGATTCTTAGACTCCTCCATTTAACAATACATCCGTTGAAAGTCTCGCAAATGTTCGATTTAATAGAGTCACACTTAGGTACCCTAGATATGAATGCCCTACAGAAAGTGGTCGGGTCTTGGGCTAAGAAATCAGAGTAACAAGAAGGGTCCACACCTGATTCATCCAGATGTTTGAGCTCGGCCAAATGGAGGTTGTACTCATGTTCATTGGAGGAGTAAACAGCAGCCCAAAATGCTGTCCTCGATGCACTTGCCTTGTGTTTTATCTTCCAGTTAGCTGCAACATGTCTTGCACATTTGCGATGTTCAGCTTCAGGCAACACAGCCCTCAATGTATCCACAAGTCCCTGCAATAATCATAATACTCACACCATCAACTATTGAACATTAACATGATATTGTACTAAATACAGAATACTCCTGAATTCATACCTTCTGTTGGTCTGAGATGATAGACCACCCCGTACCGTAAACTAGATTGAGCTCTTCCTGAACGATTTCAATAAACCACCCCAAGAATCACGGTTTTCTCCCTCAACAATAGCCCAGACAATTGGGAACATCTGATTGTTACCGTGGGACGACCATCGAAGATCGATTTCTCTAGGAGCGACATATGGATGCAAATCCATGACCTACCATTATCGTGGAGAACAACGAAATATTTGGAGGCAATACTCAAAGCTCAATTCCTAAAACTCCTCGAAATCGACAACAATTGCTTAAGCCCGAGCAGTTGGGTGAAGTACCTGAGAGCACGAGTCGCGATAGAGCTTGGACAAGCCATTGCCATATGGGTTCTGGGCTTCTGAAGATGCTGATTCAGACTGGGTTAATTATAAATACGAAAAATTGCCTTTCGGATTCTGCTATGCTTGTGGTAGGATCGGTAATAGCAGCTCAGCTTGCGAGTTCAAAGAGGAGACTGTCGAGAACAGATACGGTGAACATACGAGGGCGGGGGTTAACTCTCCCCAAGCGCCGACACCACAACAGAGAAGAACGGGAGAGTCCCGGGTGCCAACTACTGGAAATCATAACCCGAATCAGATGGGAAATGGGTCTCCAACGATCGTAATCGACCCGTTCTAGGGTCAACTGCAAGGGTCACTGTCGAGGATCAGAAATCGAGGTAGAGAAAGAACAACGGGTGGTGAGGATCTCAACATAGGAAGGAATAGGACGGTGCAAGGGATAGAGACAAATGATGGAGAAGAAGCGGGTGGTCGTAGTAGGCCTTTTGCCCTGAAACCTGGCGAATGAATTTAACTCTATGGGGAGGGGCCAAAGGATCACGATTCCTGGGCTAAGCCCAAGCGAGCAGCTCCCAACAACATGCCACAGTTACCTTTGGAATGAAGGGGGAGCTAGTGGGGTGGATCTGATGGGCCTTGGGAGTGGAAAACAGCTCATGGGAGCTAATGTGGAAGCTCAAAATCAGTCATTGTTCTTATGTTCAATGAGCCATGCAAGGGAAGTGCCAAGTATAGCCCTAGGAGGAATGCAAAGAAAAGGAAACCAAATGGTGGCATTGTCATCAAAGAAGTGAATGAGGATTTGACACCCATGGATGATGGAAGAATGGAAGGAATGGGAGACAATGAAAATGAGAGCAGCAAGTACATTCCCCATTATGTTCCAATGGAAAGTTTCAATCAAACAATATGGAGGTAGAATTATGGTCAAGACATGGAGGAAGGCACTCATGGAGGTTGTTGGGAAGGAAATGGGATGGTGGGTACCCAAAAACCACCAAGGGGACCATGAGGATCTTGTGATGGAACTGTAGGGGTATTGGGCCAACTCTTACAGTTGATTATTTGAACGACCTTTTAAGGAAGTTCCGGCCTACTATCGTTTTAATTACTGAAACTAGTAATCAAAGAAATGTATTAGAAAAAAAAAAAGAGTGGCCAATGATGACACTCGATTTGACGTGATTTTCAGCCTCATTTAAACGACATTTCCTTACTTGAAACGTGGTTTTAGGGTAGAATAGCGAATATTCACTCAAATACTCTATTTCCTACCGATTTGGTTACTTTGGCTCTTTTTGGGTCTATTTGATGGTTTTCTAGTATTTTTGTGATAGCACAGGTTTTTTCCATCATTTACGTAGCCACGGACGTGTTCAAGACCTCAAGGAGTGAACCGGAATCGAACCAGAAATCAAGCCGAAGTCAGAACCGAAGATCCAACTGCCCAGCACAAAGTTTTCGCCGAAAATACTACATAGATTTTGGCGAAAATACCTTCAGAAACCCCAGTCGACTGTGAAGAAGTTTCGGCGAAAAGTCAAAGTCTTCGCCGAAAACTCCTTCCTTTTCCGGGGCAGAATTGGCAAACCCTAATCAACCCTATTTAAAGAAGCAACTGGTACAAGGAGGGGAATCATTCATTCCATCAATTATTCACACATTAGACTTTTGAGAGTCAGCCGACTCTAGGGTCGATAGATAGAGTTTAGAGAGTTCGAAGAATCGTGGAGAGATCGTGACGCCATCCTTCCACCTCGGAGAGCTTGGAGCTTAAAGTTGAAGATCCAGGAGATCGAAGCTTCGCCGGAGTCGTCAGAATTAGGTTTTTCAGTTCTTATCTGTTCTTCCTCTGTATGATGATTTCTTTTGTTGCCTTTGATTATTCTGTTATCGTTATGAGTAGCTGAACTTGTAGAGCTTAGATTAGATGAACCCTAAGTGACCCAGGGCTTTAAAGCGGTCACAGATTGGCGGTAATTAGATTCGAAATTCAATCAGTTTCTCTTTGCATGGTTGTTTTGTTCTTCATTGTTTATGTTTCTCTTCTGGTTGGTTGCCTTGATTAGGTTTATGCAAGCTAGGGTTAGTCGCCAGACAGCTTCCCTGCTTTGGCGCATAAACTTGTCTTTCTTGATCACCTAGTTTAGATTCTTGTTAAGTTGAGGATAGTAGCGAACGTTCGCCTCTCTTTAGAACATCAAATCAACCAATTAACCTATTCATTGGAGTGTGCCTTTCGTAGGAACCAGTTAGGGTTAATCCGCTTCAATAGTAACTCATGAATCACTAGTAATTACACCAAATAGTTTTGTCGTTGCAAGAAGCGACCGTACTCGGGCGACTAGTTAATCTTGGTAGTTAGATCGGATAGAGCGAACGTTCGCCAGTCTTAAACCTAAGGGTAAGGATTTATGGTGGTGTCTGAGAAATTGATTGAATTAGAATTGAAAACCGCTGGTCTTGTGATCGCCAATGTTCCGGTGATCTTAGGGGGATTCGAGTCTAAGCTTGTCTATCTTCTTGTTAGTCAACCTTTTAATCTTTTTGTCTTTATTTCCTGCTCTATTAGATTAGAAGTCGTGGAACTCACACCACGCACAACTTGTCAAACTTGATTAATTTTCCAACATATTTGAGTAGACAAGAAGAAGATACCTCGAGTAGAATACGATCTAGTCTACCTTGGTAGATTATTATTTGATACCGCTAAAACTGCAGTTATCAGCCAAGTTCCCTAATTTTTGGTATAATGATCCAATAGGTACTAGTAGAGGGTTGACACTTTGGTGGGCGGGGAATATTAGAATTAATGTTTTAAGTTGTAACGAGTACTTTGTTGATCTTTCTGTTAATGAAAAACTGAATTTCTTTTTGTCCTTTGTGCATGCACCCAACGACCATCACGATCGAGCACACTTATGGGATCACTTCGGAAACCTTCGAGCTCACCAAGAAGAACCATGGATAATAATGAGAGATTTCAATGCTTTAGTCAGTAACGATGAAAAGGAGGGAGGTCGAGAAATAAGTGATGAGTCAACTATTCCTTTCAGAGACTTCATTTTTAACAATGATCTTATGGATGTGGGCTTCAAAGGCCAAAAGTTTACGTGGTCCAATTGTCAGGAAGGTGATGACAATATCAAAGAAAGGTTGGATAGAGCACTGTGCACCCCAGAATGGAGAAGATGCTTTGAAAAGGCCACTCTACACCACGAACCAATCATTGGATCCGACCATGCGCCATTAAGACTCGAGTTACATGGGGAACAACCGAGAACAAGAACTCCTTTCAGATTTGATGCAAGATGGATGGAATACCCAAGTTGTGATGAACTAGTCATAAATGAATGGAGGAATGGAGAGGTGAGCCATAAAAAGTTGAAGAGCCTTGGTATAGAGCTAACACGGTGGAGTAGGAGGAATGTGGGAAACGCAAGATACAAAATCAGAAGCTTACAAACAGAAATTGACCATCTTATGGGTATGCCGAGGAATGAGGAGGTGGCCAATAGGGAGAGAAGTGCCATCCAAGAGCTTAGAAAGGAATGGGAAAACGAAGGAAACTTTTGGAATCAGAGGGCTAGAGTTAATTGGTTGAACTACGGGGACCAAAATACTAAGTTTTTCCACGCAACCACGATCCAGAGAATGCACATAAATCGTATTACTCAGCTTAAAAATGTTGAAGGTGCCTGGGTGGAGATGAAGGTAGAGATACAAAGCCATATCTCTACTTTCTTCAAAAATCTATTCGCAAAAAACGAGGATTTGAATGGGTTGGACGTCGCCAATGAGTTACCACGTGCGATAACCTTGGAAATGAACAATAGTATTACAAAGGCAGTGACGAACGAGGAGATCAAAGGAGCAGTGTTCTCAATGGGCCCAAACAAAGCGTTGGGCCCTGACGGTTTCTCTAGGAAGTTCTACAGAAATTACTGGCAGTTAGTAGGCCCCCAAGTGTGCAATGAGGTAAAAAAAACTTTTTCCCCACAAGCAAGATGCTAGTAGGATGGAACGACACCCACTTAGTCATAATCCTGAAGGTCGCTCACCCTGAGAAAATCACTCAATTTAGACCAATTAGCTGCTGCAATTTCATCTACAAAATCATAGCAAAAATTCTGACCAACCGGCTGAAGGCCTGGATACCCTCGATTGTTTCCGAAATGCAAACAACTTTCACCGGGGGGGGGGGGGGGTGAGCAATCCAAGACAATATAATGATCGTCCACGAGGTTATCCACCATTTCAAGACAAGGGCCGGAAATTCAATTGGAATATGATGCTGAAAATGGACATGAAAAAGACGTATGACTTGGTTGACTAGGATGGTTTGGTTAGCATCCTTAATGCGATGGGATTCTGCCAAGAATGGTGCAAATGGATAGAGGAATGTATTCGAACGGTCAAATTCTAATTCCTTATCAATGGGTGTCCTTCGAATCCCTTCAAGCCATCGAGGGGCATTCGACAAAGGGATCCTTTGTCCCCTTTCCTCTTCATCATCCTCACTAACTCCCTCTCTTTCCGCATAGATAAAGGAATCAGAGAGGGCAGGCACAAAGGTCTCCGACTAAACTCTAGCTGCCCCTCCTTGACTCATATCCTTTTCGCGGACGATACTATCCTGTTTTGGGAAGCCTCCGTTACAGAGGCAATCATCAAACGTACGATGAAAACGTATGCCAACCTGATGGGTCAAACAATTAATGCGAGCAAATCCTCCATCTTGTTCAGCCGACATACAGCCAAACCACTAAAAGATATTATCCACAACCACCTCGGGTTCCAAACCTCCCCTCAGTTCGAGAAATACCTAGGGGTTCCTTCTGAGCGGGGTAGATCCAAGAAAGAAGTTTTTAAGCATCTTCTAGACCGTATGGAAGGCCTCGGTCAGTCCTCGAAAAGCCTATTCCTCTCACATGGTGGGAAAGAGACTATGCTGAAAGTGGTTTATCAGAGCATTCTAACGTATATCATGTCGTGTTTTCTCCTACCAAATGACATAACAAATAGAATGGATTCCCGACTGGGTAGTTTCTTCTGGGGAGGATCGAAGGACAAAAATGTGATCCACTGGGCATCCAAATCCATCCTTACTAAACCAAAGGGGGAAGGGGGGCTAGGCTTGAAGAATTTCCGACTGTTCAACCTGGTGCTCTTGTCTAATCAAGGATGGAGGTTAATCCATAACCAAGATCAATTGTGGGCTCGCCTTCTCAAAGGGTTGTATTTCAAGAACTCAGATTTCATGTCTGCCTCGAAGGTAAGAATGCTTCTTAGATTTGGACCAACCTTTGTGACGCCAGACAATGTCTAGCCTTGGGCCTTAGAGAAAACATGGCAAATGAGAAGACAATCCAAGTATATAAGGATCCATGGATACCTACCATTCCCGGTTTTACTCTAAGAGCAATAAATGGAGATGACGTCAAGGCCAACCAATGGATCGACCCTGAAACAAGGGAATGGAACACACAACTCATAGCAGATGCTTGCTCTTCACACGAGGTTATAATGAGATAGTGAAGATATCGATCGGTCCAGAGGAGGAGGAAGATAGATGGGTTTGGCATTTTGATAACCGGGGTAAATTTTCCACCTGATCTGCCTACCATGCTTTGAGAAATGTGAACCCTACACAAGAAGCTGACCACTTTTCCTATATAAACCAACTGCGTAGAAGTGGTTATGGAACTTCCCCATCCCACCAAAGCTCCGATTTTTTGTGTGGAGGGGTTCTCGGAATTAGCTGGCCATAAAAACGAACCTCTAGAGAAGAAAGTGCTTCCCTACTCAACGTGTAGTGTGTGCAATAGGGAAGACGAAGACTTATGCCACTGCCTCTTTCAGTGTGAGGTGGCTAGAGAAATTTGGAGGAAAATGATGCCTGGAATGACAACCCCGACAGGAAGAGGAATAGTTGTAGAATGGCTATGGGTGTTCAAGACTCAAGGGGAAGAAGAAAAAGTGCTACCTGCTATAGCCCTGCTCTGGCACATATGGAAAACCCGAAATGAGAAAGTGTTTAACGGGCAACAAGCTACGAATGACTCATTTATAATCCAGGCTTGTAAATCCTGCGAAGAGTGGAAGTCAATTTCCAGAACCCGAGACTCCCGAATGGCAGTCCTACCCACTATTACCAGTCAGGTACCTAGGCCACCGCCTTCTGAAAGGCACCACTAGGAAATCTTATGTGATGGGTCATTTGATCAGAGTTCCTCTGAAGCGGAATATGGGGTTGTCTGTGTCAATACTCATGGACAGGTGCCGATGGTAGGGCCGGACGGCTCTCATGTTCGTCTGCGATTGTTGCGGAAGCTAAAACTATCTTAGAAGCTTTAAGAGTGGCAGAGAGTTCCCAATTTTCATTGTAATATTCAGTCTGATAGCCTCATTCTAGTGTCAGCCTTACAGGAGGGGAGACACACATGGTCATGGCAATGCTACGCTTGGCTCCTCTTGATGGAGAAGATCCTTTTGGCCCATGATCGTATCTCACTTTCCTTTATACCACGACGATTGAATCAGACATCAGATTGGTGGCCAATCAAGCTCGATGTGACACTCTCCCTTTCAATTGGTTGATTAATGCGAATGTAATGATAAACTTGTAAGGTGGCTTTCCCTCAATGGATGAATACAATACATTTTCTGTCAAAAAAAGAATAGGGCCTCTGAAATTCATTAGGCGACCCTGGTCCTTGTAGCGCATTCTCGTCAGGAGTACCTCCCGGACTATTCTCGAAGCGAAATATCGTAACCGTGGTGGTACCTCAATGCTCATAGCTTCGTCCACATACGGTCCGAGAACCTTCAAGTGCTCCCTAGGACCTAATTGATCCATGATAAATTGATAACCCGACTGGACTATATATAGGTTCAACTTCGACTGTAGTGCCACATTTCACTACAAAAAAATTGACCTTTAGCTACTGCAATATTACAACGGCATGAAAATGCAGTAGCAAATAGTTAGTATTTGCTACGGCAATCACTATTTCATGTAGTAATTTGCAGTAGCAAATACTATTTGCCACACCACTATTTGCTATACCCAACATCCTGTCGCAAATAGTGGTGTGGCAAATAGTATTTGCTACTGCAAATTACTACATGAAATAGTGATTGCCGTAGCAAATACTAACTATTTGCTACTGCATTTTCATGTCGTTGTAATGTTGCAGTAGCTAAAGGTCAATTTTTTTGTAGTGTTTGACAATCTATACCCAGTGGCAGAACTAAGGGGGAGCTGGGGCGAGCCCCGACTCACCCCATTTTCGGTCTCGAACGTTAAAATCGAGTGTAAATTTGTGATTTTTTTGAATCTGGCTCAGTGCAAATTTTAAATCTGGCTTAGTATTATATTTATCCCACGACTTGGAAACCAATTCTATTTTTAAAAGCCTTGTATTTTTAAGAAAACATGATATATGTAATAGACTCAATCATATTAATCATACATTTATCTTATATTAATATCTGATCAACATATGTAGATGATTCAACAAGCCTAATCATTTTATTGCCGACTTAAGAATGAGTAAAAATGTAATGTTTGATGATAAATCATTCAAATCAATAAAAAATCGCCGGTGGCACATTCATTTTTAATTTGGTCAAAGAGAAATACTAATAATATGTAGAAAAAACATTGGTCACAATTAATTAGAGACAAGTAAATATCGCATATTGAAAACTAAATAATATATCTAGCGCGATATTTATATTTTTGTAATATAATTATAATCAGCTCAAAAATTATAAAAAATTACTTCGATTTCAACTCAGTGCATAATTGAACTGATTATGAATCGGAAAATCCATTCTCCGCCGCTGCCATGACTTTTGGTCTAGGACGGCTATTTCTAATCGCCGGTGGTAACTGCTCACTTTTACTTATCCTCTTCCAACAATTCTCTTCCACAATGCCAACTCCGACGACAAAATCACAGCATAATAGAATTCAATTTCCACGTGGCACCGACCATAAAAGAAGCAATCCTCAATATGAACACTAGCAGCAATACTCTCTTATTCAATAAGCCGCCTTGGAGTCGAGAAAGGCGCCATTCTCGATTGGAGCGGTTACTACTTCCTCCACCTCCTCCCCTCGTCTCTCCACGACCGCCGCAAATGGCCCGACTTTCCTGTTGACTTCAGGATTCATCTACAACGAAGTTTTGCGAGAAGTTGCTACGGGTACCTTGCCGGGAATCAAATGGCGGAAGAAGCGGCAGCACCTCGACGTTTCCGCTTTCTTTTCCTGGCCAACGGACAAGCCGCCACCACAGTCGTCAACCACATGGTTTGATCTTTTTACCCAATCTTTCTCCCTTGTCTTTTTTCTTCTAGGTTTTGTGCAGATGGAGACGGTTCTCCGGCTGTGGCGACGGTTCTCTGACGGTGGTGACGGCTCTCCGGCGGGTGGCGGCGATTCTCCGGCGGTGACGGCGATTCTCCAGCGATGGTGACGGTTAGGATGCTGCGACAGTTTATTTATTTCTTTCAATTTCTTTTTTTATTATTCTTCTTCTTCTTTTCTCTTCCTTTAATTTATTACTACTATTATTTAATTATTTTTTCATGTGTCTATAACGTAGGTGGTAGATGGTTTATTCGGAGTTCAAGAGGTCTAATAGCATGGTCTTGAGCAAAGGCTCTTTTGTCTACCGTTGTTCCTCTTCAATGGTTGGATGTTTAATTACGTGGGCTTACCTTTTTATTAAAATGGATTGAATTGTTTGAGATGGTATGACGAAACTATGGGGTACCCAGGTATACTCGATCCTGTTATCATTAAACTTCTTGCTTTTTGAGACACATATACTGTTGGTGTTCTTTGTCTGGTGTTTTGTGGGAGGACAAAGAAAGGGATGTTGAGTTGTTGCTTTCCAAGAGCTGCTTGCATTCCAGGAGGAGCTTTTTTTGAGAAAATCATTCGCATGCGGATTCCTACACCATCATGGCGCTTCATGACGGTCCGCCGTTCAGGTAATATGGCCGCCCATTACGTGGCTCGTATGGCACTGTCTAACCTTTCAGGAGTCATGGAGGTAGACATGACTTCCTGAGTTGGGACTTGATGTTACTTCTTGTTTGTGTTTGTTGTCTCCGTATCTCCGCAAGGAGCTGTTTTGTCCAAAAAAAAAATAAAAAAAAATAAACTCAGTGCATAATTGAATCCTACGAAGTGAAATGTATAAAATGGCTCGTGCATCTCTTGTATAGAAGAGTTTCTAGATAAGCTCCACACCCATTCCCTCAAACATGAGATGTGGAGATCTCATACATTTATTAAAAAAAATTATTTGTTTACCAACCACATTGCACAAATATTAAAGCAATAATAAATGTACTTTATCAAAATTTAACTTCTTCATTCTCCAAGTGGAACAATATATAAAATTTGTGTATTTTCAGATATTCATGTTCATTTACTGATAAATAATCTTGACTTTTGCGCTTTAGAAATAACAATTTTTTAAGTTGTATGTGTTTTGGCCTACACATTCTCATTAAAAATTCTGACTTCCTCAAACAAGATAGTGATTCTCCAACACTTAGGTCTAATCATTTGTGGTTAAATTACTTAATCAATATGAATTAAAGTTGAATCGTAGCTATACCAAAATTGTACCAAACGTTTTAATAAGTAATCGATGCACGGTTAGGCCATTCGTACGAATACAATTTTGAAGACAAAGCTTTTTCTCTACTAAATATATACATACCAACCAAAGAAGATCCTACAACTTTCAATAATAATTTTTCACACGGAAGATTATGAGAATAAAGTCATTTCATTTATACTTAACGAAAGGTACAAATGTTTGATTTACATAATAAATGTGAGTAAATAGCGAATATTCACCAAATCCGCCGACAGGTGAAAAAATAACCAAAGAATATTAACAATTATTTACATAATATTTCGTTATTATTATTACACACTTGTATAATCTTACCTCCCACAACTATATATACCGCATACAATCTTACAAAATTAATCTTCTTATATACAGATACATTCATACACACAACACAATGGGAATGGCCTTGAGGTGGTCTAATAATCTCCCCATAGTTACCCTAGTGATGATGTTTCTAACAATATTATTACCTCACATCGTGCATGGAGACGATATCCTCGAGGCAACAACTTGCGCAGTCACGTCGGACAGAGCCGTATGCAAGGCATGCTTCGACTCGATAAAGAGGACCGACGGAGAGGACCTGAGAGGGCTAGTAGGGTCGGTGTTGAACTGCATGTTGGATAGGTTGATCTTTCAGAGAACACTGTTTGCGAGCAACATGGATAACTCGACCGGTGCTATCCATCAAGGGTGCGAGTCGTGTACGAATTCACTTGATTCGGCCATCGTAGAGGCAGTCCATGCCACAACGAGTTGGAGAACTGGAGACTATAAGGACTCAGTGAACCATCTGAAGACCGTGGAGCAATATGTGTCTGATTGTGGCAATGTGTGGGTCGACATTGGAACGTATCCGGTGTGGGTGGTCCGGGGTTGAAGGAATCCAGATTGTATGCTAGTATTGCTCAAGAGACGATTCAACAACTCTCACCGGATATCTGATGATCGATCAATTGAACTGATTAGATGGATCGGAGTGTAGTAGATCACATTACATGTCTCAATAATGATGATGAAGAAGCAATATTGATGATAATTTTATTGATCCTAATTTATCAACCCGGATCGGGCTAATCATTCAGGTAGCCCGAAGCCTGGTTGACCGGGTTTCGGTCCGAAACTGGGCTAATTTAAATCCTAAAAAGTAAAATTCCAGGTATTGGGTTATTAAATTAAAAGATCATTAGGTTTTTTATTAATTATTATGCTAGGAAATTAATGGATTGTAGGCCTATTTATTTATATTGTCAAAAAAAGTGCCTACAAAGTGTTGTTACATTTTTTTTTTTATAAATGAGTATGAATGTATTATAAATTAAGCCGAAATACTAATGGGACGGCCTTGGTACCCGTACCCATTAAGAAACGGGTAGTGGGTACCCATTAGACTCGAAACTCATCCCGTAGCCCGAACCCGTTCGGGTAGTGGGTACCCATTAATGATAATGGGATCGGGCCGGGGTACCCACTAAACCCCACTAATAACAAAAAATAATATATAATTAAAATTTATTTAATTGCATAAATAGTAAATAAAAATGTTTTAGGGAAATAGGAAAGGAGATGATGTCGTGAATGAAGGACAGAGATAATGAATGAATGACTAAAAGTGTTGTTTAGCAATTCAGAATGAGAATGACCGAATATGAAATTGATAAGTAATTAGGTTTGACATTTTATTTTATTATTATTTATTTAATCGGGATAAACGGGGTTAATGGGTACCCACGGGTATTACCCGTTCGGGTAGTGGGTACCCATAAGCCTCCAAAGCGATCCTGTAGCCCGAACCCGTTCGGGTAATGGGTACCCACTACCCGAATGGGTACGGGCCGGGATCGCGGGTACCCATTACCCACTATGCCATTAGCAAGCCCTAAATATGTACAAAGAGGTTATTCATAAAAAAAAAATGTACAAAGACTTTATAGGAAACAAAGTGTTGTTACATTGACAATGGGTTCAGGCCGGACTTTATCCAGAAAACCCAATCAAACCTCATTTACATAGCCCGGCCTGGCCCAAAATAATTTGGACCAGGTTTTGGGCTACCCGATACCCTATTTGACTAGTCTGGGTCGGGTAAAACCCACCCCTAAAAGAAACCTAAGATCGCAATTGAACTGGTCATCCACGTCGCTAAGATGGATTCATCTAATGTAGACTTCTTCTTATAGGTAATACAAGGGTTAGTTGTGGTTGATGTAATAATCTAATTCGGTATAGAAGTAGAAACATTAAGACCAACCTAGCTTCTCCTATAAACAATTACACATTTGGCTAATATGCAAATTGCAACATCCCTACGTGTTGGCTTTTTGTGTGTGTTTTAGGATGGTCTAGGCTAGTTGATTCTCATTGGGTTGGCATATTACCATAACTACTCAACGTACCAACGAAAGTTATAAAAAGTTTGGAACTCTTTTGTGAATTCTACAGTGTAAGTGATGAGCTTAACATGCTTTAAAAATCTAAGTATCATTATGACATTTTGGACATGTGGTGTAATAAAGTTCATACAATTCTCAAACTATGGATCATATGTTATAACCTCAATTATAAATTAAAAAAAAAAACATGGTAAGTGGAGGATGGACAACAATTGAACATGTTTATACTATAATATATAGAATCATTTCATATAATAAAAAGTACATTTTATTAGTGATGGTTTGATAATTATAGTAAAGCGGATCAGGCATTGGTGGAGGTAGTAGTCGTAGTAGGAGCCAGCTGGATTCTCAACGTGGCAGTGGTGGGGCCAGCAGCAGGGAGGGGCAACCTCTCCTTCCATGCCACGTAAGCATGAAAGAGGAGGCTGAATATAGCAACAAGAAACATGCCAAGAACCCACTTGGCATGCTCCTTCAGAAGCCGCTGGATCAACGTCCATGCAGCTCTCTTGCATGCATTGCAAAGGTAGCACTTCACGTCCGGCTTGTCGACCCATACATTGCAATCTGGGTTGGTCCACGAACGACCCTCGCACCCGTCTGGCCTGGTGCAACAATGGCGCAAAACACCTCCTTCATCCCCGACGTCCTTGGAGCAGATGAGCTTGGTTGTCATGCACCGGGAAATTGAAGATCACTTGTCGAAATGGTGGCGGTTGACGTATTGCTGCTCGCCCTTGTTGCCAGAAATAAAGAACCAAGTTCTCCACGTCTCCGCACTGCAACTATAATATAGGATAGTTGGTTAGTTAACCCTTTAGTGGTTCCTACTATATAGGAGGTAGTTGTATTATACTTTTTATATAAACTCCTTGTAACGTAGTAATAAAACATTCATTCAATTCTCTTTTAGTTATAAGAAAGAACCGGCATGGCCTCCATGGCCGTCTCCCACGTGAGGAAAATGGAAGCAGCCACGGTGAGGAGTATGGCAAGCTTGTAGATGGCTGAACACTTGTTGAAACAACAAGTGAAGGCCATGAGAATGGTCGAAGTTAAGCAGAAGATGGCGGTTGAGAGGAGGAACATCTTGTGGGCCTTCTCCATTAAGCACAGTTCGATGGCTTTTGCAGAGAGTTTGAAAGCTAAGAATACAAGGATGGTGGATGAAAGAAAGGTGAAGAAAGCGATTAGGCGCCTCATGATGATTAGGGTTTGTGGATTAATACTCATGATCGAGAGAGAGGCGGTATTTATCATGTAGGGTTTGTGTTTGTATGGAATTAATAGTATAACGTGCTACGGTGCTAGTTTGCTTTAATTGGGTGGGTCGTACGTGTAAATCATAATGCAGAAGAAACTACGTGGAAAATAAGTTTAACTCATGCATGTTTTTCAAAGCTATAGCTAATTTCAGGCTTTTACTTGTTGCAGTGTCCTTACCTATTCTTGATTATATTGACGTCATCAGAAGTTTCCACGTACTCACCAATTTTGTACCTAACACATGTTGATTTGGATTCGAATTCAGTTTCATATTCTTGTCCTAGTAACACCTTTGTTTTGAAAGCTATATATAGCTAATTTCAAGCTTTTACTTGTTGCGGCCTCTTTATCTATTTATTCGTAATCTTAATCTTAATTTTAAAACATACTATGGTGGATCTCAACAAACTTTTTGCCACATAAGCTCAATCTTTTTTTTTTACGGAAACGTACGTAATTTATTACGACTCGTGGTCAATCAAACAAATATCGTCAAGTACATCATATAACCAGTTCGGAGTGTAAAGTATTGGTTGGAATTGTTTACCCACACCCAACCGTGTGCACTAGGTATAGTATTTATAGTAGTTCATGAGTACAAGGAAGGAGATAAATACAAGATATTAACAGAATCTATAATTAAGGTAACTAAAATATATTCTCTAGGTGGTTAACCCTTATTACCCCCGCAAGCCAATGGGAGGTATCACATTGAGCTTGAGTCGTAGCTGAGTGAACCTTGGCGCTGGTAACGACTTAGTGAGAATGTCTGCCATCTGATCCTTTGTCGAGATATAGGCTATGGACAGCTCCTTCGCGGCCACTCGTTCACGGACAAAGTGGAAATCAATCTCTAAATGTTTGGACCGGGAGTGAAACACTGGGTTCTTCGTTAGGTAGGTGGCTCCAATATTGTCACACCATATCGTCGGAGCACGTGAGGGTGGCCAGCCGACCTCTCGTAATAGGGATGAGAGCCATAGAACCTCGCTTGCTGCAGTCGCGAGTGCGCGATACTCAACTTCAGTTGATGATCGTGACACTGTTTTTTGTTTGCGACTCGACCATGAAATCACATTGGAGCCCAAGTAGACCACGTGTGCGCTTGTCGAGCGTCGATCCCGCTCGTCCTCAACCCAATCTGCATCTGTATAAATAGACAATGTGTGATGATTGCACGGTTTAATGTGTATACCGTGGTGTGTGGTGCCTCTGAGATACCGTAGAACCCGCTTGAGTTGTACCCAGTCAGCCAAGGTTGGATTGTGCATGGCTTGTGCTAGCTTGTTGGTTGCGAAAGAGATGTCCGGCCGGGTCATGTGGAGGTACTGTAACCCTCCTAGAAGCTGGCGAAACAATTGTGGGTTGTCAAACGTCTCTTCGCTTTCATCCCTTGGTTTGTACATTGGAGTAGCGACCGGCTTTGCATTTGTGAGGTTTGCCTTTGCTAGGATTTCTTCAATGTATTTGGGCTGGGAAAGGTGCATTCCACCAGCATTTCTTGTGACCTGTACGCCGAGGAAGTAATGAAGGCTCCCTAGGTCTTTCAACTGAAATCTTTCGGCCAGTTGATTGATGATCATGTTGACCTTTGTCGAGGAGGCACCTGTGATGATTATATCATCCACATAGACTAGCACAAATAGAGGTGAGTCATTAGTAGAGTAAAAAAGTGAATGATCAGTTTTAGAAGCACTGAACCCGAGTGTGAATAGAGCGTCTCGTAGACAGCCGAACCATGCCCTTGGTGCTTGCTTGAGTCCGTATAGGGACTTGTTTAACTTGCACAGGTGATTCGGTCTCATCGCGTCCACATATCCCGACGGTTGTACCATATACACAAGCTCATCCAATGTGCCATGCAAGAAGGCGTTAGATACGTCAAGCTGATTTATCATCCAATTACGGGATATTGCAATCGATAAAATTAACCGAATAGAAGCAGGCTTAATTACCGGGCTGAATGTTTCGGTGAAGTCGACCCCTTCAGTGTGATGAAAACCTTTTGCTACCAGCCTCGCTTTGTAGCATGCTACCGTGCCATCTGCATTCCGCTTTATTCGGTATACCCATTTATTGCCGATGGGTTTCTTATCCGGTGACGGTGGCACTAAAGTCCAAGTGTCATTATGCAAGAGGGCATTGAATTCATGATCCATAGCTTCACGCCACTGCTTATGAGGATGTGCATTAGTGAAGCATGTTGGTTCTTGCTCTTCCGTGCTTGCCACAGCCATGAACGTCCGAGGCTTGAGGCTGCCAGTTTGGGACCGCGTGACCATTCTTGGTTGAGGAGGTTCCGGCTGTTGTCGTGCTCTTCGTGGTTGGGTTTCCGGAGGTGGTTGATTTGTTGGAGTAGTGACCGGGTCTGGGTTTGTTGTAGGGTTTGGTAGGGCAGCTGGTTGGTTCGGTAGCAGGAGAGGAATTGGGAGTTGTGGCTGTGGCTGTGTAGGTAAGTCTTGTTGCGCTTCACTCTGAGTAACCGACACCTGGAAAGGAAAAGTAACTTCGTCAAATATCACATGTCTAGAAACTTGAATCTTCATATTGCTTAAATTTAAACAATAATATCCTTTGTGTTGGAGACTATAGCCCAAGAAGACACTTGGCGATGACTTCACATCGAGTTTATTTGCCGCATACGGCTTTAGCCACGAATAGCACAAGCAACCAAACACACGTAGCATCGTATAGTCAGGGTCAACTCCAAAGAGACATCGGTATGGTGTGTCTCGCCCCTCTAGTGAGCTCGTCGGGAGCCGGTTGATCAAATAAACTGCTGCCCGAAACGCGTAGCTCCAATATCGTAGCGGAAAGCCTGATTGGTGGATGAGGGTTCGTCCTAGCTCAGTTATATGCCTGTGTTTTCGCTCAGCACAACCATTCTGCTCCGGCGTGTGTGGGCATGAGCTTTGAAAGATGATTCCTTCATCTTTTAAGTATTGTGCTAACTTCTGGTACTCTCCACCCCAGTCTGCCCTGAAAGATCGTATAGGCCTAGCAAAATATTTTTCAACCATGTTTCGAAATTGCTTAAATATAGTGAGCAAATCAGACCGATAACGAATGAAGTAAATCCAACTATATTTGTTGTAGTGATCATAAAACAATATATAATAACGTTGATTATCAACTGAATCAACAGGCGATGGTCCCCAAACATCGCTGCAAATCAAATCCAATGGTCCAGTTGCACGATAATTAGATGCAGTAAAAGGCAGTTTATGCATCTTGCCAACACAACAATCATGACAAATAGTTGGCATTCGCTTATTAGAGAACGAAAGTTCATAACGACGTAATAAAGTTTTGACGCTATCTAAATTAGCGTGCCCCAATCTCTTGTGCCAAGTCGGCAACGTCACACTGTGAACTTGCGGCCCTCGTCTCGTCCCGAACAGCGCCAAGGGGATTGGGTAGAGGCCGTCCTTACTCCGGCCTTTGTACAACATCCGTTGGCTGCCCAAGTCCTGTATCTGAACCCAATCGCGAGCGAACAACACAGCTAAATTGTTATCACGTGTAAGAGCACTTATAGATAACAGGTTTTGGCAAGAACGTGGAACATATAACATATCATGGAGAGTCATAGCAGAGTCATTAACAACCATTGTAGCAGAACCAGAATGAGAGATTGGTAGGATATTACCATCGCTTAGCTCGACATGTTCGGTGCCTCGGTATTCAGAGTGAAGCGCTAGGTTTTGGAGGTCGTTGGTCAGGTGATGGGTGGCTCCGGAGTCGATATTCCAGGTTTGGTTGTGGTTCGAGGGCGAGCTCATGTAGTTGGCTTGAGGATAGGCTGGGAATTGGCGAGGTGAGGGGCACATCTTGTAGTGATGGCTGATCCCTTTGCAGTTATAGCACACGAGAGTCGATGATGATTGCTGCACGGTCGGCTGGGCGGGAGGCTGTGGCCGTGGGTATTGGCCTCGTGGCTGCTGGCCGCCGTATCCACCTCGCTGGCCGTCATATCCTGCATCATTAAAACGGGGGCGACCGCGTGTCAGTCGACCGCGGCCGCGGTTAGAATAATTATTGGGGCGCCCCGCATAGTTTGCGTGAGGCGTGATCGCCGTCGCTGCCTCTTCCATCGCCAGGTCTAACTCCTCGGTGAGCAGCAGCCCATGAAGTTTGAGGTATGTGACTGGTACCATCCGATTGTGCAATGACCGAACCAAGGGTCGGTATGTGGGTGGCAACCCCTTCGTGATGTGGTCGACAAGATCCGAGTTCGGCACACGATACCCAAGTGCTTGCAGACGATCATGTATGTTTTTCGCATTCTGAAGATAATCAACCATTTTATCGTTAGCTAAATTTAAATCAAGTAGCTGGTTTTTGAGAGACCTAATTTGAGAGGGGCTGCCCGATTCGAAAGCAGTAGCAAGCGCGGTCCATGCATCACGTGCCGTCGACACCCCGACCAACGTGTGAATCACGGATGGGGAGAGGGAGTTGATGATCCACCCTAGGACGAGTTGGTCCTGGCGGAACCAGGTAGTGAACGCCGGGTTGGCAGCTCCTTCTGGTGTGCTACGCGGCGGGGCCACGGTGGTGCCATCAATGAACCGGATGAGATCATATCCGGCTAGGAAAGGCTCTAGTTGGAGTTTCCATAGTATGTAGTTTGTAGCATCGAGTTTGACGGACAGTTGGTTGGGTGGGGAAGGGAGTTGGTTGGTTGCGGCAGCCATGGTTGTTGGTGGTGGAAGAAGGAGTCGGCTGGGAGTAGGGAAAAAGGTTAGGGTTTTTTTGGTTTAGTCGGCTAGGGTTTTTTGTGGGAGGAGAAGGCTGCCGAAAAAAAAAGGAAGGAAAATTATTTGGGAGGCTCTTGATACCATGTAAAGTATTAGTTGGAATTGTTTACCCACACCCAACCGTGTGCACTAGGTATAGTATTTATAGTAGTTCATGAGTACAAGGAAGGAGATAAATACAAGATATTAACAGAATCTATAATTAAGGTAACTAAAATATATTCTCTAGGTGGTTAACCCTTATCACGGAGGATCCTCCCCGATAAACGCTCGGACAAGGAGATAGAGTGTTGCGCCAGCACGTGTGCAACTTCATTCCCCCCTCTCCTAACAAACCTCAAAATAAACTCTGGGTTACGGTGCAAGATAGATCTACACCCCTCTGATCTGAACTCAGTTGCGTCATCATTACTGCTTACAATAGCATTGATCACCACTTGCGCATCCGACTCAAATGTTACCTTCGTGAAGCCTTCTTGCTCAATCCAGCTCAAAGCCTCCAATAAAGCTCTACCTTCCGCATCCCGGCTCCTCCAAACACCTCCTCAGGACCGCATCCGAAACTTCATTACGCCTCCTGCTTCATTACGGATCACCATTCCAGCTCCCGACCTTGCCCTCTCCTCCGCAATAGCCGCGTCGACGTTACACTTCATTTCACCCGGTCTCGGCGGATGCCATCTCCGGCACTCAATCATGGGTCTTTGACGTTCCGATTGGCTTCCTTTATCTCTCGCAAGTAACCACTCGGACAGCAACGTACTACCCACTCCAACCACCCATCTCGCGTCCGAGGTTTTATTTGACCAAACCCTTGCATTTCTTTTTTGCCCGATACTCCACAACACCATGTAAAACGCCTGTGCTTTAGCCTCTTCTTCGGTACTTATAATATGCAGCATCCAACTCCTCACGTCCGACCTGCCAATTGTATTATTATCCACTAAATCCATTAACCCAGCCGATATCCAACAACTCCTTGCCATTGGGCAATTGATGAACAAGTGCCATGCAGTTTCATAGGAATTGTTACAGCAGCCACATTCACATGCTACAAAGATGTGTCGTCGTTGCAATGATTCCTTTGTAGGTAATATATCCCGACCTAGGTTCCACATAAAATGCTTCACCTTTGACGGTACCTTAATTTTCCACATTGCTGTCTAGTCACCCGTGACATTCAAGTGCTCTCTTCTTATCACCCTCTCCATGTACACACGATAAGCTGATCGAACTGAATACCTCCCGTCCTTGCCAAAATGCCAGATCAGAGTATCACGTCCCACGTTACGTAAGAAAGGTGTGCTAAGTATATAGGCCGTGTCTCGATCGTTAAAGAGCAATGAGACGTGCTCCTCGCACCCAGGGATCAAGAGATCGCTTACCACCACATCCTCCAATGGCTGATCCCATATACCAATCTCTCCTCCATGCCCAATTTTCCCCCCTTCCCCCCCCCCCCCACCTCCGTATTAGAGATAATGACACAATAAATAAGGAATCTTGAAGATACGTAACAGTTATATTGTATATTTCTTACTGTAATTAGTTCCCCTATTAGAGATAAATGACACAATAAATAAGGAATCTTGAAGATACGTAACAGTTATATTGTAATATTTCTTACTGTAATTAGTTCCCCTAATTCAGCTCACTCTCTTGTAATATTCTACACAATTCTATGAATATAATTAATCTGCCTATTTTCTATTATGGTATCAGAGCGAAAAAGCTTAATCAGCATTCTGATCCATCTCTAAACTTCTTCTCTCAAGACTAAATCATGACTACAAATACAGACACTGCAGAGGCTAACCTGGTTACGATCAATCCAGTCGCCAATCTGCCAATGAAGCTCACATCGGCCAACTTTCCCTCTTGGCGCTCACAAGTTGAAACTCTCTTAATGGGGCTTGATTTATTGGGATATTTAGACGGCACAACGGTTGCTCCTACTCGTACGGTCAGAAAGGAAGGGACTGAAGTTGCCAATCCTGATTTCGTCCGCTGGTTTCGGCAAGATAAGTTGATTCTTCATGCCATTCGATGCTCTGTATCTGAAAACATTTTTCCATATGTTACTGCTGCCCAATCTACTCATGAAGCATGGTTAATTCTTGAAAAATTGTATGCTAGCCGATCTAGATCTCGAGTTTTGAATCTGAAAGACAGGTTAGCTCGAGAAAAACAAGGAGATCGAGATGTGGCCACTTATATTCACGCTATGAAGAACCTGGCTGCTGAGTTGTCGCTTGTTCAAACACCCGTCGGCGATGATGATCTTGTTGTACACTGCTTGAGAGGTCTTCGAACAGAGTATCATCACTTCGCTGCTTCAATTAGAGCCCATGGAACGACCACCACTGTAGAGGATCTGCTTGACATTCTGGTAGATTATGAAGCCGATCTAAAAGCTCAACAACCAGCGGAGTCGGCTGTTCCAACAGTCTACTACACCCATCAGAGAGGAAGAAGCTTTGATCGAGGAAGAAATTTTGGCCGAGGCAGAAGAAACTATAGAGGCGGCAGCGGCGGCTTCTCTTCTCCTGGAAACTATGGAACAGAACGTGGGAGAGGAAAGGGTTATGACAACCCTTCTTTTTTTTCTCGCAGTCAATAGGCCCCATATTCATCTTCCTTATCTGGGCCACAATCACCATCTAGGCCGAGTAATTGACAACAGGCCCGTCCAGCAATCATATGTCAATTTTGCAATAAACCTGGTCACTCGGCCCGAAGTTGTCATCAGTTATTTCCACCGGGCCATCAATCTCAAGCCCAAGCCAATTACACCACACAACATAACTCTTCAGTTGGGCTGCAATCTAATTCAGGCCCATGGTTAATGGACTCAGCTGCTTCTCATCATGTCACCACGGATTTGGGCAATCTATCAATTTATTCGGACTACAACGGCCCCGATGAGATACTTATTGGTGATGGTTCAGGTTTGCGTATTACTCATATTGGCAATACTTCCATTCAATCTGGTTCATCATTCTTACAATTAAATGATGTTCTACATGCCCCTGCTATTAAAAAGAAGCTTATCTCAGTTGCCAAACTATGTCAAACTAATCCAGTCTCGGTTGAATTTTTTGCCAATTTTTTTATTGTGAAGGATCTCAGCACGGGGCGCCACTTCTGAAGGGACGGAACAAAGATGATGTTTATGAGCTGCCAGAAGATGTGGGAACGGTTCGGCTTGCTATGGTCACA
Source organism: Linum lewisii (assembly GCA_034768395.1). Taxonomy (NCBI): domain Eukaryota; kingdom Viridiplantae; phylum Streptophyta; class Magnoliopsida; order Malpighiales; family Linaceae; genus Linum; species Linum lewisii. The sequence goes on along the minus strand of CM068300.1, from coordinate 3,968,296 downwards.
ACTCGTACCTCGGATCAGTCTTGGCACTCTCGCCTTGGTCACCCATCGACCAAGTCTCTATCCACTTTACTTAGAAATTTCTCTCTTCCAGTTATTAACACTCGTAGTTCCTTATCATGTGATGCCTGCCTTTCAAATAAGAGTCATAAACAACCCTTTTCAGTTTTCACACTTACAAGTATTCGTCCTTTTGATCTCTTATATTCTGATGTTTGGGGACCCACACCCCATCCGTCTCTTGATGGTTTTCAATATTATATCATTTTTGTGGATCATTACACTCGATATACATGGTTTTATCTGATTCGCAAAAAATCTGATGTCCTGCAGGTCTTCCTTGAATTCCGAAGAATGGTAGAAAATTATTTCTCTACCAATATTCGTCGTCTCTATACTGATGGAGGGGGAGAATTTAGCAAGCTTCGTCAAACCTTAAATTCACATGGCATCACCCACCTCCTTACTTCTCCATACACTCCAGAACACAATGGTCTAGCTGAACAAAAACACCGTCATATCGTAGAAACGGGGATAACGCTACTACATCAAGCCAAACTTCCACCCACATTTTGGTCTTTCGCCTTCTCCACGGCGGTTTATCTCATCAACCGTCTTCCATCCTCCGCCCTACGTGGTACCATCCCTTTCCATGCTCTTTTCAACAATAATCCTAATTATCACAAACTTAGAATCTTCGGCTGTCTTTGTTATCCCTGGCTTCGTCCCTACTCTGCCACTAAACTTGAACCTCGTTCACGCCATTGTATTTTTCTTGGTTATAGTCAACAACAAAGTGCTTATAAATGCTTCGATGTTGTTTCTCATCGTATATTCTTGTCTCGCCATGTTGTCTTTGTTGAAGACGAATTCCCAGGATTTTCCACTAACACTTCTGCAGGATCCACTGATTTAGAAGAATGGCTCCACGCTACGTCTTCTCCCATCGAGTTAATCCCCATGCCAACTGAACCCACATCTGGCTCATCTCCAGCTCCAACTTCATCTAACTTTGTCCCCTCGGATGATGTGCACCTGGGCTTAGAATCGTCTTCACCGACAACTCAACCGACTGAACCATCATCAGCTCCTCCAGTTCAACGACATCCGATGATTACAAGAGCACGCAACAACATTTTTAAACCCAAACGGCTCTTTATGGCTCAAGCATGTATGGCTCCTCCACTTGAACCAAAATCAATACGAGAAGCTTTTCAGTATCCTGAGTGGACAGCAGCGCTAACATCTGAATATCAAGCTCTCACTAAAAATGGCACATGGACACTTGTGCCTCGTCAAGATCATCAAAACATTATCGGTTGTCGATGGGTCTTTCGGGTCAAAAGGAAATCAGATGGCACAATAGAAAGATACAAGGCACGTCTCGTGGCTAAAGGCTTTCATCAACGACCTGGCATCGACTTTCATGACACATTCAGTCCAGTGGTCAAACCAGTCACTGTAAGAACAGTCTTCACTCTTGCCTTGTCTCAAAATTGGCCAATCTACCAATATGATGTTAATAATGCCTTCCTTCAAGGGCCACTACAAGAGGAAGTGTATATGTCACAACCTCCGGGATTTTGCAATAATGAAACACCAACTCATGTATGCCATCTCAAGCGTGCCATTTATTGGCTCAAACAGGCACCCCGTGCCTGGTACATGGCTCTCAGTACCTTCTTGAAGGACCAAGGATTTGTGAAGACTCATTCGGATGCATCTCTATTTGTTTATCATCAGGAGCATATCACTCTATACTTTCTCATATATGTTGATGATATACTTCTTACAGGCAACGATGTTGGTACAATTGCAACCTTCCAGGAGAAACTATCTCAGCGTTTTTCTCTAAAACACCTTGGTCATATCAACTACTTTCTAGGCATTGAAGTCATTCCCACAAAGGATGGATATCTTCTTTCCCAACACAAGTACATGGTGGATCTCCTCACACGCTTTCACATGCTTGAAGCCAAGCCGACTCCAACACCATTATCATCAACCACTCATCTCACAATAGCTGACAAAAGTCCACCAACCGATTAAACTCAATATCGTCAAGCACTTGGAGCCTTGCAATATCTTGTCTACACCCGACCAGATATTGCCTATGCCGTCAACAAATTATCACAATATATGCATTCACCAACATCCACACATTGGCAATGTGTGAAATGGATCTTCGATATATATGTGGCACATTGCATCATGGTCTTCATATTCAACGACAGAATTTGCCACTCACACTCACAGCCTTTGCCGACTCAGATTGGGCAGGAGATCATGATATCGTACCTCCACATCAGCATATCTTATTTATCTCAGGACCAACTTAATCTCATGGCGATCTCAAAAACAAAGAAAGTTGCTCGCTCAAGTACAGAAGCCGAGTATCGGGCAATTGCACATGGAACCTCAGAGCTACAATGGGTGCGAAATCTACTACAAGAACTACACCAACCCGTGACTCATCCACCCACTCTTCACTCCGACAACTTGGGAGCAACATGCTTCAGTAC